>BSBK01008037.1:2500-277500 GCA_027943335.1 Chamaecyparis obtusa
AAACAAAGGGGTAGAGCTTATATATGTTAATAAGTAGGAGATATTTTTTACAGTAAGTCAAATAGTTATATTGATATCGAGATTTAATTGTGTTGTTTTTTAGTAAATTCATTGACCCATGATTCATGATTAGTGGTTCACACAAACCCATCTCTAATGAGATTAAATGAAACACTTAGCACTCATTGCTTCTAGGTGATGCTTACAAAGGTCACTAGGACTTCTCGGGGGGTCACCCATCCTAGTACTACTCTAGCTCAAGGGCGTTTAACCATAGAGTTTCCTCCAAAGTTAAGCCCTCATTTTTCAAAATTAATTGGTATCCATTGTTATCTATTAATTATCTTAAAATCACAAAATAATGATAATACATTTTTCAATTTAATTAATAAAAGGCAAGTAATTGTCTAATCACAGATAGTATGTCAGATAGATAGATATTGGAATAAATAATAGCCTGCACTTGGCATGATTGAAATATCCATTATATTCACAAAATCATCTATATTTTTATGATCTATAGAAGAACAAGAATAGCACAAGTCTGAGCTTGAAATCTCATGCTGGACTTTCTTTCAAAATAAAAGACACCTCTTGGTGCCATCCAAAAATCACATTTCTATTAACAAGCATTCTTAGGCAATGACAATAAGAGCAACATCGCCAAAATTCAATGTGGTATTATTAGCTAAAGTTACAACATCATGGTCAACTGCATATCTCTCAACCAACTGGAGTCATTCTTGAAGAGTATAAATAGTATTTTTAAACTCATTATTGGCATGTAAATTATCTAGAAAGTTGCTATCAAGCTTGACATTTGAAGAGAGACTCCAACAAAGCATTTGAGTTTTGATTTAGAATGACAAGGTGTTAGAAAAAATAGAAAAACAATGAAACTTTGAGGTGAACCTGAGGATGACTTCCTTGTATGATCTAGTGATAATATTATGTATAAGAGAGATACCAAGAAAAGTGGTTTTTTGCATCCAAATGCATGAGAATAGGGCAGGATGCAAGGAGAATAGGGAACAATGTCAAATGCTATAGGCATGAGGAAAAAAAAAAGGCATGTTTTATGGTTTTACATTTAGCACAAAAAGGAATATGGTAGGGGATGAAGCAATATGAGATAGTTACTGATGAGAAGTTCAACGTGAAGAATTTTCCATGCCAAAAGTTGACGTTGGACTTCCAAATTTGTAGACTATGCTTGTTCAATTTTTCTCGATTGAATTTACAATTTTTGTATTTGATTTGTTATCAAATTAGTTTGGTTTATACAATGATTTTAATAAAAAACTAGAAATATATAAATGAAATTTTTTAGTCTACTCTATTAGGTGGTTTGTTCTTAGGTCTATTATTTCATCTACTAGCTTCCAACAATATAATTTCATCATTAAGCCAATTCACAAAGAACTTGCCACCTAGGGGAGAGTACCCAATCGTTGAGCACCCCAACTTTCTGCTTCTCAAAGTCCTACATGGAAATTCAAATCACTCCCATTTTTTTACAATAGCTTACTTGGCAAGTCCCTTGCATATAACTAATGTTTCAAGGCTGCATCATAGAATATGATGCCACGTCAACATACTTTTTGCCAAGGCATCTAAAAAGGCCCAAAACTAAGAGATAAATACTTGTGCACTACGTCATATTATATTGGTGCGCTAATGTGACATCACGTAAATTATTGTCTTTTTTCGATCTAAGGGTTACATTGCATTCAATTATGGGTAGCTTTCATCAACAATAACAACTTTAAATCCACAATCATTGGTGCAATATAGTTAAAAATATTGAGCATTTTACCAACAAGTCCTATCACAACTATTGGAATCCACTCAACATATGTATATAAAGTGTACTTGGTATTCATCCTTAAATGATAGTACAAATTATGAGAATTCATAATGAAAGGAAATAAGAGAATAAACACCATGCATACTAGTAATTCATAAATAGCAAAATTTTCTAAGTGAGACCTTCATGGAACATAATTTAATGGGGTTAAAGGGATTTTTTTAGTAAAATTTCAAATTGTGGAATTAGGCAAATCAATTCATCATAGTGTTAATATCATTCAAATCCTGGTGTAGTTTGTAGCCCTTTTCTATTTGGCTAACATTACTAATTGTTGATCTAAAACTCCATGTCATTACCACAATAACCATTTTGTAGAAACCACATATTGTGATCTTGATTATTTTACACAGAAGTGTGTCATCCCCACACTTTAATCCTCTCTATTCATCATAGTGTGAATTACATTCAAAGGGTGTAGTTTGTAGCCCTTTTCAACTTGGCTACCATTATTAATTGTTGATCTAAAACTTCATGTCATTAGCACAATAACTATTTTGCAGAAACCACATGTTGAGATCTTTGTTTTTTTTTACACATATGTCAAGTGCGCCCTCCCAACACTTGAATCCTCTCTATAGCTTGAGAAGCCTACATCAAAGACACACTATATTATTCATGAAAATGATTCAAGTTTCTTTCAATTTCATATGAATATGGAATAAACTTTTAATTTGTTTTATAAAATTTACATTAAAAATTTGATGGTATAAGAGTGGTGCTTACTTCTTTATTCCATTTGGTTCTAAATGTAATAATGCATAGAATAATTGTTTGCAAGGTAGTTCCACAAATCATACCAGTCCAAATTCCCTACATTTCGAAAACATATTATATAAAAAACTCAAGTAAAACAAAAGAACTGTAACATAAATATGGTACAAAACAGCATTACCTTCACCCCAAAATCAAAATAATAACCCAACAAACAGCCAAGAGGAACTCCAAAACTGTAATAACATGATAAGTTAATATATGCTACTAGAGCTTGCCAGCCTGCCCCCACTGCTACACCTGTGAGAATCATTTTAAATGTTTGTTATAACGATTAATTTATTCCATAAATAAACCTCATAAATAAACCTCAAAAAGTAATAAATGAAAGTCTTACTCACCCCCCAAAACAGGTTGTATGCTATTTAAAAGCATAGTAATAGCGAGTATAGTTGCAAGGTTTGAAACAGCTTTCAACACTTCTTCACTGTTAGTAAATACTACTGCAAATTCATTTCTAGTAATGAAGATTACAGCCATTAGAATGACTCCTATTGTAAACATTGTTCCAAGAACAATAATCACTGCAAACTTCGCAGCTTTTGGATGCCCAGCTCCCAATTCATTTGAAACTCTTACACTGAATATTCATTAAAAAAAATTCATTAAATTCCTTCGCTTTGTAGCGCACACAACATAAAATATTTATATTTAAAACACATTATATTGGATGGATAAATTTGTATTGAATCTATGTAGAAAAGACGAGAGGATACCTGATGGCAATACTGAATCCTAAAGACATCATCGTCTCCCATCCCATTAGATTTAAACTACATTATAAATGAAGTTTTGTCAATTAAACAAAGGAATTGAAAGATATTAGTAGTAAAAATTTGAAGCAAATAGTGGGTCTATACATACCATATAGAAATGGCATCCACTGAAATGCTTGGATTTTTGAGATAGCCCGCCAAAAGCACCAGAATGTAAAGATACCAGAGTTCCAAAATATCATTAATGTCAAACAAATATGAAAAATTGATCACAAATTTAATCAGAAATATATTTCGAACAATAGAAATCAGCCCACATAAGTAGGATCAATATGAAAGCCCAAATGTCATTAAGATTCATTGATAGATAAAATGGAAAAACTTCTGAGGACAACATAATTTTCTGCAGAAGTCAAGCTCATGTTAGAAAGTGAATATATACTTTTGAATATAATATTTTAGATCAAATTATCTAGGTTCTTTTGACTGGGTTTCAGATCATGTTTTGTATCACCTTACTCTCCTGATAATATACCAGGAAATGATAATAGATACAGATCTTTGAACTTACCACAGCATTACACCGATGCCAAGGAAAGGCGGATGAAAGCCCCCAGGTTGTGAAAAGCGTCCCAGGAGAAACCTCCCCATGCCTCCTTGCAACTCCCGCTAAGTACGTAGCCCAGCTGTGACAAGGCGATGATCCACCATGAAATGTTCAGCATTAACGCCGCTCCCCACAGCCCACATCCCCATTTACAGATGACCAACCAGCTGAACACGATATGCACAACCAGTGTCCCGCCAGCAATCACTGCCATCACCAACACTTTACTCTGCGCCTGCAAATACCTTGCCAGCGGGAAAACCGTGGCGTAAGCAAATAACTGCGGCAGCATCCACACTGCGAATTTCCCTGCCACTTCCGCAATTTCATCTTCTTGGCCGATGAGTTTCAGAATCGGCGCAGACCACACATAAATGGGGTTCATAAGCAAGGCAGTTGTGAATAATATAACCCAAGAGCGTTGCATATAAACTCCCATCATTTTAAGTTGTTTGGCCCCAAAGGCCTGCCCGCACAGAGTCTCCAGCGCGCTGGCCATTCCTATCTGAAATCATAACAAGATATTGAGTATTATATAGTTTGAAGAGCGAGAGAGTAAATATGTATATATGTTTTAAGTTTGGCCTACCATTATGCCCATTGAGAAGCCAGCGATAACAGAGTTTTCGATGGAAACAGCCGCTAATTCAAGGTCGCCGATATGACCAGTGAAGGCCTGCGTGATGACTCCGAGTGAGTATCGAGAGATGGAGGTGAAAATAGCAGGGCCTGCCAAGTACCATAGCTTCTTTGATTCTTTACAACTTGCTTTCAGCAGGCCTCCCCATCCTTCAATGGCTGGAAGATCCCCGCTAAACTCATCACCTCCATTGATATGGATTAAAGACGTGTGTAGACTATCCTCGTCCATGGCCGCTTCAAGCGAATGAAGAAATGTTTAAACACTACGTATAATTCCACTATTGAGATAAACTTGAGTGGCTTTAATATAGAAGTGAATGAACTATTTGATGCAGCAGTAACTAGGTAGGTAGGTGTTTGAAGTAGAAAGGAACTTGATTATGTATTTATGTTGTGCAGACCGTACTTTGACCATTTGGTTCGCGGTATCCATTACCACCAAACAGTCTTTGAGGTGACATAATGATTATGAATGGCCCGTGACACTGTTGGTATCTGAAAAGGCTTTGTCTGATACACGTACAGGTACCGGTGTTTTCTTAACCATGAAAAGACACTTTTGTCTATGCAGGGGCCAAAATGCATCTGATTAGATCATTTGTTTATATTTTTTAAATAAATTAAAATTCTTAAAATCATTATACTGCAATTTTTATATTAATTAATAAATGCAAATAAAGGTGCATTTTGGCTCTTGTATAGACGGCGCCTAAAAAGACCATATCAGAAGTACGGATTATCCGTGCCAATAAGAGCGGGCATGTTAATGAGATTTATATTTTGTCCGTCTTTCATGTGACTAGGGTTGCCCATTCTTCACATAAAATTATTAGTTTTTTAATTTTTACAACATTGTAGAGGTGGAAATCAGATCTTTTTACAATATTGTGGAGGTAGATTTTGGAAATCAGATCTGTGAAAATTGTGTAAAACTAATATACATATTTTGATTTTCTTATGAACATGTATGAATATATTATTCTGTATAGAAAATAGTTGCATCAGGGTTAACTACTGATTGTGCACTTACTTTTTCTTATTTGTTATATGTTAAATTGTATGTGGCATTCACAATATTTCTTATCTATAGATTATTACTGGGACCAATATAGTATGAGAATGCATGGGTTTCATAGTGTATTTTATATGTGTCATCAATATCTAACATTCAATGTACAATGTAGATTTCTAATTTGTTTCAAAAATTGATAAATATATGTAGCATGTTTTTAATTGTAGGTATTATGTTGCTCTACATCAATTTTTAAATTAGTTTAATGTAAATAAAAAGTCTAATTAGGACAGTGAGAATATGAAAATAATAATGAAGAACTTATGTTGATATTATGGAGACTCTATGTTAGAAAATTTTATTTTTTTAAGCTTTGGTGATTACAAAAGTGAAAATAGTCTTGAAAATAAACATATTTCAATACTTTGATATGTGGATCTTACTATACTACTACCATGAAGAGCTAGCTATACAAACATCAAAAGACCTCTGACAAGATTATTTATTTGAATTCAATAATTAAAATAAAAAAGAAAGTATCACTTGTTCTTATTTTTAATTTAATTATTAAATTCAAACAAATGTCATATCAAAGACCTTTTGATAAATAAGACATGAGAAATATAAGATATAAAGATAAACTATATTGACATGCTTGTCATTAAAAGATGGGTCATAAGAGGTTAGGTTCTAAATCTATCGTGTGTCCACATATAAAGAGGACTATGAAATTAAGTATTAAAATCTTACAATAGAAATAATATTAGTCAAAGAATTCAAAATATCTTCCACTTGGATTTATATGCATTAATGAGATATCATATAATCGTGATTAATACATATTTATAAAGTTATCAATATGATTAACATAGTATTATATAAAAGTTACCTTTCATTATGACACTTCGTAGTGATATAGAATTAGACAATAAGTAGTGATGAAGTATATAGTTAAAGTACAAAAGATGGTATAATTAAATATTTATCCATAGATTTAATAAGACATAAAAAATGATTAACATCATGAACATTATACGATAAATAACATATGAATGAAAAGTTCTCCATTTGAAACTGATTTGATTCCATTTTTCAATATCTAAATATTGATTTATTGGATAACTTAGAGAACCACTATATTTTATCTAATAATAAATTGAAATAACAAAATATCTCATATAATTATTGTCTACTGAAAAAGATAGAGAATCCATTCATGCTATAATAGGACTTTGCTATTTATTTCTTCCTTATTTTACGAGATTATATTAAACGCAGATTCTAGTTGTCTGTTGTGTCTCGACTCTCTTCCATCCACAAAATACAAATAAGAAACGGCACTTGTCATAATCGAACTAGACAACCCGAGTTGTCCTTTCTTCCTGCTCCTTTGCAGTTTAGCTAACCTATTTTAATTGCTCAGCTAGTATTTCCTGCCTGTCATATTGTACGGAAAACTTTAAAAAGCAAAGGAATAACGGTAGATGATTTTAATAATGTTTATTGTGTTTTGTTATTTGTTTTTGTAATTGGGGGAGGATTCAGTAGTTGAGCATTCTAATTTAGGGTTTCTCAAACTCTTAGGTAGAAATTTTAAATCACTCTTATTTTTGTACAGTAGCTTACTTGGCAAGTCCCATGTTTATAACTAAGATTTCAGAGCAAGATGCAACATCAACATGTTTTTTGTCAAGGTGTCCAAAACAGCTCCAAAAAAATATAATACCAATCATAGTGCATTAGAGACCCCATACTTGTGCAACTAATGTGGCATCACACTACTATTGCTTTTAGAACAAGTGCCACCTAGTGGCTAAGTACTTGTCTTTAGTTGATTTTAGTTTTAAGTTAGATAATTAGTTGTAGTTTTAATTGTATTGTATATAAAATTAATTTTTTTAAATTTATGTAGCAGTTCGATTATAATTAAATTTATAATTCAATTAGAAATAAAATTATGGTAAAGTTAGAAATATGTTTAAAATTACATTTTTCAATATTTTTCATTTAGCATTAATTTTTTTAAGTTAAAGTTGTTGTGTGAGATAAAAAAGATTTATTTTTCTACCAAGTTTAAAGTATCATTTTATTTTGAATTTACAAACAATGCAAATACTATTATTATTATTCCTATTTAAAAAAATATATAATTATGAATATTATTACATATATTTTTTATATAAAAATAAGAAACTATCATCAAACCCCATAAACTAGATGAGCTAAAATAAATTGATATTTTCTATAGAAATAAGTGGCGAAAATAATGCATTATGGGTACAAATCTGAAAATCTTATGTAATAATAGAAAAATAATTTTTATACATGGTAAAGTTAAAAAAATTGCATCTAACTTTAGAAAACATGGAATTTATTACAAAATACAAAATCTAAAAAATTCTAATTGGTCTAAACAGATTTATTTAATCACTAGTTAACACTAAATCAATCAACAAGTGTGGATATTAGATGTTTGTACAATACATGATAGTGCTATATGCTTCTCGAAATGATTGTATGTCAATTTTCTAACATCAACATTTAGGATGATACTCCATGATCTATCATCAAAATGAGAGAGTTCAAGAATGAAAAAAATTGGCATACAATTATTGAACTCTCTTATCCTACGATGGATCATAAAGTTTGATCTGAAACGTTGATGTTGATAAATTGACAAGCAACCAGCACGGAAGATGAGATTTATTTTGGTATTATCTCATCTTTTTGTGCAAAAATAAAATTTGATTTTAATATTTTTAATTTAAACAATTAAATTAATATGGAGAAATATTATTTTGTTTAGTTTAAATTATTTATCAATTGAATATATATTTTTTGTAATTAAATTTTTATTTTATTTTTATTCATGCATATAATTTTTTATTTTCAAAAAAATATTATATATGTATTTTTAAGAAAATCAATGTTTTGTGATACTTTTTAACTATTTTTTATTTTGAGGAATAAAATAATATAAGCATGTTGTATTTTTAATAAATATATTTAAGAGAAAAAAATTTAATTTATAAATATAGCATATATTATTAACATAATTTATCATGTTTAAAATCTTGTAAAATCTTGTATTATTTTATTAAATACAATTTTCTAATCACAATAGATAATAAAAAATAAGTTTTGATAAATTTAATGAGCTACAAATATATAAGAAGATTAATTTTTTACTATTAGAGCTCTCTTAGGATAGTGTTTTATTTTAATTTTTATTATTACATAAATATAATTTAAATAATATATTAATTAACATTATATATTATATTATTTAATATATAAATAATTTCAACTTTAGTTTAAATTAAACAAAATAATCTTTGGAATAAAAACTTATTCAATTGATAAATAAGTTAAACTAAACAAAATAATCTATTTTCTTATTAAAATTAATATTTAAATTAAAAAAATGAAAAACAATTTTTACCTTTTCATAAGAGAATGAGGCAACATCAAAATAAATCTTATCTTCCTCTCAAAACTACCCACCTCTCCACAGTAATTATACATTTGATAATATTGCAGACAAGTGATTTGACTGCTAGTTGCCCACCTTAATAAGCGTGCAACAATTATGTCACCACCTGGATGGTCACGAGGAAGGGCAAATGGGGTTTCCTGGATGCAATCTGGTTGCCCTGGAGTTAGTGCCTCTATTGTGAGTAGTAGTGTAGGTGTTAATCAAAGTGGGTCCAACAATAGAGCACTTTAATTAACTATTATTATTCAAATTATTCCCAAGAATAATTGGAACACATTCCATGCTAATAAGATATGCTCAACAATAGAGCACTTTAATTAACTATTATTATTCAAAGTGTTCCCAAGAATAATTGGAACACATTCCATGTTAATAAGATATGCAACAATCCATCTAAGCTTTCACATACATGAAATAACACACTTTAATATTCCATGTATAAATGTTAGTTATGTCTATTATAAAGTTATATGTTTAATTGTTTTTCCAACATGAAACAAGCCAACATTTCATACATGTAGAAATGTAGAAATGACCTTATAGACACCTAATATTTTCCAATGTTTGCAAGAAATAATTTTAGTAACTTCTCTCTTAATTAATTAATTATTTATTTTAATTATTTAATAAATTTGGAACTATTTTTCTAATTCAAATTCAAATTCAAAATTAATATTTCTCTCCTTTTCTATAATTAAATAATTTGTAATGATTATTTTTTTAGGGATGTACATTGGGATCCCTCTGCCAATACTATAATCTATCTCTCTTAGTACCATTTACAAGTAATGTGTCTTATCACATTTATTGGCACGACATGCAAGGCACTTTGGAATGTTTCTTCACAAGTTTGCATTAAAATCTCCATTATGTGGAATTTTTTTTTAATCTTTGTTACCTACCGCTATCAAGAAGTACCCAAGTTACATCTTTCTTATATGGTTTGTGAAAACAACTTAAAGACATTATCAATATGATACCTAGGAGGCTTTGAAAGTTGTTAGACTTCCTTGCGTATTTAAGAGTGCATTGTCAACTTTGTAGTACCATTTGCTTTATATTTGCTATCTATTTGATCTCCTATTTTCTAGTTTCACTATAATTGTGTGGGAAGCCATTGTTAGCTCCTCCTAATTTATGGTTTTACTATTACTTTGAGGGAAGCTAGTATTAATTCCCTCTTGCTCCTTCATTATGGCTTATATACCCATGAATAAGTGCATCCATATCTCATCTAGAAAGTGGGAATTACCTATGTCTAGTCATTTTCTAGTTTCGCACATGAAGAAGATATTTCTATGGGACCGCTGGAAAATGGAAAATGTCATCCAAACTATCATTGGAAAAGAATTCCTCAACACCAAAGCACCTAGGTGTTTATACTCTTCATAGGTTATTTCAATTTTATTGTCTAATTATTTTGATTTTTTGCAGGAATATGGTCTCTTGTGTTAGTTTGGCAATGCAACTCACATAAGAAGAATACATTATGGGGGAGAATCTAGATATAAGGCTATTCAAAGCTACAACCTCTTCAATGGAGAGGCATGTGTAGGAGGATTATTCCCTATCAGTTATTTATTTAGTATAGTTATTTATTTATTATTCTCCTTTATTCTTTATTTATAATAGTTTTAGTAATACTTGCTATGCAATCACTCTTTAATTAATATATAACATATTCAAGCCTTATGCCTTTTATTGAAAGAAATAATTAATGTCTTTTATCCACTTAATGTTAAATAATCTTTATAATTTAATTAAATTACTTCCTTGTTCTTGTCTCCCATAATTAAATAATTATTTTAATTAGTTAACTACTTATATAATCGTATTGTCTTAAAATGGAAGCACTTCCATGTTAAGAGCATTTAGCCCTCTGAGTAAGTGGTTTGGGGTCATGTCGAACACCTTGAATTGGTCTTTACTTGGATCTGGCTTTTTCCCCATTTTCCACTTCTTTTCTGCACTTGATTCCTTCATTCTAGGTGAAATTGGTGTTAGGATCCTGAGGATTCTCCTTAAATTCCCTCTTTTATGGCTCTATTTTCTAGGTAGGACTTACAAATAGGTCCTCCTAGCCTTTATCATGTTCATCAAAGGATTTTGTGCATCTTCCTGGCACTCTGCCCTGATTCTGCCCCTTTTTCCACTTTATGGCTGCATTTTCCTAGCATTTTGGATTGAGACCCTGAGATCTGTGATCTCAAGCTCAAGGACAACCTTGAAGGATCAAGGACGACCTTGTCCCTGACCTAGGTCAGGTTCAACCTCATCTTTGACCCCGGGTTCAAGTTTCAAGGTCCCGTGATCTCCGAATGTCGGGTTTCGGAAAGAATTGTTTTCCCACTTCCGGGTCGGCTGTTTTGGTCTCCAAAATGGTAAACTCTTAAAGTATATTTAATTTAGGTCCATTCCTAAAGGGTTGAGGCCTAATTTGAATTTAATTCCCCAAGGTCACCCCTCTAGAGGATTGTGCCCTAGATCACTATAAAAGGAAGAATTCCTCTCTCATTTTCTCCATCAAGTTTTGTGAGAAGATCTCTACCATCAAGTTTTCATGCTCAAAGACTCTCAAGGAGACATTGGTGATCAAGAAAGAATTTATTCAAGCATTCAAGAAATCATCCTCTTCTCCATTCAAGTTCTCCATTGAAGACCTAGGATTCAAGTATTCAAGCCTTTGAAGGGATTTGGTTCAAGCATTCAAGATTCATCATTCAAAACCCTAGATCTGGCCATCATGGTGGTGTGATCTTCCTTCAAAATCCTTTGTTCATCTTCAAGATCTATTCATTCTTCCCTCAACATGGATTCCAAGCATACAATCATGGAGGTTTAGATTTGCATTTGTTAGTGTTGATTCCAAGCTTTCATATTAACATACTTGATTACATTTCAAATACAATTGCATATCTATTGAATATCATAGCTTCATTGTTAGATCTACTTCTACTACTTGCTAGAATTCTCTATTTTAATTCCATTATTAAGGTTGATTCCAAACTGGGGTTTGACTAAGGCAAACCCCCCAAAACAAATAAACAAAACCATTTTTCTTGCAAGCACAGGTGCAGGACAGTGAATTAAAGTGCAGATTTGGATACCCTTTTTCATTGAACTTCTGAGATTTGCAAATAAAGTCAAAGTCTACCTTTAAAATCTCAAGGTAGTCTTTGGCCTTTTATCGGGGTCAATGACTACCTGCTATCAGAAAGATAAAAAATTTCTAGGTTTTCTTCGTCTCAACATTTCTAGCTTGAAATAGGTTGCAGAATTGCTTGAAACTATACACAGGCACCAGAAAATAGGTATTTCCAAATTAATTTCATCATGAGGTATGTATCTTATTTTAATTTGATTTCAAGTATTTCCAGATTTACATTTTATCCCTTACAATTCAAATGTATGTGTAAAATATTGGCTTTGGGGTCTCTTTTATGTGCAAACCATTGTTCTAGGACCCCATCCATTTTTTATCATATACATTTTGGTGAACCCGGCAGGCTTACCCTCCTTTCTTTTGTGGATTTAGATGCTCTATTGTGTTAGATTCCTCTTTGTATCATCTTGTATTTTCACCTCCATTTTACATTTTGGTGAACCCGACAAGCTTACCCCCTATCTTTTGTGGAATTAGATGCCCTATTGTGTTTGATTTCCTTTTTAGGCTTATAAGTTTCATTTGAATGCATTGGGATATATCTAGATCTATTTTCTATGCATTTCTTTATTTGTTATCATGTTGCACAAGTTTTTTCAGGTGTTTTCCAAAAATTCTTCTATAACTTTTGGGATTACACAACATCCTCCTCTTACCTTACCATTGCATGGTGTTACACCTAGAAAGACTTTATTTAGTGCATGTGATGTTGCTTTGTCCTCTTTTGAATTACCTTGTAAGGATATATTAGAGAAAGAAGATGACTTTAATGTATCTCTCCATCATAGTTCTCTTTATGGAGATGAGTTGGGGATTGATGTTAATTCTTCTCCTAATACATGTCTTTTCTATGAGCCTACTTTAGAATATAATTTACCTTCTTTCCCCTCTAGGGATCCTAAAATGTGCTTTATTGATAGGGATTATAATCCTCCTATTTGGGATGAACCTTTGGATTTGGATGTTGATTACTCTCTTCCTCATGACCCCATTGTGGATGATCCCTTGGATAACAACATTGATTTATCCCCTCCTCACAAAGATGCTTTAATACAAGAGGGTGATTTATTAATGGATGGCGTATTCATACATGATGATAACTCTTTTTCTAAAACACATGCAGACATTTTAGTGAAAGAAGATGATATTATAGATTTTTTACCTCCATTTGGGATTCCTTCTAGTGATGAGGCATTAGCAGAGAATGATATGAATTCCCTTAATAATCTCTCTTTTAGTGATGATCTTATGGAGAATCCAAATCTTACCTCATCTCCTCCTATGATGTCTTCTTTGCTTCCTTCTTGTGAATCTATTTGTAGTGTTGAGACAACTAATATGGTTTTTCTGAAACCCTTGTTGACTGTCAAAGGTTGTCCTCACATTACTATCAAAGTTAAACCTATGGAGTCTATTGAGTCTTTCAATGACCATGATTTGATATCTCACACATATCATACAAGGAATAACCTTCAACCTAATCTGGTGGTTTCTACTTCTTTGCCACCTTCTCAAACCATTCTTCCTCCTCCACCCCATCTTCCTAGCAAGGAGTATGATTTGATAGACCAATTGCAAAATACTCCTACCAAGATTTCTTTATGGGAGCTTCTTCAAACTTCACCTACCTACTATGAAGCCTTAAAAAAAGCTCTAGCAACTCTTCCTACTCCACCTAATCAAGAGAACATCAATAACTTCTTACAATGCATGCATGCTACCTCGGGTCCTCCTGAAATTGTATTTACTCAAAAGGATTTGCCTTCTAAAGAAGTTCATAATCAATATGATGCTCTTATGGTTGTTGTTTCTATCAATAAAAGTATCATTCATAGGACCTTGATTGATAACTAATCTGGGCTTAATGTTTGTAGCATGGACATGCTCAAATCAATTAACACCGATCTTTCAACTATTCAACTTGACAATGTTCCTATACGTGGCTTTGATAACATTGCTAAGAACACTTTAGGCATCATTACCTTACCTATCAAAGTAGGACCTGTCATCCTAAATATACCTATTCATGTTATGCCTGGACCTCTCAATTATAACCTTCTTTTGGGTAGACCTTGGTTACATGATATGCATGCTATCCCTTCCACCCTTCACCATAAAGTCAAGTTTATACATAATAACAAGATGTATATGCTTCATGTAGATGATGCATTTAATCCTTGTTTGAATATTCAAAACCACACTACTCCTACTCCTAATAGTAATCCTCCTTCCTCTAATGCTCTTCCTGACGATGATTGGGGAGCCTTGGATTTTACTCCTACCTTTATTGGAGAGTATAAGGTTAATGATCTTGATTTTATGAAGCAACAAAGAGAGTTTGAACAACAAGTTTTTACTTCTAAAGCCCTTCATAATAACTTTGTCGCTGCTTCTACCCACAATGAATCTATCAAACCTACTAAGGATGATATTGTGACTGTTGAAGTTCCATTGACTCCTTCTGATATGGCTTCTTGTTATGGTCTTGGTTATCATTTCCTAGTTAAACAAGGATTTAATGGTCAAGACTGTGGTAAGCATAAACATGGAATTCAAATGCCCTTACATACTAGGGGGTATGAGCATTCTTATAGATTGGGATTTAATCCTCAACAACAAATCAATGTTAACAACATCTCGAATAACACTTCAAAACATGATGAAACTATGAAGGAAATTGACCAAAAAGTTCATTTGCATAAACTCCTTCGTGGTAAGATGATTACTAGACCTAGACACAAAACAAATGTAGTCCACACTTGAAGATTCTTCCTTTTTGTTTATATCATAGAATTCATGATCACTCTAATAATGAATGTCAAGCTTTACATTATAAGAGTAGGAAACTCATTGATAGTAATGTTATTTATATATCATGTGGCAATGAGTTGTTTTTCAATCATGTTTTCTCTGAATAACATTTGTGTTCCTATTATAGAGCTCCACATTATGTAAACAATGTTAGCCTAATCAGTGGGGGCTCGTTGTCTTGCATAGTGTTGTGAGCAATATAATTGGTCCCCTTCCATCTTTGTTCCTATGCCTGGGGGGCAAGGATGTCATCTCTTTCTTTTCCGTCTTTCCAGGATTCACCTCTTTCCTTGGTAAAGCAGTATCTATCTATTATCTGATATCCAATCATACATGAAAATTTCATTTTGCACTAAGGATCTATGTTCTTGATCACAACCTATTTCGTTATTTGACATTAGGTTTCCATGGTTGATATATCTCTTACCTTGGAAATTGAATAGTGTGTTATCCCTCACAAGGGTTACTTTTTCACTTCTTGCATGATATCTCTTTGCATTCATCCCTTCTATGGCTTCATAGGAGTTGTGACCTTCTTGGCTTGGACTGGGTGTTGTCTATGGATATTGTCTTGATGTTGAAGAAGGATTCATCCTTGTTCTTTTCTTTCCTTAACATGTCAAAATAGTATTTTTTTTCCATCTTAAGGAGGGGGGCATCTATATGGCCTCCCTCGCTCTATATTATGTATTTTTGTTCTAACCTTTTGTTTTGTAGCATGCTAAATCTTGGAAGGTAACATACGTAAGTTGCTAAATCCTGAAGGGACATGCATTTCCAATTTCAAATAATCTAAATATTGGAAGGTGGCGTACATAAGTTGCTAAATCCTGAAGGGACATGCATTGCCAATTTCAAATATGCTAAATCTTCTGAAGGTAATGCACATAAGTTGCTAAATCCTAACGAGATGCACATTTCATATTCATAGTGATACAAGACAGTGGATCTATGGGTATTCCAGAAGCCATCAGAAGATGCACTACAATTTCAAAGCATAGTTTATGGGTGAACCTATTGGGCTCTCCCTCCGGGGTGATTCAGGGTAAGGTGGGCATCTTACTAGGTGAGGTAATCACTTTCTCCTTTCTCTCTTTTCACTTTCATGCTAGTAGGACTGGATCATGAAGCTATGTTATTTATAGTGTTGCTCTTGTCTTTCTTATATAATCACTTATGCTTTTATGATAGCTTTCCAAATATGATATTAGTATGAGAAATATTTCTTAGCAAGGTTTCTTATGCTAATTGATTTGGGTTGTTTAGTACTAACCCGTGTTCTTTTGGTTTTCTCTTTTCGCACCCTCATGCGTGTATGTTGAGTTAGAATCCTTAGCTTGGGGGCTTGTGTCCTTAGCTAAGTGTTATTTTTTTCTCATTGCAAATCCACTTGGATCTTTTCTTTCTTCTCCTTTACCAAGAGTTTGCATCGAGTCCATACTCTTGCTAAAGTGGGGGCTTAATGTATTGTCTTAAAATGGAAGAACTTCCATGTTAAGATTGTTTATCCCTCTGAGTAAGTGGTTTAGGATCTTGTCAAATGCCTTGAATTGGTCTTTACTTGGATCTGGTTTTTTCCCCATTTTCCACTTCTTTTCTGCACTTGATTCCTTCATTCTAGGTGAAATTAGGGTTAGGATCCTAAGGATTCTCCTTAAATTCCCTCTTCTATGGCTCTATTTTCTAGGTAGGACTTAAAAATATGTCCTCCTAGCCTTTCTCATGTTCATCATAGGATTTTGTCGTCAACCTGGCACTCTGCCCTGATTCTGCCCCTTTTTCAACTTTCTAGCTACATTTGCCTATCATTCTGGACTGAGACCCTGAGATCTGTGACCTCAAGGTAAAGGATGACCTTGAGGGTCAAGGAAGACCTTTTCCCTAACCTAGGTCAGGGTCGACCTCATCTTTGACCCCGAGTTCATGCTTCAAGGTCCCATGATCTCTAGATGTCGGGTTTTGGAAAGAATTGTTTTCCCGCTTCCGGGTCAGCTGTTTTGGTCTCCAAAATGGTAAAATCTTAAATTATATTTAGTCTAGGTCCATTCCTAAAGGGTTGAGGCCTAATTTTAATTTAATTCCCCAAGGTGACCCCTCTAGAGGATTGTGCCCTAGATCACTATAAAAGGAAACCGTCCTCTCTCATTTTCTCTATCAAGTTTTGTGCGAAGATCTCTACCATCAAGTTTTCATGCTCAAGCACTCTCAAGGAGACATTGGTGATCAAGAAAGCATTCATTCAAGCAATCTTCAATTCAAGAATTCAAGCAATCATCCTCTTCTCCATTCAAGTTCTCCATTAAAGATCCAGGATTCAAGCATTCAAGCCTTTGAAGGGATTTGGTTCAAGCATTCAAGATTCATCATTCAAAACCCTAGATCTAGCCATCATTGTGTTGTGATCTTCCTTCAAGATCCTTTGTTATTCTTCAAGATCTATTCATTCTTCCCTCAAGGTGGATTCCAAGCATACAATCATGGAGGTTTCGATTTACATTTTTTAGTGTTGATTCCAGGCTTCCATATTAACATACTTGATTACATTTCAAATAAAATTGCATATCTATTGAATATCATAACTTCATTGTTAGATCTACTTCTACTACTTGCTAGAATTATCTATTTTAATTCCATTATTAAGCTTGATTCCAAACTGGGGTTTGACTAAGGCAAACCCCCCCAAACAAACTATTGGTGTAATTAAGTATTTACTAATTACACTTTACTTAAGTTTACTTAGGATAATGCATTGCATAGTAGTTTGGCTTTGTGACACTTAGGAGTTTGCATTTCATTTTAGCACATGGTTAGGAGAATATCCACTTTAGGTGTGATAGTTGTCATCACATACCTCGTTGTGTGTGAGATCCACCTTTAGTGCTCTTATCACATTATCATCCTAATCCAACGCACATACTTTATTGCATATTGGAGGATGATCCACCTTTGGTGGACATGTGATTCCACCTTGTGTGGGTGATATCTTATCATCTCCTTATCATGTAGTCTTATTGCATTGCCTATATATTGAGGCATTCCTACTTTGTATAATCAATCAATCATCTATCTATTTCATTATTTGATCATTGATCATATCATATTTTGTCTCTCTTGTGCTATCTCTTGAGCTTCTAGATCTTGGTTTCTATTCTTTTCCTTAGGCAAATTCTTACATGGTATCAGAGCCATAGGAGTTTCATTTGTATAGCCTATTTTGAGAGATTTTTATTGCAGGTCAAAATTGGAGCTTGCTGGTGCAAATCAGAGGTTGGAATCACATTGAGGAGGTCCAAAAACCCCTAAATCAAATTTTGTTTCATCCAAATCAGACATCTGAAGCCAAATCTAGAGCCATTTGAATTTTCAAGGTTCGGCGGCGGCGATTCAGAAAAAATAATTTCATAGGCAATTTTCAAACAGCGATATCTCAGTCATCCGGACTCCTTTTTCAGAGCAATTTTTTTTGTTTTGGGGTAGAATTTCATGATCTACACAATGGTGTAGGTGATTTCTAATTTTTGTTTCTGATATTTTTTGAAAATCGCAAATCCAGATTTTTACAACTTTAGAGGCTTTGTTTGGGCTCAGATGGACACATTTTCAAGTGCTATTTTTTTTTAAAGTTCATGATTTTCTGTCTACTTTCTAGATCTGGTATCAGTTTGGAAAAAGTTTGAGTAGACATAGTACTTTCAGAATTTGGTCTATTTTGGCCTATTTTTGGCACTTGTAATTTGTTAGATCCTTGAGAGATCTTGTGTCTTATTTGTTTGAGTCTAATATAGCTTCATATTTTCTATTGTAATCATCAAAATCAGAAGTCCACTTTGATCAATTTTGGCAAGTGGTAATTGTACATGCACTAGTTATAAAGTGCCAAAATCATCATTTTGGGGGGGTTCTTTGATTGAGTGAATTAGGGGGGTGTCTTGTGTGCTGGTGTCTCTCTTTTTATGCTCTTTTCATTTCTGCATCATGGGTTCTATTGCAAAATTAACTCCACATAACTATGCTACATGGAAAGATAATGTATGGAGCAAGTTAATGGTTCAAGGTTTAAATCCTTATGTGGATGGTACAATTAAAAAACCCGCTGCTGATGATACTACTGCAATAGATAAATGGTCACGAAGAAATTATCAAGCTTTAGGAGTCTTAAGAGAGAATATGTCTCAAGCAGTAATGTATCACATCAAAAACATAAATGATGCTAAAGAAGCATGGGAAAAACTTGAAGAATTGTTTGGTAAAGTGGATGAGGAAATGGGATTCAAAATTGAGATTGATCTCCTCAAATTAGATCCCAGGAACTTTGACACAATTCAAGATTATCTCACCAAAGTCAATGACTATAGAGCACAACTTGATGACTGTGGTAATCCCATCAAGGATGCAAAGTTGGTTAGTCACTTGTTGAATCATCTTCCTCCTGAATATGCAACCTTTGTTTCAAGTTACAATACTCACAAGTTGACAATGGGAAGTGCCTTCATTAAGCCTTCATTTGAGTCATTTTTAGAAATGTTGGTCTTAGAACAAACAAAATTGATGAGTATGGGGATTCTCAAGTCTTCAACTTCCAAGGCATTGGTGGCTAATCATGAGAGTCAAGGCAATCAAAGTCAAAAGAAGAAGAAGAATTGGAAGTCTAAGTCTCAACAAGAAGGCACAACATCAACTTCCACACAACATGACACTTCTACATCACCTCAAAAGGGTGAATCTTCAAAGAAGGAGAAGCGGTTTTGTGCATATTGCAAAAAGGATGGACATGAAGAACACTTTTGTTATAAGAAGGACATTGATGAATTGAAGAATCTTCTTGCCAAGAACAACATCAAATTGCCTTCTAGGATGTCTACCTCAACCTCTTCTTCACCCAATTCAGAAAAAGATAAAGGGAAGGGTCACACATTTGTCACTCAAAAAGGACATGCTTTTTATGCTTCTTCAAGTCATGATTCAGGTAGATGGCTTCTAGATTCAGGGGCTTCTCATCATATGGCTTCTTCACAGTCCATGTTTTCATCATTTGAGCCTTGTAAAGGTCCACCTATTTTGATGGGCAATCACACTTACATGAATGTGCTTGGGAAAGGAAGTATTGAAGTTAAGGATGGACACTTCAATGATGTGTTGTGTGTTCCACACTTGACCAATAACCTTCTTTCTATCTATCAAATCACAAATGGTGCTACAAAGAAGATTGTGGAATTTACACCTGATTCAGTTTTCATCAAGGACTTGGAGAGTGGAGTAGTTATTGCTACTGGGATAGTGGATCACTCTTCTCGGTTGTACTCCTTTGCAAATTTTGTTCCTCTTGATGATAGTGATTCTTCAGACAGTGAGTCTTCAGCATATGATGATTATTGTGATGATTTAGATTTTGAGGAGAGTTTTAGCTACTTGAACTTGGGTATTCTCACTCATGATCAAGTTCTTGAGCCTTCTATTTCATCTCCTCCTATTGAGATTACTTCCCCTCTTGCCCCTAATGATGCTTGCATTCACATAGATTCGAGTGCTTCAGTGCAGCAGGATATTCATTGTCTTCCAGACTTGGTTCCATGGGATGACTACTTGACAGACATTGTAGGTTTGTTTGTGGAGTCCTATACTTTAGATTTGGGAGACTTCATTGATGATATTCATCTTCTCTTTGGTGAAGATGATCCTTCTTCATTTGTTGCAAGGGCACATGCTGACCCTCATATTCATTCTCTACTTGATCATTCTTTCGAGGGTGATGTGATTGTGGATACTTTGATACAACAGTTGGAGGAGATCACTTTCTCTTTAGAGGAGATACTTGGGTCTTTGGTACATGTTCTACATTCATCCTCAGTTGATCCTGATTTGTCTTTTTCAGCAGAGTGGCTTAGTACACATGATTTGGAGGAGGCAACTTTCAGCTTTGACATGGGGACACTTGAGCAAGTTTCAGAGATTCCATACATTTTGAGGTTTCTTCCTATAGATTGGGGAGGAGGCTTCATATATTCACCTTTGGTATTATTTCTTCCTAAGGGGAGGAATGTTGTTCTACACTCATGGAGCAGTTTCTACATCGAGCCTGGAGCATCTACCATTGGTGTTCATTCTACATTGAGGGGGGGCTACTTGGTCTCTCTTCCACTACTTCTATCTTATGGGGGGGATATTTTCCTCATATGAGGTCTTCTCTCTCATATTTTATTATTGTATTCATCTCTCTTTTTGGGGGAGGGTTTTTCCCATGAGGTTTTCCCTCTTTCTCCGCTTTATGAGAGATTGCATTGTTCTTGCATCTTGTACATGGGTACCTAACATGGCCTAGTAGCCGGGACCCATCTTGCATTGTGAGCTTAAGTGCATTCCCCTATGTTGCACTTAAGGGGGGGTGTTGGTGTAATTAAGTATTTACTAATTACACTTTACTTAAGTTTACTTAGGATAATGCATTGCATAGTAGTTTGGCTTTGTGACACTTAGGAGTTTGCATTTCATTTTAGCACATGGTTAGGAGAATCTCCACTTTAGGTGTGATAGTTGTCATCACACACCTCGTTGTGTGTGAGATCCACCTTTAGTGCTCTTATCACATTATCATCCTAATCCAATGCACATACTTTATTGCATATTGGAGGATGATCCACCTTTGGTGGACATGTGATTCCACCTTGTGTGGGTGATATCTTATCATCTCCTTATCATGTAGTCTTATTGCATTGCCTATATATTGAGGCATTCCTACTTTGTATAATCAATCAATCATCTATCTATTTCATTATTTGATCATTGATCATATCATATTTTGTCTCTCTTGTGCTATCTCTTGAGCTTCTAGATCTTGGTTTCTATTCTTTGCCTTAGGCAAATTCTTACACAAACAAAACCATTTTTCTTGTAGGTATAGGTGCAGAACGATGAATTAAAGTGCATATCTAGTTACCCTTTTCACCAAACTTTCAAGATTTGTGAACAAAGTCAAAGTTGACCTTTAAAATCTCAAGGTAGTCTTTGACCTTTTATCGGGGTCAAAGACTACTTGCTGTCAAAAAGATAAAAGTTTTTTGGGTTTTCTTCATCTCGACATTTCTAGCCTAAAAAAGGTTACAAAATTTCCCTAAACTATACACAGACACCAAAAAATAGGTATTTCCAAATTAATTTCATCATAAGGTATGTATCTTATTTTATCTGATTTCAAGTATTTCCAGATTTACATTCTATCCCTTACAATTCAAATGTATGTGTAAAATATTGGCTTTGGGGTCTCTTTTATGTGCAAACCATTGTTCTAGGACCCCATCCATATTTTATACTATACAATAATTAAGTTCTTTAATTTATTTAATTATTCCATTTTTTTTTAAAACAACTTTTGCTAAAAAATAAATAAAAACATTATTTTATTTATTTAACATCGCATGCACAATTAAATGATTATTTAAGTATTTAACTATAATTAAATCTTCTACTACCACCTCCTTGATTGTCAATCTCTATCTGTCCAACCCACCAACCATTCAATCAATCTTAGGCATGCAACTTGTACTATCTCAATCAAGTTTGTTTGTCTAAATTAAATAGCTACTTATACCTTGATTTCAACATCCTCAACTAGTCTTATTGAATCGTTATCATCAAATATCTATTAGCACCTCTTAATCTTAATTGAATATGTTGAAATTGTTGGAAATATTCAAGAATTAACCAAGTTACTGAGAGGGGAGGGGTGAATCAGTAACTTCAAATTTTTTTTTATATCAATATCAGATGTATTAACATATAGTTCACTTTATCCTTTTGCATATAGAAAGCATGAAACATAAAAGCATTCACAACAATGACACATAGATTTGGTTACCCAGAAACCTTCCAAAAGAAAGTAAAACTGGGGTGGGGATGAAACCCACAAAGCTTTAATACTGCAGTATAAAGTTGGCCGATTAAGGCTTACATTGATCACTTTTGATGATCTGCCCTGCTAGGAGCAATAAGGATTGCTAAATCCACCATGTTAAAAGATTTTTACAAACTTACAAAAGAAGTATGTACTCGGTAAAGAGATTTTACAAAAGACTGTTAAGTCTACCTGGTTAGAGGATTTTAGTACTGATTCATTGGTTAAAATGAAACAGTATATCTCTTACTTTGCAACTGGATTGCTGAATGAGATTAGCTGATGTACTGATCACCTTCTGTGATGAATTTGTCTCTGCTGCTCCTTATGTATAGTAGCCCTTTGTAATTCACTAGTTTCTGCCTTTTTATCTCCCCTTTTTATTCCACATTCATACTACTTGGTATTTGTACAACATTTTTTATATACAAGTCTAAACAATTAATTACAATTACAAAGTTGGCTTAACAAATAAACATAAGTGCTGCCAAGTTAGCCCAAGTATGGTTACACGGTTCCTGCAAACTAACTCGGTGACTTTCTGATACTTGGCGTCCACTGCATTACTCGGCATCATCATGCACTTGATAGAAGTGAAGGCTCGGTTCATACTAACCACTCAGTAAGTTTTGAACTCAGTAAATACTTGTGACTCGGTAGACATAATGTCACTCGGTTTACACTGTCTTGCTCGGTTTGCACTGTCCTGCTCGGTTTGCACTATTCTGCTTGGTTTGCACTCAGGATGCAAATAAGTGTTGTCACTAGTGGTAATCCTGCTTAATGCCAACAATCTCCCCCTTTGGCATTAGTGACAAAAACACTTATTGCCCAAAACTTATATACATGAACCATGCTGAGATTTATTTTGATTTTTCAAAATTTGTCT
Organism: Chamaecyparis obtusa; assembly: GCA_027943335.1. NCBI lineage: Eukaryota > Viridiplantae > Streptophyta > Pinopsida > Cupressales > Cupressaceae > Chamaecyparis > Chamaecyparis obtusa. Next base: position 26,366 of record BSBK01008037.1, read on the forward strand.
TTGTCATAGGGCTTTATAAATTATCTCCCCCTTTCAATGCACTAACTTTTTCTTCTATACATATCTCCCCCTTTTTGATGATAATGCCAAAGGTGTATATACAAGTGTTTTACAGGGAGAATCCAAAATTTGATAGAAAAATAGAATGTACCTTCATTATCAGTGCCAGAGTTCTGTCCCAATTTTCTTGCAGAATCTTGCATGTTTGGATTGCAATTTGGACTTCTGTAGAGAGTGCAATCATGTGATCTGCTATTGAGAACTGATTGTCATGAATTAATGTTTTGGAATGTTCAATGTGCTTATACATTGTATTCATGATGGGAAGGATCATGTTCTGAATGTCTAGCAGTGTGGACCGGATCCTTGTGTCTTCTTTCAGTAGTTTTGACTGCATATTTGATAGGAATGAGATTTTCATGTGATGAGCATAGTTTGAACTTGGTTCAAGTTGCAACTTCTGTATGCTAATCTTCAAATCCTCATCAATTTTATTCATTTTATCCTTGACATCCTTGGTGAACTCGGCAACATTGCATAGTTTGGCCAAAAGAGAGGTAACATTCGAATAGGAAGATTCAATGTTTGTCAAAACTGAAGATAATTCTACTTGATTAATAGCTATGTGCTGAGAAATGTGCTCAAGAACTTTATTGTTGAATTTCTTCTCAACTTTTTCAACTAACTTGTCTGTCCCAGATGAATCCTCATTGTACTTATTTACCGCTTCTGCTAATTGTAACAAAACATGTTGAGAGGAGTCTACTTTAATACCTAATGCTTCTGACAAAATGTCCTTAGCATCCTTAATGATTTTATATTCCTTGTCTCTCTCCTCTTTAAGCTTCTTTTGCTCCGCTTTCCTTTGGAGGAGTTCACCTATATTTTTCATTTGATCCACTGATAGATTTGCAAAATCCAATGTTGGAATCTCTATTTCCTCATCTAGGTCTATATCCTCTACTATATTCTTGCCCAAAAATCTTATACTCAGTTGAGCCTTAGGCTTATCTATTATGGTACTTAATGCCTTAGTAGTAGTGATAGTAGACATAGTAGGACTGGCTATAAAGAATGGTATACTGTCTACTGGAGAACTTAAAGCTGAAGTATTTACACTTGTAGAATCAAAAATTGGAATACTTACTACTGGAAAACTTGATGAAATAGGAGACTACAACTCAGTAGAAGAAATGGTAGTTACTTCTTTTGTTGCTATAGGTGATTGGACAAATGTTGAAGTTGTCACAACCATGCTTGAAGATGTCTCCGGGCTAGATGTAGCAACTTTTTCTGGAGAGGTAGGAAGTGATGCAATGACTTCTGCCGCTATCCTCATGGTATCATCTACGTCAGTGGCTTCTTCCTGTTCATCACTGTCATCTTCAATGTCTTTTATTATAACTGATTCAGTACTCAGTTGGTGAAGATGGTATATGTTCTTCCATGTGGCATTTGCACTCTTCACAACCGATTCAATATTGTTGATCAGAATTAAACAAGTATTGAGCTTCAGTGTCATCTTATTTTCATTCTCCTTCAATGCCTCCTTTATTTCATCATTTTTCAAGCTCGGCATTAACTATTTCAAGTTTTGATCAAATATGTCTTTTACAGTTTGCCTTGCATTGGCCCATCTCATTTTTATTTGATCTAATAAAGCTCCTGGAATCTGTTGGGCTATTTCATCAGGAGAGTATTTCCACTGTCCCATCTTTTCAATGACAACATCTTTAATCTCCTTTTGTTCAGTTTCTAATCTTATTTCATATTTTAAAGATTTTATATTACTTACTCCAGATCCTTGTCTCAAAAGTTTGATCTTCTCTTGAAGGGTTAGAGGAGGCTTTTTGAATATTATATCTTTGTCCTTTTTGTCTGCCCTACCCTTTGCACTTCTCCTTGTAAATACGGCAGTGGGAGGCTTAGGTACCTTGGTGATGAATACCTTTCCTTTATTCTTTGCAGGTTCTGGTTCCTCTGTTTTCTCATCCTTTTTCTCTTCTTCTTCAATGTCTTCTCCTCTAGCCTCGGTTAGCATTAGAGGTGTGATAGCTTGCATTTTGGCTATCCTCTTTTTTCCTTTATTTACTGCCTGTGGAAGCTTTATACTTAATTCAATTCTCACTTTTGCTTCTTCATATGTCCCAAAATATGGAGCTTTGGGATCAATAGGCTGATTAAGGAGGGCTTCAATGATATTCTTTGTTTCATCAATGTTTACCTCATAAGGAAGAGGTTTCACATGTACAATCCTTAGTTTAGCTGCTTGGATGTATACTTTGTCACAGTCCACCATGAAACAAATATCATCCTTATAATCCTCCACCAACTTTTGTGGAATCTGGAATCTGTCGTTCATTTTCTCCTTGAAAGACTCAAAATAACTATCCATGATGTTCTCAAAATTTTCACCCATTTCTAAAATATATTCATTTATCTCATAAAGAATCGGCACATCCTTTCTCCATACTACTTTTCCTTTGGAAGGGAAGAATTTCTGAACATAGAAAAATAAACATACCAGTAGAGATCCAAACTTACATGGATTGTTTTTGGAAGTTTGAATGCTTTCCATGTTCTTGTTAAACTATTTTAACAAAAAATTTGGAAGGTCAAATGATAAATTATTCTTTACCACTTTGTATGCTAGGTCTATGGCTTCGCAGGGAACACTATTCTGCCGACTTGAACTGTATATTTTATGAGCAATGATGTGTGTTCCAAACTTCAGTTCAGCATCAGTAATGCTGCTTACTTTCATGCCTCTACCATCCCACTTGGCTAGGGTTTTCTTCTCCAGCTCCGGCCGACCTAGGGTTTTGGTAGATTTAACTTTGTTTAACATGGGAAGACCGGTGATTCGGTGAATCATCTTCTTAGTGATCTCTACGGGTTGCTCAAGCCAAATCTTGCCTTCGTGTACACGGCTGAGAATGTATCTAACCCATTTCTCCCAAAAGTTTTGAGGTAAATGTGTAATGTGAACTAATCCCTTGTCTTCCAGATGTTTGTGCTCTAGTTTTAGAACACCATTCACACACAGTTCCTCACGCACAATATCTAGCTCTAGGTTTCCCATCTCTTGAATTGCACAATTGAAATGATTGCGAATATCATTAACAAGTAGTACCTTAGGAGGAATCTGAGATTGAGCTCTGTTCAGGTCTAGGGTTGCTGCAATTGCGGGCACGAGTTTGAAATCTGGTGCTCTCCATTCCCCTTGGATTATCATTTCTATTCCTTTCTTTGCTGAAGTGCTGGATGATGCCATGGTAGCTCACAGAGAATTCTTTTCGCAAAAGTATTTGAATCGCTTGATTGCTCTAGAAATTTTCCGCTCTCAAAATGCTTAAGTTCATGGTGAAGAATGAGTTTGATTTCTTGCCTTTTGTTTACAACTCTGTCATTAATGCTTAGTAGAAATTAGGGTATGAATTCTGACAGACTGTCACCCACTATGAATTAATTGCTCGGTAAAGACTTCGCAACTCGGTGAACTTGAGAATTCATATTGCTCCAACCTCGCTCGGTAATCATATTAGATAGCTCCCGACATTGCTCAGTGAAAACTGATACCGACCTTCCTGTGATCTTATTGCATCTTGTATGCCGATTTAGATCTTTCTTTTAATTCAGTTCTATAACTGCTTGAAATTTGTCTATGAGAATACAGTTCCAGTGCTTTCTTGTGAATTTAGTTTGAGTCGGTAGAGCCACCCATTCCATTACTTGGACTGGTTTTCTCGGTAGATTTAGGAATCCACTGTTGTCTCATTTGTTTCCTGATCTTAGTTGCTTCATTCTTCTTTCCATCTTCAACTTCACTAGCATTCATGCAATTTTTGGCTATATGACCGAGTTTAGTGCATTTGAAACATCTTATGGTAGTATCTCTTTTCCTTAGATGATGTTTTATGTAGTTCATGCCAATGTGTCCATATTCTCCACAGTAATGACATCTACACCAAGTGTTGTAATCCCATCCAAACATTGCTTTCATAATTTGTTCTGCTGGATTGAATGTTTTGGATCTACACTCAGATGCCTTGTGACCTTGTTTGTTGCATTTGTGACAATTACCTTTGAATCTTGGTTTTTCCTTGCATTCATTTGCTTTGTGGCCATGCTGATTGCAGTTGTAGCATTTTCCATTGAATTTTGCTTTTTCATTGCTCCAACATTTATTTGAAGTATGTCCTATTTTGCCACAATGATTACAAGTAGGTTTCTGATTCCTTTGAGTACCTTGCTTAGAAGATTCACCTTCTCCTTTGTATCCAAGTCCTGCTTTTCCTTTTTGCCTATGAAGATTTTGATCATGCAGCTGATTTAAGTCTTCTTGGTTCTTCAGCATTCTTTCATTGATTTGTTTTTTAGTGTTTAGGTCATCCACCAATCTTAGATTGATTTGCTTTTCAGATCTTAGTTCTTCTCTTGTGCTTTCTATTTCTGATCTTAGAGTCAGAATTTCCTCATTTGTATGGGAGATCTGATCAATTAGGTTTTCTAGCTGAAGGGTTTTATTTTGGACTTCATTGTTCCTTCCATCTAATTCATCTTTCAACTTGTTTCTTTGTTCTAAGATCTCACAAAATCTTGTTGAGTGTAGTTCTTGTTCTCTTTTTAATTTTCTCACTTCTTCCTGCAGAGACCCATTCTTTTCTAGGAGTTCTTTGACAGCATTATTTGCTTCATCTGAGCTATTTGAGGGAAAAAGATCTTCAATCTTTTCTTCAATGTAATTATGATCATTCATCTGATTTGCAAGTTCCTTCCTTCTTCTTAGGGATTGGGAAAGATGTTCTTTTTCTTCTTTAAGTTTAGCTATGGCCATTTCCAGATCTAGCTTTTCATTTTCAATCACCTTATTTAGTTTGAATACCTCCATTTTCCTGGATCTTTGCTCAAGCTAGTTAAGCTTTATCTTGAGAACCAATACAGCTCTGATACCAATTGTTGGAAATATTCAAGAATTAACCAAGTTACTGAGAGGGGAGGGGTGAATCAGTAACTTCAAATTTTTTTTTATATCAATATCAGATGTATTAACATATAGTTCACTTTATCATTTTGCATATAGAAAGCATGAAACATAAAAGCATTCACAATAATGACACATAGATTTGGTTACCCAGAAACCTTCCAAAAGAAAGTAAAAATGGGGTGGGGATGAAACCCACAAAGCTTTAATACTGCAGTATAAAGTTGGCCGGTTAAGGCTCACATTGATCACTTCTGATGATCTGCCCTGCTAGGAGCAATAAGGATTACTAAATCCACCATGTTAAAGGATTTTTACAAACTTACAAAAGAAGTATGTACTCGGTAAAGAGATTTTACAAAAGACTGTTAAGTCTGCCTGGTTAGAGGATTTTAGTACTGATTTACTGGTTAAAATGAAATAGTATATCTCTTACTTTGCAACTGGATTGCTGAATGAGATTCGCTGATGTACTGATCACCTTCTGTGATGAATTCATCTCTGCTGCTCCTTATGTATAGTAGCCCTTTGTAATTCACTAGTTTCTGCCTTTTTATCTCCCCTTTTTATTCCACATTCATACTACTTGGTATTTGTACAACATTGTTTATATACAAGTCTAAATAATTAATTACAATTACAAAGTCAGCTTAACAAATAAACATAAGTGCTACTAAGTCGGCCCAAGTATGGTTACACAGTTCCTGCAAACTAACTCAATGACTTTCTGATACTTGGCGTCCACTGCATTACTCGGCATCGTCATGCACTCGGTAGAAGTGAAGGCTCGGTTCATACTAACCACTTGATAAGTTTCAAACTTGGTAAATACTTGTGACTCGGTAGACATAATGTCACTCAGTTTACACTGTCCTGCTCGGTTTGCACTGTCCTGCTTGGTTTGCACTGTTCTGCTCGGTTTGCACTGTCCTGCTCGGTTTTCACTATTCTGCTCGGTTTGCACTATCCTGCTTAGTTTGCACTATTCTGCTCAGGATGCAAATAAGTGTTGTCACTAGTGGCAATCCTGCTTAATGGCAACAGAAATCCTAAAATCTATACAATCAACCTTTATTTCCCAAGCTTGGAACCACAATCTTTGAACAAGTGCATTAGATAGCGAATTGGTGTTGAATTTGAGAGCCAACATATGGTTTAAAGTGATTTCAAATTTATTTGTTTGTATTCAATTTTATTTGTCATCTTCACATTGATATAGAATAGGATTAATTGTATTGGAGAGTAATAGGTTTTGTACTTTCCTAACATTGTCATTGCAGATTTAATTATGCCTAATCTTCCTATCTCTCATTTTGGTGAACTCAACATGGAGTTCATGCCCTAATGTAACAAATTTCTTGAAGATTTTGGATTTTGTAGGTTATGGGAATTGCTCACTACATTTACATACCATTCATTGCATTTGCATACCATTTAATGTATTTATATGTCATTCACTACATTTACAGATCATTCACCACATTTGTAAAATTTTGAATGCATACACAAAACACTACATTTGCAAATCAAGAACCACAATTGCTTATCAGAAAAAGACCTGGTATAAATTTTAAATTTTATTGTTGAAATTCTCTATTTTTGGCAATTTTTTAAATCCTAGGTTAGGGTTTTTGGCTACTAGTTTCTATTTTAGTTGTGTAGCATAAAATCAGAGGAGTTTAAAAGGAAAAATATCTACCCTACATGTTTGGTAGTTAGATTGCACTTTAATTTCCAAAGGAGTTAAAAATACATCTTCTTATATGTTTATGGTGCACTTGCACACTTGATGTTTAGATATGATACCAAGGTATCACCAAAGTATCATCTCCCCTCGTACACTCGTGTAGTTTTAGGTGTAAGAGAAATGTTAGTTTCTTCTTTTATATTTTAGAGGGCCTATCTAGGAATTTCATCACCTCGAGGTGCAACCCAAAGTGGTTTCTCCTTAAGGCCACTATATAAAATATTAAGGAAAAAGCCAATGTCCAACTGATGATTCATATATGAATAATTCCAACTTAAATAGGGTGGTACTGCATTTATGCAGTGTATTGGGCTCCTAGTAGGGTTGGTTAGATCCTTAATTGGCTTGCTACTAACTTTTAGGTGTTAAGTCTAGGAATTTCAATTGCAAACCTTGTCAATAGATTCCACCCTTATTAATTGAGTTTATCCGTGTCAACTTCAATGTAATATAATAGGATTTCTCCCTAAACTTACTTGCCATATGTTTTTCCTTGTGTTTAAGAGAAAAACTTTTGGCTTTGTAAAGCTCAAAGTAGCTTCTAAAAGGAAGGTAAGTGTTTCCTACATTGGAACCCTAGTTATTCTATCTTTTCAAACACTTGAGTATATCACATCCTTTATTTTATATTAAGGTATGCAATATAAGGGTCAAATAAACATCAAATTGTGGGCTTCATTTTGTTACAATGGGTCTTGACCTTAGGATGTGAACAAATGTTTGAATTTTTTTTGCGTTGTGAAAGACCCATAGAAATTTGGGCTCTAAGGAGCCTCAACAATAGCCTGTTATATTCACAAAATCAACATCTATATTTTTTTCTTTATTTTTTGAGAGTTTGCAATTAAAAATTGATCAAATTGAAACAATCCCTAAGAAAAAATTAGAAACAACATAATTGTTAAATACAATGTCATAATTATCAATGAAATGCCACAATTGTGAATCAAATGCCAAAATTGTTAATTGTCTATAAAATGTCACAACTGGTAATAAAACATTGTAATTATCAATCAAATGTTGCAACTATCATTTTATGTACCAAAATTATCAAATTGTCATCACATTCATAAAATCTTCTACAAAATTGCTTGTCAAAATTAGGATTTCCAAAATAGAAAATACAAACAACAATTAAGGGTTGAAATATGTAATTTTGAGAATATCTAAAACTAAAAATCACAATTGGTATGAAAAAATCTACAATTTTCATTTACGTTTTGCACGTTAGGTAAAATCTATTATTTTTTTTTTAAATTGTATTTAGATCAATTTCCTATTTATGTTTTAGGGTTCAAATATGCATTAGGTTTCTATTGTTAATTTATTTAATTAGGGTTTCATCTTGTATTCCAATCAATAATCAAAATCTTCCCAATCTTTTCATATTAAATCAATGGTCCCAAACCTTTTTCATCTTTGCATTGTCAATCAATAGTCCAAATTCTTGTCAAAGAATTAGCATAAACTTTGCATCTACTAAGGTTTGCACATTGATACTTAGGAAAATATTTGAGAATTTGTGAGTCCAAAACTTGAATCATTCTTTTATCATTGTTAGGATAACTCCTGAATAGGCTAAATAACTGAGAGGGGGCACAAATCAATTATTCCCAAATGTTTTAAAATTTTTTAACTCTATCGATAAACTAAAAAATCCTTCAAATGATAATAAAAATTATATCAACATTAACTTATGTTATGTCGATAAGAAATTATAACATATTTGAACATGAAAGCACATAAACACCAACACAAAGAACACCAGAATTTACGTGGAAACCCAAACTGGTAAAAACTATATAGAGAAGCTAATTCTCATGAAATGAAACATAGGTAAAGGTGACATCAACTAAGGTGAGTTTTAAAAAGGCTCACTGGTAGTTTACTCACTACAGTTAGCTCACTACTAGTTGGGAGAACTACCCCAAAATATGAAAATGGCTAACTGCCAATACAAATAGGCTCATTTCCAAAGTATAAGAAATGAGATTGAATCCACCACTAAGACCACTATCACTAATACCCTATAATATATAAAAATGATATATTAGTCTTTTATCGATTTCATCCACACACACTATCATCAACACACAGATCTTCTCTTGTTAGGTTTACAATCACTTTGCATACAAGCATCGCACAAACCATACAAATAACTAAAATCATCTCTCTACTTATAATACTTTGTGTCATCAACCACGTCATCCAAAACTATTTTAAAATAGGTCACACCAAAAATGTTCCTACAGTGGTAAGGAATGATATGTGGACCACCTCGCACAGTACAACATACCTTGTGCATAACAACACACTACACCATCTCCAAAGCCTTTGGTACCAATGGATATGATGAACACATTACATGGTAGTTGTTGGGACTAAAACATAAATGAACATGCTCCAAATAGGGTCAAACCTAACTTTAATCAATCCACCATAAGTTGCAAATGAAATAGAACCAACATTGAAAAGAATACTTGAGTGAAAATTAAAGTACATCCTTCGGTGAACACCTCTATCAATACACCAAGGATATCGGCACACATCAACCAATATAGCTAAATCATAAATATGCATACAATATGTTAACATCAATAACAACCATTAATGAAAATAACATGAATAGCATCAACTTCACATTCTAGCAATTCTCCCCTTTGTCATTGATGACAACATTCATCAATAACAAATAAAACAACTCCAAAAGATATCAACATCAAAATTATCTATTCTTCTCCAACTTTCTCCTCCTTTGACAAAAATGAATAAAGGCCAAAAATCCCCTTGAGTATCTCACTTTTCTCCCCTTGGGAGGAAGCCGCCAAGTACTGATCTAGAAAACAATAAGCATGTAATTCACTGGACCAATGCACACACTGGTGCATTTAGTGAACACTAGAAAGGGGTAGAACACTCAACTTCCCCCTAAGATACTCAAAAGTATCCTTTCACAATGTTTTTGTAAATATGTCTACTATCTACTCCTTTTTAGGCACATTCTCAAGCTTCACTTCACCTTCCAACACCTTCTCTCTCAAGAAGTGATATTTTATAGATATATACTTCATTCTAGAATGATGTACTGGATTCTTTGAGATATTTATAGCGCTAGTATTATCACTCATGTAATTGAAATTGGCTCATCAAAAGTAACACCTATATCCTTCAAGATCTGTTTCATCCATGTTGCAATGTATTTTAACTTAGAAGTTGATAAAGTTACATAATCCTTCTTCTTGCTTGACCAAGAAACTAACTGGGAGCCAAGAAAGTAAGCTCCACCACTAGTACTTCATCAGTTATCCATACATCTTTCCCAATCTGCATTAGTTTAAGTTGTTAACATGAAATCTGATCCTTTTTGATACCATAAACCAAAATCTTATATTTCTTTTAGATTCTAAAAATTATCTTCACCACCATAACATGTGATTCTTTTTGTTCTTGTTAAAATTTGGTTCCAAAACATGTTGCATACATAATATCTAGTCTAGTAGCATTCAGGTACAAAAATCCCCCAATCATCGATCTATACTTTCTTTCATCTACTTTCGGTTAATCATCTTCCTTAGTTAACTTTAAAATGGTAACAATTGGATTATACACTAGTTTAGATTAGAATTCTCCAAACCAAACTTCTTCAACAATTCCTTAACATACTTGGACTAAGAAATGAAAATACCTTTACTACTCTGATTTACCCATAATCCAAGAAATAAATATATCTCACCAATCAGAGACATCTCAAACTCCTTCTACATCTCTTCTACAAATATGTTGCATAAGTTATCTTTTCTTTCAAAAATGATATCATCAACATAAACAACAACAATCAGAATCTAATATGAATAAATATTGAAGTATAAATTTCTATCTGTATAACCTTTCTGAAAACCTTGACCAATCAGATACTTATCCAACCTTCCATACCGGGCTCTTGGTGCCTACTTCAATCTATAAAATGTCTTCTTCAATCTTCATACTAATTTGGTTCATCTTTTGATCTGAATCCTTCTATTTGTTCAAAAACCCTAAAATCTATGTACGCTACAAAAGCTATAAATATATGAATTGCCTCCATCTAAAAAATAGGGGCATAAGTCTCATCAAAGTCAATTCCTTCAATTTTAGTGTAACCCTTTCATACTAACCTTTCCTTTTTTATTATTACCTTACAATTCTCTTCCAGCTTGTTTCGGTAAACCCATTTAGTGTTAATCTCATTCTTATCAACTAGTCTAGGCACAAGTTCCTGTATTTGATTCTTCTCAATTTGATCAACTTCTCCCTTCATTACTTTAACCCAATTCTAATCATTACATGATTCTTCTATAGATTTAGGCTCAATCTCCAAAAGTAAACACAAAAAAGAATGATATTGTGTTTCTCCACTTCTAGTGACAACTCCTCTATTTTTATCACCAATAATCCGATTGTCTAAATGTTTTTCTATACATACCTTGGTTTATTAGTTGCAAATGTCGATGCTAGTTGTGTCTCTTCCTCCTCTTTCTTATCATTTTTTCCTTTGTCCTCCATATCATATTCATACTCAATATGTCTCTCAAGAGTCTTCTAAAAATATTTATCAACCTTCACATTCACACTTTTCACAATCTTATTCAATCTTTTGTAGTAAAACTAGTACAGTTTTCTCTTTGTAGAATATCCTAGAAATATGCCTTCATTAGCTCTGTTGTCAAATTTTCCATGATTGTCTTCATCTTTCTAAATGTAACATCTACTTTCAAATATTTGAAATACTTAATTGTAGGTGTTCTTCCATGCCATAAATCATATGATGTCTTGTCATATCTCCTCTAGTACAAAATTTTTTTCAATGTGTCTATAGAAGTATGTACTACTTCTCTCAAGTAAATGTCCAATAAACTTACTTCCTTCAACATAGTCCTTGGTGCTTTTTGAATTTTCTAGTTCATCCTTTCCACTACAACATTTTTCTATTGGTGTTCTTGCCACTAAAAACTATCTCTTAATACCATGTTTCTCACAAAAAAATTTCAAACACATTAGGAGTGAATTATCTTCCTTTAGCAAATCACAAGCATTTAATATTTCTACCACATTCATTTTTAACTCTAGCCTTGAATATTTTAAACTTTTCAAATGTCTTTCATTTTTCTCTTAAAAATGCAACCCAAGTCAACCTTGAATAATTATTAATGAAAAGTATAAAGTATATCTCACCTTGAAAACTTATGGTTCTTGTAGGACCGCACAAGTCGAAGTGCACTAGATCCCATAAACCAGTAGATGAATCATATTTTTCCTTGAATGATTCTCTCCTCTGTTTTCCTTTCCGATATCCTTTACAGATAACATTGTCTAGTTTGCATAATATAGGTAAGTCTCTTACTATACATGATAGACTTATTATTAACAAATTATCAAAATTGATATGGCGCATCCTCTAGTGCCAAAGCCAACTATGATCACTCTAAGATAGTAAACAACATCCTTGTGAAGAAACTTCAAGATGGTACATATTCCTTCCAGTCATTTTTCCAACTGCAATCACATTTCCAGATCTCTTCTAAATCTCACATCATTCTTGAAAACAACATCATATCCATTCTCATACATCTATCTAGCACTCAAGATATTGTGACATAAACCCTTCACATAATAGACATTATCAGTATTATTCATACCATAAAAATTAATAGAACCTCTACCAACAATATATGAATCCTTATCACCACCAAACCTAACAAGACCACCATCATATTATTCAAGTGACACAAACTTACCTTTATCTCATGTCATGTGATGAGAGAAACCCATATCAATCAGCCATTCATTTTTGTTTCTTCTAACATACGAAGTAGTTTCAACATCATCATCTAATGCAGTCAAGGCTAGTGGATCCAATTAAGGACTGACTGACCTTGTAGCCAAACCAATATGTAGCAGAAATACACAATAACAATAACAGATCTGAAATCAAACAGGAGTCTTTATTCATCAAATTACCAATTACATGCAATGTGTCAAGCTGTAAGGCCTTCCCAGTTACGGCCAATTACAATGCAAGTAATAGTATACAAAAAATCACAGGATCCAAATCTTTTCCCCAACATCAGCATTCAGCTAGCCCAGGTCTGTAACACACAGCACACTAGTAGGCACCCAGGAAAGATCTAAACTTGTACTCAAACTTCCAAGTAATCTTCCTGCTCCTAAGCTCGTAGGCTACTAACCTTTCTTCCAACAATCTTCTACCTAAAAAACTACCCAAGCATCCTATAAATATTGATTCCTAGCCACAAGTCAGCTGGTGAAACAATAAACCCTTACAAACAAATATTAAATGCTAAAATATCAGTCAGCTCTCACATAGCCTTACAAAATAAATAAACTCTCAAAGATAGCCCCAACGGTCATCAGATCCGCATAGAAGAATGCAACACGCTAGATCTAGGTCCCCACATGTCCAATGGTTAATCCATAACATGAGGAGTGCGACCCAAATTAAATGCACTAGTCGGCCAAGCCGATCTATCCAAACAATCCAGTCGGTAAGAAAGAACACCGAGCAATAGAGGAAATAACCGAGCACCCGTCGACTGACCACGCCAAGCATGACCGATGAACACAATTATCATCGAGCGCCAGTGAACTGATGCCTTCAGTCACCAAGCATTCTTTAGAGATCGAGCACCCCGGTAACCACATAAACTGAGCAACCAGTCTCCCAAACCGAGAAAGAACTCCACCAAAACAAGATCAAAACTAACAATCTAGCTTCAAAGACAAACATATTTTTGGTTGATACAAGATTGCCAAGAATCCTAGGATGCTCCTACATCAGACACTCCAGGGAAGAAAGATTTTCTCATAAGGAAATCAGGAATGCCTCAAGGGAATTAGAATAGGTATGCCGAATCTGTTCTTTACCCACATCTCTTCTTGTCCTTCATCCCATGTAGTCTTCACTTCATTCACTATCTCATGCATAAAGTTCTCCTTCTTTCCACTTTTCTTATCCTTTCAGTTGGTAACTGATAGCAACCGAATCTAACCACTACCAATCACATTGGTGCCTCGGTAAGCTTCATCCCTTCCAAACTTTTCAATCAACTCAGTATCATCTGCATCTTTCCATGTCACAAATGTCACCATCTTTTGTACCATCTCTACCAACAAGACCATTTATCTCTTAATCTCAACAAACTCTTTAGAGATGTCATTCTCCTTCTCCTTCTAGCTAGACTTAACAGGAATAGGTTCACAAATCTTCTACTCGTAACGTTTGTCATAAGGATAACACCTGATAACTCCACATCCCTTAACCCATGTCTCCTGTAAAGGTATCAGCTTATGCCAATCTCCCTCATGCCTAACCACATAGGTATTAGCATGACCATCAAAAAAAACATTCCTATCAAACTGCCAGGGTCTACCGAGCAATAGATGACAAGCATCCATAGGCAATACATCACACAATATCTCATCATGGTAAGATCCAATCTGAAACTTAACCAACACTAGTACATTTGAGACCTTTTTCTGATGGCCGAACGTCTAAATTTAGACAGTATACTATCAATTAAGCGACACCACCCCATGTCATAGTTTTGCAGTCAGAAAAACCAATGGTTTTCTTAAGCATCATAATTATGACAACCATGGTCAATGCAAAAAGAGGGTGCCAACAAAGTGAACTTGTCATCGGACCTATTCGTGGTCGTTGAAATTGTGATGCCTATCCGTTGCAACAAATACAAATGATGGTGACCTGTCATAATATTTTGATGGATAGCCATCATTTGTGACTTGTTCACCAATGAAAATTCTATTAATGCAATGGACATCTGTCAGAAGTTTATGATGGATATTCATCATTTATGGTTTGTAACAACAACTATGTTGTACATGCGACGGACATGTGTTGGACATTTATGACAAATGTCTATCATTTATGGTTTTTTTCCAACAATGATGTTGCTAATGTGACGTCTGGATGTCAGATGTTTGCGATGGCTAACCATCACTGTTGTGAGGCTGTCATAGTTATGACGACAATCATTTTTTAAAATATATATAAATATATATATATATATATATATATATATATATATATATATATATATATATATATATATATATTTATCGATTAAAAACTATGTTCTTGCAGATCTAGTTCCTAGTCATGATTTGGTTATGGATCATTTTGAGATAACTTTGCAGTAGCGGCTCATGGATTATTGAGTTGAGTCTAGAGACATGGATTTCGAATGGATCCTATCGAATCAAGACTTGTGATAGCAATGGCTCTAGCACAAGAAGCTAGTGTGGGAATTAGAGATGCATTCTTCCTTATGTGTTCATGGGATATATGTGGACCTGATTGCATTCAGATCTGATTCGAGCAACTTCTTGACTTCTTTGGTCTGAATCTAATGTGCTTTATTCCTATGGAGTGTAGCAGTGACTTAACTTGGAGTTTGAGTAGACTGTGCATTGATCAGCTTGAAGACAGAATTAAGCTACTCTTTGCATTGTTGTTGAGATCAGGTTGTGAGGGATTGCTTGGATCATCTACCATTTTTTCCATAGTTTCAAATGAGTTAGGTGTGATGTCGAGAGAGCGATGTGCAGAACTTGCACATTAGAGATTCATAGATCACTATGGTGTCTGTGATGACTTGGGAGAAGTCTTCTTCTTCATGAACCGAGATGAGAGACTTAGATTACATAAACTAGATTGTTTGATGCAACTTATGAGACATTGAATGCCTCTTCACAACGGGTTCGCAGTGCAGTCTATGGTGTTTCTTTGCGATTGGGTTCTTGACAGAGATCTGTTGATTTGGTAGCCATTGAGATGGATCGATATATATTTGTTGTACATGGATTGAGATCTTAAATTATTGAGCTTCTCTTTGTTTCAAGAATAGTTTAACATTCTCTACTTAACAGGGCCAACCATGTGAAGGTGGAAGCTCATCTGACCCCTCCTAGGAGCCTCTTATGACCCTTTACGACATTTTAAGATCTCTAAGATGTATTCTTAGGGATCGTAAAGGGTCGTAAAGGGTCATAAGGGGTCCTAGGACACAACAGCTAAGAAACATAAATGTAGGCATCATGGTCACAATTTTTTAGAAACACAACATAATTGAGTGGTATACCCAGATGATGCAACACAACTACTCCTCCAGTTCCATGTCTACACTGCGTAAACAAAACCCAAAGATAAAGAATAAATTTAGAGAGCGCAGGAGGAGAGTGATAATGACCAAAATAATATAGGGACCTGTATTACTTTGGTTGTTCTCGCTCTCCTCCGCTCTCTAAATTTATTCTTTATCTATGGATTTTGTTTACCATAGTGTAAACTTGGAACCAGAGAAGTGATATATAGTTGTGTTGCATCATCTAGGTATACCATTCAACTATGTTGTGTCTCTAAAAAATTGTGATTATGATGCCTACATTTATGTTTGTCAGCTATTTTGATATCTACATTTATGTTTCTCATTTGTCATGTTTATGTGCATGTTCTTTATGTGTATCTACTAGAAATTCTAAAAAAACATTCAGTATCTACAATAGCCCTCTATTAACCACATTTATGCATATGGTCCCAACAAAGTAGTGCATAAACTACACAAAGAAGGCATCGCAAAAATATGATTTCTACTTTTTCCATTGAAGCAATCTTGGCGGCACTAGCTACCTCTCGAACCTTGCACAAGTTGCACTCATTTCCTACATCAGGTATAGATGTAGATGGGGTAGATGTAAATGTGGTTTGTGTTAGAGCTTTTCCTTGTAGGACCAAACTTGAATAAATATATGGGCTTGATTCTCAAATTGTGCACTCAAGTTTGACAAGAAACAGTCTAATTAATGAGGATTAAAAGGAATCCTCCTTCTTCTTTGAGCTCCACATCACTCAGGTGGGTATTGCCTTGTCTACACACTCATGACTCTTCTTGATAAACAAAAGGCCTAGAGATAGATTATTGTGAAATAGTTATCAAACCCCTATAGGTATCCTATACCCCAATGAACCAAACCTAATGCAATGACCTGCTTGCATGGAATAAGTCTGAAAACTAGAATGGACCTCCTACTACTATAATCAATATGAAAGGATAAGTGTTCTCATTTGAATGATTTGATGTTGGGTTGAATGGACCCCTGAAATACCCTAAGTCTCTCATAGACCAGTGCCTTATCCAATGGGCAACAGAGTCAAATACCTCACTGCAATAGAGAGCTATGAAACAAAATATAATACATCCTAATATGTTAGTGCCTTACACCAAACATACACCACTGATCAGATCTCCCTTCAACAATCCACCTGTGTACCTAGATATGCTATCACCTATTTAAAGGATTTTAACCCTCCCCTTGGAAGAGACCTATAAACAAGTAATACATTAATCAACATCCAATGAAAGACAAGCATGAGATACCCTTGATACCCCAGCTCATACACATCTAAAAACTAGTCCTAAATTTAGTTGTTTCTGCAAAAACAACTCTATTGTAGACACATAGGAAATGCAAATAGAAAGGATAAAACACCCTTGATGCTTCAGTCAATAAGCCTAAAACTCAAATGGAGACAATTTGATAGCAGTACAAATATATTGAAATCTCATACATAAGACAGACTATTACAATTTGTATTATATTCTCAAAACCAGAAAGGAAAGAGGGAACACTCTATATGCAGAGAAGAAGGCAATATTTACAGGGTAGAACATTCATGGAACTAGCTCATAGAAGAAAACTAGAACTCAAACTCCAACCCCTCTAAATGATCTTGAAAATATTTTTATAGGAACAAGGATTGCAACAAGCAAAGGATCATTTAGGGAAAAATTAGGTCTGCAACAACCTCAACAACTAGGTTGAACAAGAAATAAAAGAATGCAGGAAAAGCCTAGAAACCTGGGAGAATCAGATGAAATCTGAGGTACAAATAATCAGTTTCATATTCTAGGATAACTGCAGATACAATTTTAATTGATTTCCTGTTACAAGAAAAACAAAATTAATGCCAGAGCCAGCCATAGATCTTGTGTGTACATAACATGGAAATCTCCAACATCAATCAAAACTCTATCCACTTGTGTCAAATAATAGTCCTTTGTATTTACTTGGCATGGCACCCCAGGACGGCAAAATCAAATCTTTGCGACAACCTATGTCTTCTACATCATTTTCCAACTCCAAACATCCTAGAGAAATCAATTCTGAACCACCACTTTGTTTTGTACAGCTTACTACTTCAAACCCTAGCAAAAACCCTGCAGAATATTTGAATTTAAATGAAAATGGTTACCAGCTCAAGTTTAAAACATGACCATTGATCTTATTTCTTCCCGACAGATCGGGCGATTCTCATTAATCTCTGCAACAGTCATAAAGTCATTTGAAAAGTCTCCACCACATCACCAGTTTCTCAGCCAATGAAAATTGAGCACCTCAGCACTACGTAGCATATCAGACCCACTGCATACAAGCCCCCTCAATCAGACAATCAGCGTATGATCACATATTATGGAAAGATTCCATGCGATCATACAACCACCGTAGATCTACTTGCACTACTGGCAACCTTGCAAATTCCTCTAACATCGGCCCCACTGACACATCCTTGTCACTATCCATGCTGACCAATCAGAACACCACAACTTGGCAACACTTGGCAAATGGTCCCACTGAGGAACATCATACCACTAGTAGATCGGATGACTGGCACATGATCTCATGGGGGAAGAACATTCTATGAGATCATGTGCCTGCCATAGCATTAAAAGAGACTGAGACTAGGCCCAACCTGACAGATGTCCGCTCATCACTATATCGCATGTCAAAAACTCTGACAATAGGGAGCCTTGCGGAATAACGACAGCCACACAAATTTAAAGGTGAAACTTAGGAAATATTAACGGGAGACTTAGGCTTTGATAGAAAAATTAAAAGGGGTCCCGATAAAGTAACCTAACGACATAACATGCGAAGTGGTCATAGGGAATTTGGCACATGGGTAATTGGGACTTTAGTGACTGAAAAAGTAATGCTTAAATAGAATAGGGCCAAGATAATCTAGGGTTTAACCCTTCCAACAACTATAAATTTTTAATTTATGAACTAGGGTTTGAGGGCCAGGGCACAAAAAACCATTGCAAAGACCAGGGAAAAAACTATACAGCCATGAAAATTATTGTAGGTGCTAACAGTTTGATCGACCCACCGAAAGTATTGACATCTAGTATTTCCTTGATAATACCAAATGTACATCAATTCTTCATGAAATCATTAGTTGTCACATTGTTTTTAAACATAAAATATAATTATGTATCCAGACCTTTTTCCTATTTGGGCAAACCCAAAATTGACACCCAAGATTACTTATTGTGCGTGACATCTTCAACATGCATGGGCTAGCACCGCATTGACACATAGGCACATTGACCGAAGTCATCGACGCTATTTCGATAAACATTGCATTATCACAAATATTGCATTGTCATTATTTTGTTCATTCATACTAATTATAATTACAATAAAAAGAAACATACTAATGTAGACGTGCACATTTTTTGGCTAAGTCGAAGTCTTTGGTTAAAAGCACTAGACACTCAAAACAAAATGACAAACCAAATACAACCATGCAATTGTAAAGAAAGATAATTTTCTTAATCACGTCACTAATTTGTGCATGTCTAAATACTGGTGTCTTTCAAGTGATTTGATTCTTGTCATTCCCACTAAAAATGAGAACAATCTTAACTAGTGAGGTTGTTTAAGCATATAGAGATTAAATACACTCTTTTAGAATGAAATTTCTCTTAACAAAAGATCAAAGATATATAAGTAGGACATATAAAACAAGGTGAATAATAGTAGTACATATAACACAATCATTAGAACATGCTAAACATCTGGCATAATTGTATATTTCATTCATGTCATTGATATTCTTCTTCATCCATCTCATCATCAAGATCATCGTCATCGATGACATCATCACCACCACTATTGTCATCATCATCATCATCAGCATTAGCATCAGCATCATCATCATCATCATCTTCATCATCATCATCATCATCATCAACAGTAGCATCAGTAGCAACATCATCCTCATTAGTAGCAGCATCAGTAGTAGCATCATCATCATCAGTAGAAGCATCATCGTCTTCTTCTTCTTCATATTCTTCTTCGACTAGCTCTCGATCATGATCTGGTTCTACATCATCTTCCACTTCTCCATCTTCCTTGGTATCTTCTTCTATCGCATTATACTTTATCGGTCTTCCTCTTGGATCATGTCTAACAATAAATGACCAACCTGGTTTATGTGGAACCTCTAAGTAAAATACTTGCTCACATTGGCTTGGAAGAACATAGGGCTCTTCTCCAATTGGCTCAAATAACCTTATATTAATCATTGGAAATCCATTGTCATGTTCAATAATAGTTCTATTAGGATCATTTTTATTGAGTCATAGTCTGTACCATTTCACAACGAAGAGAACTAATTTGAAAGAATTGAAGTCATAGTCAAGTATATCAACCAAAATATCATAGTATCAATTTTGTGACTCTCAAGGATGTTTCTAGATGAAATATTAGTCACCTAGAACACTACACTTATCCCAGAATCATAAGTTCTCTTCATGTCATCCAACTTTTTGATGCTAAATTTATAACCATGGAAAAACATAGCCTTGTGGTGTTTCACTTGCAATAATGTCAAACATGTATAAATTATTGCATCACGAGTTGAAAAACATATGATTGATTAATTAATAAATTTATAAGTACCTGGTGATCTCTTAAACCATATGCTAAATCTATTTCCTTTTGTGTAACATTGGCATCTCCATTGCGATGAGCTTGTATAACCAATGAAGACACAAATTCTCATGTTAATTTATGACCATCATATTGACATCATTCAATCCATGCCATCATCCAATCTTGATTGTTTGTAATAAACAAATGTATTGCATCCCACTCTTTAGCAGCTATACAAAAGTAAATAGATGACTTACAACAAATTTATTTTGAAGATTAAGAATTAATTTACTACAATAACATCTCATAATTTATTACCTTTCAGTTTCCTAAATCTATCGTTGCCCACCAAGTACTCCACTTCAAAAAATTTAATTGAGTTGAGATCCCAAATGCAATCTATATGGGTCTTTGTTGCAAGATTAGGAAGATATTGAGTAACGTACACCATCATCTGATATACCATATATCCCTCAACCATAGAACCCTCGGAATGTGCTCTTTGTCATACCAAACCCTTCAAAAATTTCAAGTGTCTCTCAACCATCCACATTGACCTAGCATGTACAGGTTCGTGACATAATTCAATTTCCTCAACTTGGTGTATAAGGTAGTGTTCTTGTGCATTGAAAAAAGCTAGAGGTAAACACTTTTGCATTTCACACAATAATCGACAAATTCTTTTCTTCCAATATTTTATATCTTCTTTATGGATTTCTTTAGATGACAACCACCTACAAGGGATTCAAGACATAAATATATAAATATGAGACTTTATAATATATTACTTGTTTGATATTATTGTTTGATATATTGAACAAATATCATTGCTTACCTCATGTATTTTCCAAGACCATATATCACTTGTTTGATATAATTATCAAAGTTCTCTGGGAGAGATAAGGGTAGAAAATACTGCAACAATTGTCAACTGATCATTTCATACAATGAAAATTGAATGCAATTACACAAATATATTGTAAATAAAAAAGACTGACTTACCTTGATGAAGGTATGTCAATCATGCATTTTCATCCTTGACCCAAAATCATTTTTCTTTGATATGAGATTGCTTATATCCACATCCAATCCTGTAGGAAATCAAAATTTTTGGATCACTTCTTTTATGGCATTACTTTGTTGTTTTGTTAATAACCAAGGAAGAGCACTTGCATTAATCTGGTCTCCATTGCTATTTGATTGAATGATATTTTTCATTGCATGATTGGAATCATGAATGTCATTACAAATTTTGCCAAGTTTTTCTTTATCACTCCTTCCATCCAATATTTTCTACAGTGTCTCTGTTACATTCTTTCTAATATGCATAGTATCAAACAAATGCACAATTTGTAGATGTTCATAGTAGAGAAACCTACTAAATTCTATGGGATAACATTTTAGTCCCTTTGGAAGTTGGTTGGTGATGCTTTCACGACCTTCAAGATCATCAACTACATAATTAGTCAACAAAACACAATCAAAATATATAATTTTCAAACATCGACCATTACGTGGAATGATATTATGTTGAATTATATTATATTCCAATTGCCATAGGTGAGGTATCATTCCTTGGGGCTTTGATTTAGTCTCTTCTTTCCCATTGAAAATATGACTTTCTGTACTTTGATACTTATGATTTCTAGGGAGGAACTGCCTATACTCATCAAACACCTATTTTCTTAAACTTTTGGAATGACGGGATTTCATCTTTGGACCACACATTGGACATGAAAATTTTCCCTTTGTTTGAAGACCTACAAGATAACAATAAAATTGGATTAAATATGTATATTTTTAGAATTTGAATTATTGCGTACAATTAGAATTTACCATAACATACCACAGAAATGTGTCAACCCTAGAGCATCATGAATTGTCCACACAAGAATTGCATGGAATTGAAATTCTCTTTGTCCAATTGATCGGGAGATGTCATAGATAGTAAAACCATTCCATAACACCAACAACTCATCGATAAGAGGTGCAATATATACATTCATATCTTTCACTTGGTACTTACCTAGTTTAATTAACAACAACATCAAATAATTATTGTGGCCATTTCACTCCAAGACTTATAATTACATGTAGATAACTATAAAATAATAAGATACCTAGAAAAATCATTGCCAACATAATGTGCTCCCTCTTTATAGACATTCATGGAGGAAGGTTATTGTTTATAACAAAAATAGGCCACACTGAGAAAACATATCTCATCTCTCCATGTGGATTGACACTCTGTTGCCAGAGAAAGCTTGAGATTTTGAGGTTCCTCTTTAAAGTGTGGCCACTTTTCTCTATGTCCATAAATGATGAACCATTTGTAAGCATTCAAATAATGTCATCTTGAATCTTGTCACGTGCATGGTAATCTATAAATTGTGCCAAGCTATTGCACTTGAATAATCATTTCAGATGTAGAATAATGGGGACATGATAAAGAACCTTGTGAGACACCTTTTTTATCACTTGATCATCTCGATATCTGCTCGTATGGCATTCAAAGTATTCTATTCTCTTTTTTTTTTCTTTACAATAAATAATATGATCTTTAGGACAAGCATCTATTGTTTGATACTCCATTCCAATATGTTTCATAGTGGCACATAATTTTCGGTACGAGTGATGGAGAAAATTTGATGGTGGTAATAGAAAGTTACCTATCAATCCATAACAAATAATATAAGTCATTACTATAAATAATCTTAATAGTATATGTTTCACCTTTTATAGACTATAATGACATATATGAAAAACCTTAGCATATGTGACATTGCTATGTTGGATAAACCATTCATAACTTTTAAATTCACCAACAATAATACAACAAAGAGAAGAGTAGATTGGGAGCCTTCGTAAAGGGTTGTGTCCGCCTTCTTAAGTAGAGGTATATCATGGACATTGTCAATGTCATCCTCATCATAATCATCATCGTCATCAACAGCAGTAGCACTAGCAGCACTAGTACCAAATGTGTCAACGATCAATGCATTCATATCATCATCTTCAAATGTGTTTTCTAGCACATGATTGTCATCTTCCATAGGATCATCCTCTATATTCACACTGGGGAGATCGACCTATATACAAATGATGATAATCAAACCTCCTTCCATGGTTCATATGTATATTAATTGTGAAAATAATATAACAAAAAACTTACCACTGGATTATAATCAAACCCCCCTTCCATGTGACCATTCTCCCTACAATTTCTCTTTTCTATTTTGATTTTGATTCTACTTGTCTTTAAGCCGTTACAACTCTTGCATGGACAATAATATTTGTCATCGTGTTTTCTTTGAAATTTAGACAACAATCTAGCGATTGTCTCCCTATTTTGATCGAATTCCCTTGTATTATCTGACATGATCCTTAATGTGTATATCTGCAAAACAAATTGGAGATGCCTCCTTTCATTAGCTTCATGTCACCTTCTCATTGCTTCTCATTTTTTGATAAATTTCACCAAAAGCTTTGTAGGAAACCAAGTAAGGGGTATTCTTGAGTTCAAACACATTGAGCTGCTACAACTGAATTATACATCATGAATTCACTATAAAATTAAAATTGAATAGGGACATAAGTAAGACATTCAATACATTATTACTTCATCATGATGATAAAAATTTCATTGGCTCAAAGCACATAAAAATTCAAAACAGTAGGATATCTTAATCTTTATAAGCTCAAATTCAAAATAGTAAGTGCATGATTTTATTACTGATGTCCCTATCTGATCTAATAGCATCAATATAACAAACAGAGCATCGACCAATCAAATAGGGACATGAGGTGCTCAAATAGAAAGCTCATAAAATAATATATTTAATCTTAATAAAATCTTATAAAACAACATATATTGTGTGAAGTGTTTGATTTTTCTTTATTTATTTTGTTGTTGATATTGACTATGTGGTAATCCCCGTTTATGATCATTTCATGAGGAAATATCTTGATGGCTTGCAGGCTGCAAGCTAGGGCATCATGTATTATTTATGAGCTCACTGTTTGAGCACCGACCAATCAGATAGGGACATGAGGTGCTCAAACAATGAGCACATAAACAATGCATGATGCTCTAGTTGTAGGCAGTTATCTCTTCTATAATGATGGATGAGTGAAAGGTAATGATCAATGAGGTTGCTGCTATTAGATCATACATTAATACACTTAGTGTTTTGAATTTGAGCTCGAGCATCATGCAATATTATTGTTTTCATTGCATGCTTGCTACTGTTGTGCACCATATATTATTTTATACACTATTTATTTCATTGAGACTGTGAGCTATTGTAGTTGACTATATTCTTTTGGGGTCTGATCTATTGTAGTTGTTTCTTTTTTCTTTGAATCATTATTTACAATTACTTTTGATGCAATATTTATGTGAAGAACAAGAACAAAATGGTGAACGGGTGTATTTGACAAAGATAAACATGACGCATTTTGTTGGGCTGATTGGGTTGGCCCAGTACCATTTTAATGGCCTGGCTACATATTAAATAGTGAGGTCATGAACAATGCCAGTATTAAATAGTGAGATCATGAAAAATGTATGATTCCCTAGCTTGCACCCCACGAGCCATCAAGACATTTCATCATGAAATGATCATAAACGGGGAGTACCACATAGTGAATATCAACACCAAAACAAATAAAGAGAGATCAAACACTTCACACAATGCCTTGAAGGTAATAGAAATGATGCTCTATCTCTCAAAGCTCACAGGCCATCAAGCATTCCAAATGAAAAGATGTAAACAATTCTAGTATTAAATAGTGAGCTTATGAACAATGTATCATGCCCTAGCTTGCAGCAGCCCATGAGCCACCAAGACATTTTCTCATGAAATGATCATAAATGGGGAGTACCACATAGTGTATTATTTTATTATTGATGTCCCTATTTGATCTAATAGCATCAATATAACAAACAGAGCACCGACCAATCAAATAGGTACATGAGGTGCTCAAAAAGTGAGCTCATAAAACAATATATTTAGTTTTAATAAAATCTTATAAAGCAACATATATTGTGTGAAGTGTTTGATATCTCTTTATTTGTTTTTTTGTTGATATTCACTATGTGGTACTCCCCATTTATGATCAAATAGAAAAATCTTGAATGCCTACCTCAAGTGCAAGTGTGATCTTCCCACACAGTGCCAGCCTCTTCGTGCACACCAAACTTGAATGCCCTCTTCGCACCATGCAAAGGTGCAGTGTCATCTTTGTGGCAGCTCTTCGAATTCACAAATTACAAATGACACTTTCTTTTTCTTTTTTTTTTTGTTTATAACCAAATGGGTGTCGCAATTTATGAGCTCACTATTTGAGCACTAGCCAATCAAATAAGGACATGAGGTGCTCAAATAGTGAGCTCATAAATAATGCATGATGTCATAGTTGTAGATAGTTATCTCTTCTATAATGATGGAGGAGTGAAAGGTAATGATCAATGAGATTGCTGCTATTAGATCATACATTAATACACTTACTATTTTGAATTTGAGCTCAGGCATCATGCAATGTTATTGTTGTCATTGTATGCTTGATGTTATTGTGCACCATATATTATTTTATGCACATAGAACAATAGATTTGGGGACTTAAACTTATGTTCAATCCTTAGTAATGGTTTGGGGAACTAAATACTAGATGAGTGACTACAGTACCCTAGTTTGTATTATTAGATGATCTTGTTTAATTTGTGTTCATTTCATGCAAAGATACATATAAAGGAAAATAAATTTTTGCATCTAAAGATTACATGTATATATATGAAAAATAACTCATATATACTATACAAGGAAAATAAATTTCAGAAGAAAATGCAAGAGTACAGGCATACATAAGAGGATGAACATAAATAATAAGGGTGCCAGACATTGCCTGAAATGATGAATTTTTTACCCGGGTATGAATCTAGTGTGCCCTTGTGTGATCCAAAACCTACAAAGAAAAGAGAGATGGGGGTTAGATAAAAAATATCTAAACAATGAATGGCATCCTATTACTGATCCTCATCTATAATTATGCATGTGCATAGTCAAGCTATACACCTCTAAAAGAAAAACCAAGCTCACAGTCTTAATGAAATAAATAGTGTATAAAATAATATATGGTGCACAACAGCAGCAAGCATGCAATGACAACAGTAACATTGGATGATGCCTAAGATCAAATTCGAAACAATAAGTGTGTTAATGTATGATTTAATAGCAACAACCTCATTGATCATTACCTTTCACTCCTCCATCATTATAGAAGAGATAACTACCTACAACTATATTTCATAATTCCTCCTTTGAAGTATATATATCAAGTATAATTATGAGTTTACATCATATATTTAGTCTTAATAAAATCTTATAAAATAACATAAAACTAATCCAAAATACTTTGTCTTAATAAAATATTAATAAAATAATATATTTAGTCTTAATAAAATAATACACTTATTATTTTGAATTTGAGCTCAGGCGTCATGCATTATTTATGAGCTCATTGTTTGATTACCAGCCAATCAAATAGGACCATGAGGTGCTCAAACATTGAGCTCACAAACAATGCATGATGCCGTAGCTTGCAGCCTGCAAGCCATCAAGACATTTCCCCATGAAATGATCATAAATGGGGAGTACCACATAGTGAATATCAACAACAAAACAAATAAAGAGAGATCAAACACTTCACACGATGCCTTGAAGGTAATAGAAATGATGCCCTATATCTCAAAGCTCACGGGTCATCAAGCATTCCAAATGAAAAGATGTAAACAATGCCAGTATTAAACAGTGAGTTCATAAAAAATGTATGATGCCCTAGCTTGTAGCCTACGAGCTATCAAGATATTTCCTCATGAAATGATCATAAACGAGGTGTACCACATAGTGAATATCAACACCAAAACAAATAAAGAGAGATCAAACACTTCACACAATATATATTGTTTTATAAGATTTTATTAAGACTAAATATATTGTTTTATGAGCTCACTGTTTGAGCACCTCATGTCCTTATTTGATTGGTCGATGCTCTGTTTGTTATATTGATGCTATTAGATCAAATAGGGACATCAGTAATAAAACAATACACTTATTCTTTTGAATTTGAGCTCATAAAGATTAACTTTTAGAATAATATGAATGAATGCAAACATAAATAAGTGGATGAACATAAATAATGAAGGTACCAAACATTGTCTAAAGTAATGAAGTGTTGACTCGGGGTTCAATCTAGTATGCTCTTGTATGATCCAAAACCTACAAGGAACGAAAAGATGGGGTTAGATCAAAAGGATCTAAGCAATGTCTAGCACCCTATTACTGATTCTCATCTATAATTATGCATGTGCATAGTCAAGCCATACAGTTCTAAAATGAACTATGCTACAGAACATGGGTGTGTGTTAATGTGATTCAAAAGCTATTATGAAAGATTGTTTTATTATTGAGATAAGGATATCTTAATTCTACAAGAATAGATATTTTGAGAAATATTTGAATTTTATTTTAACAATAACATGAGGAGTGATATATTTCAAGCTTCAGCGAGATTTCATACCACACAGTGTTTGTAGATTATGGTCAATGCATTATTTACACTTGTATTGGTGGGAAAACTCTTGAAAACATGCAAAAGAGATTGAATTCAACCATGTTGTTTACATGACACATGTAGTTTACCTCCAACCTAAATCAGTGTTGCATACAATCTACGAATGTTGTGTGGTATGAAGCCTTGCTGAAGCTTGAAAATGATAAGCATTATGATGCTGAGGTATGGTGTGATAAGCACAAGTATAGTTTCTCGTAAGCTGCTATTGGTATAGTTTTTTTTTTTTTTTCAATAGTTGTAGAATCCAGCTTCTTCTATACTTACACATATGTATACATTTTGGGTTTGGCTTTAATGTCATGTAAATTTGAGTGAAATGGTAATAATATTTAAGAGCAACAAGTATGACATATTAAACAAGTTTGCATATACATTATATAACAGGAGGAGTGATATATTTTAATTGAAACACTTAATGAGAAGGATGCCTATATAACAGGAGGAGTGATATATTTTAATGGCAGTGGACATAGAAATTGCAGTGAAACTCTACAATTTATTTTTGAAAGCGGACATAAAAATTACAGTGTAAGTAGTAGGATGATTGTTCATGAGCTC
Source organism: Chamaecyparis obtusa (assembly GCA_027943335.1). Lineage (NCBI taxonomy): Eukaryota > Viridiplantae > Streptophyta > Pinopsida > Cupressales > Cupressaceae > Chamaecyparis > Chamaecyparis obtusa. The sequence goes on from BSBK01008037.1 coordinate 55,081, forward strand.
ACTATTTAATATCTGGTAAGGTCATGTAAATGGTACCAAGCCAACCCAATCAACCCAACAAAATGTGTCATGTTTATCTTTGTCAAATACACTCGTTCACCATTTTGTTCTTGTTTTTTACACAAATATTGCATCAAAAGTAATTGTAAACAATGATTCAAAGAAAAAAGAAACAACTACAATGGATCAGACCCCAAAAGAATACAGTCAACTACAATAGCTCACAGTCTCAATGAAATAAATAGTGTATAAAATAATATATGGTGCACAACAGCAGCAAGCATGCAATGACAACAATAACATTGCATGATAAAATTCAATACTCTTAGTTTTTATTCAAATATATTCGAAACTCCTATTAGCTCATTGTCCAATAGTTAAACTAACCTATGACTTCAAAGAAGAAATTATGAAATATAGTTGTAGGTAGGTATCTCTTCTATAATGATGGAGGAGTCAAAGGTAATGATCAATGAGGTTGCTTCTATTAGATCATACATTAATACACTTACTATTTTGACAACAATAACATTGCATGATGCTAGAGCTCAAATTCAAAATAGTAAGTGTATTATTTTATTACCGATGTCCCTATTTTATTACTGATGTCCCTATTTGATCTAATAGCATCAATATAACAAACAAAGCACTGACCAATTAAATAGGGACACGAGGTGCTCAAACAGTGAGTTCATAAACAATGCATGATGCCCTAGCTTGTAGCCTGGAGCCATCAAGACATTTCCTCATGAAATAATCATAAATGGGGAGTACCACATAGTGAATATTCATATTAACAATGCCAGTATTAACATTCATATTTTTCCATTAAATCAACAAATGTCATCAAAATGAAATTGAGTTAATGAGAAGACAAATCTTGAATGCCTACCTCAAGCCATGGCTGCCATATAAAGATCAAATGCTAAGGAACTATGTTATAAAATTTCATGCCAAATTTCAAAGCATGAAATTTTATAACTGTACATATATTTTCTTCAAGTCCCTCACATTGTAAACTCAATGCTAAGGAGAAAAAAATATGATGTCAAAAAGTATAAAATTTCATGCCTTGAAATTTTATAACATAGTTCCTTCGCAGTTGCCATATGAAGAACAGTGCAAGGTGGCAACTTTCCCATTTTACCACAGTTAGGGCCCTCTTTTACCATGTTTAATGAGCTTTATATTTTTACCATGATTTATGAGCTCTATGTTTTTGTTTTAAGTGAAGACAAAGATTATCTTAAAATTTTATTAATTTTATGATTTTAAAAATTGAAATAAAAAATATAAAATTTTAAGAAATTTTTACATATTTTCATCAAATGACCCAAAAACATCAAGAATCATCATATATGGTCACTAATAGCCAAATTTCACAAGAATATGAATGAATTCAAATATACATAAGTGGATGAACATAAATAATGAAGGTACCAGACATTGCCTGAAGTAATGAAGTGTTGACCTAGGCTTCAATCCAGTATGCTCTTGTATGATCCAAAACCTACAAGGAAGGAAAAGATGGGGTTAGATCCAAAGGATTTAAGCAATGCCTGGCACCCTATTACTGATCCTCATTTACAATTATGCATGTGCAATGTGAATAAAAACTAAGACTATTGAATTTTATCATGCAATATTATTGTTGTCATTGCATGCTTGCTGCTGTTGTGCACCATATATTGTTTTATACACTATTTATTTCATTGAGACTGCGAGCTATTGTAGTTGAATGTATTATTTTAGGGTTTTATCTATTGTAGTTTTTTTTTTCTTTGAATCATTGTTTACAATTACTTTTGATGCAATATTTGTGTGAAGAACAAGAACAAAATGGTGAACAAGTGTATTTGACAAAGATAAACATGACACATTTTGTTGGGCTGATTGGGTTGGCCTGGTACCATTTACATAGGCTGGCCAGATATTAAACAATGAGCTCATGATCAATGCTAGTATTAAATAGTGAGCTCATGAATAATGTATGACACCCTAGCTTGCAGCCCGCGAGCCATCAAGACATTTCCTCATGAAATGATCGTAAATGAGGAGTACCACAAAGTGAATATCAACACCAAAACAAATAAAGAGAGATCAAACACTTCAAACAAGGCCTTGATGGTAATAGAAATGATGCCCTAGCTCTAAAAGCTCACAGGTCATCAAGCATTCCAAATGAAAAGATGTAAACAATGCCAATATTAAACAGTGAGCTCATGAACAATGTATCATGCCCTACGTTGCAGCAGCCCGTGAGCCACCAAGACATTTCCTCATGAAATGATCATAAATAGGGAGTACCACATAGTGTATTATTTTATTACTGATGTCCCTATTTGATGTACCTATTTGATCTAATAGCATCAATATAACAAACAAAGCACCGACCAATCAAATAGGAACATGAGGTGCTCAAACAGTGAGTTCATAAAATAATATATTTAGTCTTAATAAAATTTTATAAAGCAAAATATATTGTGTGAAGTGTTTGATCTCTCTTTATTTGTTTTGTTGTTGATATTCACTATGTGGTACTCCCCATTTATGATCATTTCATGAGGAAATGTCTTGATGTCTTGTAGGCTGCAAGCTAAGGCATCATGCATTATTTATGAGCTCACTATTTGAACACTGGCCAATCAAATAGGGACATGAGGTGCTCAAATAGTGAGCTCATAAACAATGCATGATACCCTAGTTGTAGGTAGTTATCTCTTCTATAATGATGGAGGAGTGAAAGGTAATGATCAATGAGGTTGCTGCTATTAGATCATACATTAATACACCTACTGTTTTGAATTTGAGCTCGGGCATCATGCAATGTTATAGTTGTCATTGCATGCTTGCTGTTGTTGTGCACCATATATTATTTTATACACTATTTATTTCATTGAGACTATGAGCTATTGTAGTTGACTGTATTCTTTTGGGGTCTGATATATTGTAGTTGTTTCTTTTTTCTTTGAATCATTGTTTACAATTACTTTTGATACAATATTTGTGTGAAGAACAAGAACAAAATGGTGAACGAGTGTATTTGACAAAGATAAACATGACACATTTTGTTGGGCTGATTGGGTTGGCCTAGTACCATTTACATGAACTGGACAGATATTAAATAGTGAGCTTATGAACAATGCTAGTATTAAACAGTGAGCTCATGAACAATGTATGATGCCCTAGCCTGTAGCCCACGAGCCATCAAGACATTTCCTCATGAAATAATCATAAACAGGGGGTACAACATAGTGAATATCAACACTAAAACAAATAAAGAGAGATCAAACACTTCACACAATGCCTTGAAGGTAATAGAAATGATGCCCTAGATCTCAAAGCTCGTAGGTCATCAAGCATTTCAAATGAAAAAATGTAAACAATGTCAGTATTAAATAGTGAGCTCATGAACAATGTATCATGCCCTAGCTTGCAGCCCATGAGCCATCAATTCATTTCCTCATGAAATGATCATAAAACGGGAGTACCACATAGTGAATATCAATAACAAAACAAATAAAGAGAGATCAAACATTTCACACAATGCCTTGAAGATAATAGCAATGATACCCTAGCTCTCAAACCTCATGGGTTAGCAAGCATTCCAAATGAAAAGATGTAAACAATGCCAGTATTCAATAGTGAGCTCATAAACAATGTATAATGCCCTAGCTTGCAGCCCGCAAGCCATCAAGACATTTTCCTCATGAAATGATCATAAATAGGGAGTACCACATAGTGAATATCAATAGAAAAAAAACATATAGAGATCAAACACTTCACACAATGCCTTGAAGGTAATAGAAATGATGCCCTAGCTCTCAAAGCTCGCGGGTCATCGAGCATTCCAAATGCTAAGATGTAAACAATGCCACTATTAACAATGCTAAGATGTAAACAATGCCATTGAAATTGATTTAATGAGAAGACAAAGCTTGAATGCCTACCTCAAGTGCCAGTTCCCTCTTCCCACATGGTGTTGGCCTCTTCGCACGCACCAAACTTGAATGCCCTCTTCACGCCATGCAAAAGTGTAGTGTCATCTTCATGGCAGCTCTTTGAATTCACAAATTACAAATGACACTTTCTTTTTCTTTTTTTTGTTTATAAACACATGGGTGTCACAATTACGACAACATCTTCTCTATTATGACACCTTCAGGGGCACTTGAAAAAAAAATACAAAAAACAAACACAAATTGTAGTGGCATCACAAATCGACGTCAAAATTCGACCCCAACTATTATAGTGCAAGCATTGTTCTTCAACTCTAACCTTAGAAACATCTTGTATCTAACTAATCTTATAAGGATTAGGATGTTTCCTTCTTTCCAAATTTAACTTACTAACCATTTCATCTGAAACAAAGTTCTCAGAACTGCCACCATCAACTATGACATTACATACCTTATCCTTGCACTTACATCTGGTTCTGAGAAAAATTTTTCTCTGCACCGGTTCATGGACACATGCAGATAATCTCCTAGTGACAAGACATTCACCTTTCTCTAGAACATTCTCAATGTCTTCTTTAGCAACTAATGCAACTCTTTTCTTAGGACACTGCCAACTTCTATGACTAGCTTCACCATAGTTATAACAAGTGCTGGTGAACTGATTCTTCCACCTTTCTCTCTGTCCATCATTCTTAGTAACTTGACCACTGCTAGATCCCACATTAGTCTTAGGATTTTCTATCACATTACTCTCAGCAACTGTCTCACCAATTTTACCACCTCGGTTCCTATTGTTTTTTTTACCTTCATACTTCTTATTCAACTTCTCTTCAATCTTCAATGCCATCTGATAAGCACCACCGATTGTTGTCATTTTCATAGCAAGTAATTCTTCCTGAATACTAGGTCTTAAACCATATACATACCTAGCAACCTTCTCTTTATTAGCTTCAGAATGACCAGTCCTAATCGGGATTCTATAAAACTCCTCGGTATACTCTTGTACCATTTTTTTAGTCTTCTTCAAAGCTTGCATCTTCTTAAACATGTCCAATTCATAATCCACTAGAATGAATTTCTTCCTCAACTTGTCAACCATTTAGTTCCACTTTAAATCCCAAAAGCCAGTCAGCTCCCAAATATACAAATATTAAATGCCAAACATCAGTCGGCTCACAAATAACTTCACAAATATTTAATTCACCAAGTCGGCCTCCAGATCCACATAGGATAATGCAACATGCTAGATCTAGGTCCCCACATGTCCAATGGTCAATCCATAACTCAAGGAATGTGACCTAGATTAAATGCATCAGTCAGCCAAGCCGAATCTCCAAGAACAACCATCGGTAAGCCAAACTACCAAGCATTAGGAAATACACTAAGCATCCACACCAAATGAGCTCTCCAAGCATTACCGAGCACCAACAATGTTGACGGAGCACCATAGACATTTTTGAGCACCAGAAGTGCCAAGTCTCCTTCAATGGATGAGCTCCCATCAGTGACCAAGTCCTCCAGTCACCGAGCCACTTCAACAACTGAGAAATAGGCATAAACACCGAGACCTCATCGGTAACCGAACACCGAGAAAAAAACCACCAAATCACTGAGTGACCAACATCCACAGAGATCCACTAGAACTTCCAACTAAGAGTCACCACCAAGACCACCGATCTCCATCGGTGAATCCTAACAAACTTCGACCGAGAATCACCATCAAAGAATGAGAAATGCCAAACTTCTACTTGTGTACTCTAAATAGTGCACTTCTCTAAGTCATTATATCCAAGGGAATCCATGAGAGGGAAACCTTGAGAAAGCGACCTAGAGCTCCCTAGGTATGGAGTGTAAGGGTATTTTAAGTTTTCTCTCAGCTAGAGCTATTAAGCCTATAACCTTGCTAGTAAACCATACAGTGGGAGATTCAATGAAGAAAAGGGAAAGAATGTCAATATCCATAAGAAATCTAAATGAAAATGCAATGAAATACTATGCTAGAATGAAGATGCAAGCTAAGCTATAAAAATGAAAAATAGAAGTATTACAAATCCTTGCTAATTAAACTATGTGAGCTAATCTATAGCATAAAGGAAACTAGATTAAGAATGCAATGATAATGAAACTAAACTATGATGCAAGAATAAAAATGAAATGATGATGCAATGTTTCAATATGAGATATCTAAGAATACCATAGCTCCAAAATGCCAATAGTGAGAAGCTCCAAGACTCCAAGATGCTAAGATGCCAAGACTCCAAGAGGATGAATCATGCAAAAGATGGATTATTTGCAAGAGATGGAAAAGATGAGTGATTAAGAATGAGGAGAGAGCCTCCTTGTAAAAGATTTTAGAAATGAACGGACGGTCAAGATTAAGAGGCAAAAAAGAATTATTAAAGGTAGAAATTAAATCTTGGTTGATCCATGTGCTCAAGATTCTCAAGAGGCAAAATCAATGAACATGGTTAAGAGGCAAAAAAGATATGTGGAAGAGATTAAGAGGCAAAAAGAGATTCCACTCACCTTGGAAAGTGTGCATTCATGTGAAGACAAAAAGTTTTTTTATTTTTATTTTTATTTTATTATTTATTTATTATTTTTAGAAAAGTGGTTTCCATTAAAAAGATTTTTTTATTTAATTACAAGAGATTTTTAATTAAAAGTGAGCATATTCTCTTAAATAAATAAGATTTTTATTTTTTATTTTTTTCTCTTTTTATAAAATAAGAATAGTGTTTTATTTGTTCAACTTAGGATAAGAGGAAAAGTGGTGGCTTTTTATTTAATAAAAGGGGAGGGAATTCCTTTTAAATAAATAAAAATTTAGGATAAGATGGTTAGCCCATTGAAAATAATCGAATAAATGATAGAACCAGGATTTGATCTAGAATAAGCAATTTATGATTTAGCAAAAGGGGCTAATAGTCTAGATGACCATTTTTAGGTGATTACATTTGCCCCTCTTTGACTAATGTGTGATCGATCTGGGAACATATTACGTTAAAGAATATATCAGCCAAGAAGGAAAGAGATAGCTAAAAAGGCAAGCAGATAGCGATCTGACTCCAAATAATGAAGTGTAGAAAGATAGCAAATCCTGCATGGTCAGCCTGGTAGCAATAGTACTGAACACTTAGGAAAGAGATAGCCAATAAGATATGATGTGTCTGCCCCCTCGGGATCGAAAGTGAAATCTAGGTAGAGGGAAAGAAAAAGCAAGAGAGACATGATCAAATCACTAGAAATCATAATCGAAGAAAGAGAACAGAATAACCATCAAGCAGTGAAGATATGTCCCACACATGGGACACAGGGCACAAACCTATCGGTCCCTCAACCTGTAAACACCATGGAGAGAGGAGATTTGAACTTGGGATTTGAAAGTGAATGAAAGACTAGAAGGGTGAGAGAGATGGAGATGAAGAGGTGAAGAATGCCCCAGTGAAGATCAAAGGATCAGGCCTCAAAAGGTCAGCCAATTGCATGGAAGAAGGAGAAAGGTGATTTGGGCGATCAAGGATTTTGGTTTGGATCCCAAAATGAAAGGAAAATGATGTGATATGAAAGACTAGAAGTGGAAGACATGATCAGGAAGAAGTGAAAGGTGAGTGCAGTTGATTAACAAGTCCATGAAAGATAAAGGAGAGCTCTCTCCATATGCAAGATGCAAGACTAACTAACATGAACTTAAGAATGCAAGCTACATGAAAAGTGGTTTACTTGCAAGGTTACGAAGCCAATAGACATCTAATTATCATCATCAAGCATTATTGGTAGCGTCGCAAGATCATACAATGCACACTAGCATAACTATGTGGATATGAATATGATCTATATCAGATAGAAATGTGGGAATCCCACCTAGGCACCAAAGACATGTAAGTCAAGATGACTAGTGTAGTGAGATTACCTAAGTTTGATATGGAAAGATTATGCTAGCATCAAGACACATGAAAAGTCAGGATAGCTATAAGCATGCAATTACGAAATAGTCAAGGATAATACCTTGTAGGTCCATAGTGTCAAGTAAGACCAGCATAAATGCTCATGATAGTTAGGACCAAAAAAATATACCCACAAGTAGAAAAAGCAATAAAACATGTTCTCATTCCCTCGGTCTTCTAGCTATGCATCATCGAAAATGATCATAGGGGGAGAACACTCAGCAAAGAAATCATCATAGATAGCATGCAAAGAAATAAAGTCAAACAAATCTCAGCAAGTCAAGTGCGTGTGTGTAGGTCATAGAGTCAAAGTTTGAGTATCGCATCTGCAAATGAGAAATATCATATCATACTAGACTATAGGGTAGGACATCTGATAAGTGTTGAGAAACACTTGACGTAAGGGTAGTGTTGAAAAACACAGTTTGAACCAAGTTGCCCAAGAAACCCTGATGCACAAAGAGACCCAAGATAAGCTCAAAACAACAGATGCCCCCTAGACTAAGACAAGAGTCAATTCCAGGCTAGGAGAGGCAAAGAAAAAAGTGGAGCAAATGAGCACCATACAAGACTGATAGACATAGGTGCAAGGGTCTCAAGCAGTGCCTATTTCTAGGTTTTCACCACTTGATAGATTTATTGCAATTTTTTTTAGGACTTTTTATAACTTTTTTTTTTTTTGTATTTTTGCTACCAAGGCACCTGTTTCCAAGTTTTTACCAAGGCACTTTTTCAATTTTTTTATTTTTATTTTTTGAATTTTTTGATTTTTTTGGTGAGACATCAAAGCACCTATTTCTATGTTTTCACTAGGATGCTCTTTTTTTAAAGTACTTTTTATGCTTTTTAGGATTTTTTCAGCATCATCTATGAAATTTTTTGGAGTTTTTCAGGATGAATAAAAATATGTACAAAGAATGCCCCAGACAAAAATGGGCATCAAGAATCTGCTTCCTCTGATATAGAGAACTGATAGGCCCCAAGCCTAGATGCTGTAGCTGTGACAATAGGAGGTCTCAACCAGTTTGACCAATAATAACTAGCCCTAAGTAATGTCTGAGCTAGCGGAGGATCATTAGAATGTGATCCACATATGCCATCATGGATTTCAGCTAGCACTTTTTCTGGCTCCTCTATTTCTAGACACCTAAGGAGAGTTCTATCTAGACCCTTCCTATACAAGTCACCAGAGACAAAGGCAAAGTGTAAGGGATGGCAGAAATAATGGCATGGTGGATTGTTACGAAGAATATGAGGTGGAAGATATGAAAAGATGGTAGGATTGTAAGATTTGTGAGTGGGATAGTGTAATTCATCCACCAGGAACTTGAAGTGAGATTTATGCCTTTTCATTCATAAGATGGATGTTGAAGTAACCAAGGAATTAGCAACTTTGTTCTTAGCTTTAGGAATGGGCTGAAGTATACCAGATATGAGATCATGCTTGAAGTAGTGCACCATTTTTTTGTAGAGAATCAGCTTGTCATCTTTTATTTGAGAATCATTATTTTTGAGAAGATTTTTATTTTTACTTTTCTTAGGTGCGAATACCACCACAATGTGGTTTTTGCCATCTGACCATTGCTCTTTTCTTTTGACTTGATGGCTGTGATACTTTATTATTGATTCAATCTTTTTTGTTGCTAGTTCGCTGGTGGAAGAAGTAATAGGTGTTGATGCAAGATGAAATGAAGTGATTGGTTCAATAGAATTTATGTGAGGGGTGTCATCTCTGGTAACAAGAGAGGTTGAGTCTATAAGGTAGGCTCCAGAAGTAGCTAGATCTAGATTTGTCATAGAAGGACCAATGTAGTTGACTAAGGCAATACGGGGAAGAAACTCATCAGACCCGACATGAGACTCATCAACTACATCGGGTGGGTTACAAGAGGCATGAACTACATCAACATCCATATCTATCATGGAAGAATCTTCTGGAAGAGGCTTAAGATGCTGAGAAGTAGAGATACTCATGTCATTATGTGATAGATCACCTCTTTGTAGCAGTCGTGCAATGTTGCGACGTTGTCTATCATAGTACAATGATTCTTTAGGCACATAGGTTCTAGACATAGAGGCCTCAGCAATATCATCAGTAGATATACATGCTTCTCCCCAAAGAAGTGAAGTAGAAGGAAGATCATCTCCCATTTGAGCCATAGTGTGTAGTGGTGACTCATCTGTATCTGTGTTTGAATTATTGAGCATGGGAATATTTTTGGAATCTTCTCTATAGATCCACTCTTGAATAGCTTGTTCTTCTCTTTCTGCTTCTAAAGGAATGGATGAAGGAATAAAAGTATCAAAGATCACCATAGCAGAAGTGGAAGGCTTCATTTTATCAGAAGGTTTCCCATATGACCTAGGAGAAATAGGTATAGAAGCAAAGGAATCCAGTGTATATTCACTCATACCAAGGCTCATCATCTTAAGTGTTTTCTTAGCAAAAACTAGAGACGTACTACATCAATAGTAGGTTCATTGTGAGGAACAAATTTTTCAGCAGTAGCAAGAGCATTAATAGCAATAGTATGGTCTCCAGGAATCACAACTTCAGTGCCATTGTACGAAAATTTGACGCACTGATGATAAGTGGAAGGAACAACCTGCATGTCATGGATCCAAGGATGACCCAAAATAATGTTATATGCAAGTGGAATGTCCAATACTTGGAAGTTAATATCTTTTGTGATAGGGCCCACTCGGACAGGCAACGTGACAAGACCTTTGGAAGATCTTTCCACTTCATCATAAGATTTTATAGTAATCTTCTTCTTAGAATCCACAACAAATTTTGACAAACCCAACTATTGTATGACATTGAAAGAAATAGTATTTAACCCTGCACCATTGTCTATCAGGACTCCGCGGACTCGGGTATTGTAGACTAGAACTTCAATGTGTAAAGCTAGATTATGTGGGTGAGAAATAGATATGTCATCTTCTACAAAAAAGGAGAGAGATAGCAAAGATGAAATGTGGTTGACCATAGCCTAAAATTGATCTGGATCAATGTCATTGGGAACACGTGTTGTACGTAGAGCCTCATTAAGAATCTCTCTATGCGAAGGGGATAACCAAAGCAAATCAAGGATAGATATCTGTGCTGGTGTCTTTTGCAAATGTTGGACAAGATCATAGCTAAGGGTGGCTGAAGGAGCCACTTGTTTGGAAGGCAAATCTTTCTTGGGATCTTGCATAGTTTTAAGGACAATCTTGGCTTGCCCCGTAGTAACAGCATTCAGTGTCTCACTTCAGGAAGATGAACTACCACGTATTTGCAAGACCAACTTTGGCTTACCATGATTGGCTCTATTATCATCTTGAGACCTCATCATTAGAACACTCTCAATGGGCTCTACCATGTTAATCACAAGCGTATTAGAAGGATATGTGTAATTGATCTTTGCATCATGATTCTTCTTATGTGTTTGAGAGGTTGCCCCCTTATCATGCTTAGGTAGAGGATCTTTGAAAGCTGTATGATCAGAATTTTTAGTTAAGCCATCAGTAGAAATTGTGTTGTTATCAATGAGGTCCTGAATATCATCCTTAAGCTTAAAACAATTGTCTTTCAAATGTCCCTTGTTTCTATGATAATGACAATAAGAATCCTCTCACCACCAATCAGGCTTATTTAGTGAATCCCATTTACTAGGTTTATCAGGAAGTGTAAGATATCCATTGTCAACCAAAGTCTTAAGGATCACATCATAAGGTTCTACCAACTTGGCATAGAATCACTTTCGAAATGACTTCTTAGGCTTATCTACATATTGAGGTTTAGGAGTACTATGAGCATTGGCAACTTCTTGTTGTTTTTCTGCATAGATAGTATTGGAGAGATTGAAAGCAGGCTCTTTAACTTTAGGAGCATCAACAACCCCATCATTAACAACATACTTGTTTTTATTCCAAGGTTTGTTCTTGTCTTTGCCATTGCCTTTAGCATATTTATTAATAACAATATCCCCTTTTCTTATAGCTACATCCTCAATTTGATATGCACTTTCAACCATGTCATTGAAAGAAGAGAACAGTTGTTTCCTTAAATCATAATATAGCTCAGGCACACGAGTGTTGACGAAAATGTCAATCTTTTCTCTCTCGGGTAACTGACTAGGATACCTAGAATACAATGACCTCCAACATTGTAATTAAGTTGCAAATGGCTCACCTTGATGTTGTCTTAGATTACCAAGATCTATCATGGTGATAGGTTGTTGGATGTTGTAAGAATAATGCTGGGTAAATCGCTGACCCGACTCATCAAAAGTCTTAAGAGGTGGTGTCAATTTCACAAACCATTCTAAAGCTTGGCCTCTTAAGCTTCGAGGGAATAATCATAGAAGAAATGTGTCTTCATGAAGAAAGTCCATACTAAGAGCATAAAAGTGATGCACATGGTCTTGGGGATCACCATTTCCATCATACTTGTCATATTTGGGAACCTCAATATCCCTAGGAAATGGGACCATGTATAGACTCCTATCAAAAGGAAGAGCACAAATTGATTCTACAAAAGAGACCTTTGGAGGCTCTCTTTCTATTGCCATTTGGGTAAGGCATTAATTTTTCCGACGTAGTTCTTCTTGAAGGACTTCTAATTCAGTTGGTACCCTTTGTTGGACAATTTTTTTGACATCATAGCCGGGAGGAAGCTTGTATCCTCTAGAAGTCATATATTAAAAATATTGATCGCCATTACGCTCTAAAAGCTTATGCATCATTCGTTGGGAGACCACATCTTGTTCAAATCTCATAAGATCCTCACTAGGAATCTCATCATTAGCCTCTGCCTCATGTTGAGAGGGAGGAGGCCTAGGAGGTGAAGAAGGCATACCAAAAGTGGGTCTTGGAGGAGATCTTGGTGGCGTGTTGTTGCCATTGTTGTCATTAAAAAGAGGTCGATGCTCAAAGTTACTAGTCTCGAGTTGCTCATAAGACATTCCTCTAGAATCCATGCGCCAAGAAACATCCATCCTTTGTTGATTATGTTCTTTGTCTAAGCACGCTTGGTTATCCTTACGCTTAAAGTGTTCTTCCAGGCATTGAAATTTTTCTTGTTCAGTCAAAGTGAGTGAGACACTGTCTGTGTTTTTGGGGGTCTTGAATGCGGAAAAGAGGAAACCTCCTTTATACCATGGGGTAGCCTTAGAATCCTTAGATTGGTTAGAACTAGAACTATTGTTGCTAATGGGCACTTGTGAGTGTCTAGTTGGAGAAGGTAACTGTGTATAAGTGAACAGAGAGTGATTCTCCTGCTCAAATTGAGACCGAGTTGTAACCGGCATGAAAAGAGATGTTGGTTGACTAATAGAATGAGACAAAGTTTCTCAAATTTGAGATAAGAAAAGATAATAAAGATCACTTGTCAAAGTAGAACAATAGAGAGATGGCTTGTCAAAAGTGCTCAAGCACTTACATCAATCAATTGACTAAAGCCGAGCAGCGAGCAAGAAGCTCAATAAGCAAGTAGCTAGAGAGGTAATCGTGATGTGACAAGTGATCAAGAGTAGCATTCGTTAAGCTCAAATCCAATAGTTTTAGCTCATTTGTTTTAGTCTATAACAAGTCTGAGCATGCAGATAACAAGCCAGCTTCAAATAAGAACAAGAAAAAGACACTCTACAGCAAGTTAAAATGCAAGTTTAGCAGCTCCGGATTGCAACAGCAACAAGACAACAAAAAGGTTTTGGGCGACACTTTTCAGACAAGTGGGGTGAATTGTCGCGCGACAATTCTCAGAATAGGATGTGACACTATTCTAGGGTCATACAATTCTATGACCAATGAACATAAAAATCTTAGTTTTGAAGCATTTTAAAAGATCAAGTAAGTATATCAATAGATTTTTATCATTGATCAAGCACATAAGATAGCAATCAAGGAGTTCAAGCAAGCAATTGTCTTCAAACAATGAGCAAGGGGCAATGCAACCTTGCACATGAACAAGAATAGTGACTTAGTATTTCTACTCCTTAAAGATTCTACTTTTGTATGTTCTTGAAAATGTTTTAGTAGGCACTTAGAAAACAACAACATCCTATCAAGATGTCTACAAGGATATACATGGCTTTCTAAGAGGAGTCCTCAATATATGCAAGGTACGTGAGGCCCAAATCCATAGATGAGAAGAATCCGAAATCACACAGCTGGGCGGAGATGGTAACCCAAATCTCCTCCTTCACTTCTCAAAGGTATAAAGTTTTTTGAGGCTTAGCCAAGAGTGATATCAAACTCAATTCCCAAGAGAGGTGTCTTTCAATTCACCACCCGCTATTTATACTCTACCGGAACATAGGAGTTAAGGTCCTCCCTTGAGGTGGTGTGTCCCCAAGTAGGCTTTCTAGAAATAAAAAGGTAATCAATTCACTATCAAAAGTATTTAAAGCACTAAAGGTGGAACACTTAACTCTTCAAGTAAATGTGAAGTGAGTCCAAAAGTGGAACATTTAACTCTTCAAGTGAATATGAAGTGAGTCCACAAGGTGGAACATTTAACTCCTCACACAAACTCAAAGTGAGTCCAAAAGTGGAACATTTAACTCCTCACACAAACTCAAAGTGAGTCCACACCTTAGAAAACTAATGAGATCAAGAAAGCATAAAAGGGAGAACTTTGTGGAACACTTAACGCTCTTTTCAAGTAGACCCCTCCCCTATGTATGAATGCTGACCTTGCATCCAAAGGGCGGTAATGAGGGGTGATTAGAAATAAGCGAGTCCAACACCCAATTTACTAACAAGATCAATCAAAAGTACTCCAAAGTTGCTTATCAATACTACTCACAAATGAAAAAGGGTTGAACAATAGAATATTTAACTTTCCAAGAAAACATAGAGTGAGTCCACAAAGTGGTGCATTTAACTCCCTATGTTAACAAGGAATGAATCCATGCCCTTAATCACTCAATGAGATATTTGATATTGGAACCAAGAATTACTTAAGGTTTAAACACAAGCATTCACTTACACAAACTTGTAAAAACAAATATATGTTCTTTCATTTTCCATTAAGAGCATCAATTGAAATGTGTTCTATGAAAGTATGTAAACACTCAAGCCAAACACATGAGAGGTTCAATTTTAATCCCAAATTCCAAATGTTGTAGAGATGGAACAAAGTACCTCAAGCAATTTTAAACATTTTCCATGAAAGAAAGAGCACCTTCAAAACAACTTGTTAGACCAACAAGAGGTTAGGAAAACTAAGCTAAAATTAATCCAAAAAATTGAAGAAAATGCAAAAAAGAAAGGACAAAGTTAAGCTACTCTGCCCCATGGTGGATGCCAAAAATGTGTACTCTAAATAGTGCACTTCTCTAAGTCATTATATCTAAGGGAATCCATGAGAGGGAAACCTTGAGAAAGTGACCTAGAGCTCCCTAGGTATGGAGTGCAAGGGTATTTTAAGTTTGCTCTCAACTAGAGCTATTAAGCCTATAACCTTGCTAGTAAACCATGCAATGGGAGATTCAATGAAGAAAAGGGAAAGAATGCCAATATCCACAAGAAATCTAAATGAGAATGCAATGCAATACTATGCTAGAATGAAGATGCAAGCTAAGCTATAAAAATGAAAAATAGAAGTATTACAAATCCTTGCTAATTAAACTATGTGAGCTAATCTATAGCATAAAGGAAACTAGATTAAGAATGCAATGATAATGAAACTGAACTATGATGCAAGAATAAAAATGAAATTATGATGCAACGTTTCAATAGGAGAGATCTAAGAATACCATAGCTCCAAAATGCCAAGATTGAGAAGCTCCAAGACTCCAAGATGCTAAGATGCCAAGACTCTAAGAGGATGAATCATGCAAAAGATGGATTATTTGCAAGAGATGGAAAAGATGAGTGATTAAGAATGAGGAGAGAGCCTCCTTTTAAAAGATTTTAGAAATGAATGGATGGTCAAGATTAAGAGGCAAAAATTTTTTATCAAAGGTGGAAATTAAATCTTGGTTGATCCATGTGCTCAAGATTCTCAAGAGGCAAAATCAATGGACATGGTTAAGGGGCAAAAAAGATATGTGGAAGAAATTAAGAGGCACAAAGATATGTGGAAGAGATTAAGAGGCAAAAAGAGATTCCACTCACCTTGGAAAGTGTGCATTCATGTGAAGACAAAAAGTCTTTTTATTTTTATTTTTATTTTATTATTTATTTATTGTTTTTAGAAAAGTGGTTTCCATTAAAAAGATTTTTTTATTTAATTAAAAGAGATTTTTAATTAAAAGGGAGCATGTTCTCTTAATTAAATAAGATTTTTATTTTTTTATTTTTTTCTCTTTTTATAAAATAAGAATAGTGTTTTATTTGTGCAACTTAGGATAAGAGGAAAAGTGGCGGCTTTTTATTTAATAAAAGGGGAGAGAATTCCTTTTAAATAAATAAAAACTTAGGAGAAGATGGTTAGCCCATAGAAAATAATCGAATAAATGATAGAACTAGGATTTGATCTAGAATAAGCAATTTATGATTTAGCAAAAGGGGCTAATAGTCTATATGACCATTTTTAGGTGATTACACTACCGAGATTACCAGCCAAGTAACCAAACTCCACAATATAGTTACTGAGACTGTCATAATGTTCAGGCACCGAGCAATAAGCCAAGATGCCACTACATCAGACTCCTGTGGTACAAAGAAAGTGTGTCCCACACTTTCTCACCAAAGGGAACATCTAAAAAACACCAACTCCACTTCATCTTCACCAAAGGTTTCCACTCCATCATAGGAAAGAGAACTAATCTGTAACTCAACCAATCAAAATTTCCAACATCCAGAACAAACCAAGCCATCAATCCATCACCAAGGATCAAGGAAGAATCCCATCTTAGAACCTCATCACCAGACTTATCACTATCAATGAGAAACTCAAGTCTGCAACCAACAAACAACATCAACACCACAACACCAAACATAAATAATTTAGTAACACCAACATCACCGAGGTGTTCAATAACAAGTAACTCCATACCAACAACAATCTGATCAAGCACAACCAAATGCTCTATAATTTCCATGTTAGGCACAACCGACTAAACATGAAAACCAATCTTCTCACCAGCCTCAACAAGATCAATAACATCGTCGATAATCATAGGTAACTCAGCAACAAGCACAAGTTTCTCTACAGGTTTGATGTCAGACTCCACTAATTGAACATCAAAACCAATTTCACATACCTCTTCAACCTCTGAACTATCATAAGAAACCTTGTCAAGATGTCTTCTCTCACGAACTAGTCTACGAACTAGCCAAACAACTTTCCTCTAGATCGGCATACTCCAACTCCAGTAAGCTCTACAAATCTCAACAACACTTTCTCTCACAAGGTTCTTATCTTAGTTCTCCATGTGATTCAGCAAATCCACTTCCAATTGAGAAAACCTCTCAGAAATCACATCACCAAGGTCTAATGCTCTTGGAGACATCTCCAAAGATCTTTGAAAACCTTCTGCAACAAACCCTAACACCGACCACCTTGTGACAACCTCCAACCTATATGCAAGTCATATCACCACCTTCCACCTTCCATGAACAACTAGGTCATGATTTCACAAGTTCAATGTCGCAGATTTGCAACTCAAATTGTGCATAATCTCTTTGCCAACAAGATCAACTTCACAAGATTAGCCTTGCTAGGTCAACCTTCTACTTCAACAAGATCAAACTCTTGCTTTGATACCACCTAATGTAGTCAAGGTTGGTGGATCTAATTAAGGACTGGCTGACCTTGCAGCCAAACCAATATGTAGCAAAAATACACAATAACAATAACAGATCTGAAATCAAACAGAAGTATTTATTCATAAAATTACTAATTACATGCAATGTGTCGAGCTGTAAGGCCTTCCTGATTATGACCAATTACTATGCAAGTAACAGTCTACAAAATCTCACAGGATCCAAATCTTTTCTCCAACATCAACATTTAGCTAGCCCACATCTCTAACACACATCACATTGGTAGGCACCTAGGAAAGATCTAAACTTGTACTCAAACTTCAAAGCAATCTTCCTGCTCTTAAGCTTGTAGGCTAATAACCTTTCTTCCAACAATCTGTTACCTAAACAACTACCCAAGCATCCTATAAATACTGATTCTCAACCACGAGTCAGCTGATGAAATAATAAACCCTTACAAATAAATATTAAATGCTAAAACATCAATCGGCTCTCACATAGCCTTACAAAATAAATAAACTCTCAAAGATAGCCCCAACGGTCATCAGATCCGCATAGAAGAATGCAACATGCCAAATCTAGGTCCCACACATCCAACAGTTAATCCATAACATGAGGAGTGCGACCCAAATTAAATGCACCAGTCAGCCAAGCCAATCTATCCAAACAATCTAGTCGGTAAGCAAGAACACTGAGTAACAGAGTAAATAATCAAGCACCAGTCGACCAACCACACCAAGCATGACCAACGAACACAGTTATTACCAAGTGCTAGTGAACCGATGCCTTCAGTCATCGAGCATTCTTCAAAGACCGAGCACCCCGATAACCACATAAACTGAGCAACCAGTCTCCCAAAATGAGCAAGAACTCCACCAAAACTAGATCAAAACTAACAATCTACCTTCAAAGAAAAACATATTTTTGGTTGATACATGATTACCAAGAATCCTAGGATGCTCCTGCATCATCATCAACTTCAACACAAATGTTAGAGATATCAATTTTTGGCTTCTTATCTTCTTCAACATAAAATAGACAATCTTTTTCTTCTAACTCGTCATCTGAAATACTAGCATTTTCAGTTACATAGTAAGCCTTCTTATTGAACTTCTTAAACTTATGTCTAGGACCCTTCTCTAGACATCTAGTAGCCAAATGACCAATTTTTCCACATCTAAAGAATTTTAGAGGTAAAATATCTATATACTTGCTGATACCTTTATTCAGTCACCTTACAAATTTTCTTCAAACTCTTCTTCATCTTCACCATCATGATCTTCTTCTGATTTAGTTTATTTAAAAGTCATCTCCAATCTTCACTTCTCTCTTCAAAACTTCCACAAGTCATATACGGTCAAAGTGCCAAACAACTACTCTTTAGTAAACTTCTTTGAATCATACACCTCTATTGGAATATTGTGAAAATATGTGCTTTAGATATTTCTTTCACATATTTGAGAGATATATTGTCATTGATGTCAACATATTTCTTTGTTGTGACAGTGTTGTAGAGATGTTGCAAGAATGTTCAGTAAATTGATTAGATCGGTGAGACTACTATATCACATATCAGTTGGTGTGGAGATACATATGTGTTGAGAAATGTTTGTACTTAGTTCTTGTCAAGTTACAAATGTTCACATGATTATTTGAGATAGTTGTGAATGATTTATTAGATAATGGTATTTTGATGTTCATGAAGTGTTCAAGAAGATACAATATGACAGTATTCATAGCAGTGTAGATCGATGCGAAGTCTATGGCATGTTTAGGACTGAGATAAATCTATTCTTGACATGATTTATTCATTTAGGAGAACAAGTTATTTTTTGGTGTAACAAAGTTTACTAATTATTATTCTTTACACTCTTGGTCAACATGGTTGGTGTAACTTGTTGCGATGAATCGTGGCATGATTGATGGAGTTGTTGCATGTTCGAGGATATTTTTTATGGATCATTGTTATGTCTTAGCTAATATTAAATGGATCGCATTATATATTGAGTTTTAATGAATTACTATTTTTTAATTAGGTCCCTAGAAGACCTAGTGGAAATAATTTGATGAAATGTATAAAATAATGTAATCATTTGTAAGTGTGAAGAGGGTGATGTGTGCAAGAATGATGTATTGGTGACTATGTGAAGAGGTATGAGTGGAATCTTCACTTGAGGAAGAGACTTTTTGTACTTCATTGGAGGTGTATTGGCATATTGGAGATTCTATTAGTTAGTTCATAGATAGTGTATTGTTGTCCACAGATTGGATTGTTGTCCAAGTTGATCTATAAGGAAGTGGACATTCCCTTGTTGTAATTGAGCAGTGATCTCTAGGAAGTGTGTGTGAATTCATGTGCATTCCCTTTGTACCTTTAACAAGGTATTTTGATTTAAAAAAAGTACATCATCTTTTAGGTTTTATCCCCACCGTGGTTTTTCTCCTAACAGGGTTTCCATGTCAAAACATCTTGGTGTTATTGTATTCATGTGGTGTTGTGATTATGTGCTTTCATGTTTATCTTTTTGATGTATAGTTAAATGGTTTAAATTTTCTAAGTGTTTAAAGATAATGAGATTAGGAAATAATTGATTCACCCCCCCTCTCCGTTGTGTGGTGCATCTATATTTCTATCAATTGGTATTAAAGCTAGTGCCTCTTTGAAAAGTTTAACAACTTGAGGTGATCTGGGATGACATATTTTAGAAAAGAAAGTCTAAGATTTTTATGGAACAAATTATGGATTATAGAAAGGATGAATGTAGACACATTTGAGGTGCCTCGATAATGAGAATTGGGAGATAACATAGAAAAACTACAGTCCTCTTGCATATCTTGTGAATGCTTAATCTTAATCAAAAGGAGGAATTTGATGTAAAATAAGAGCCAAGGAAGCCTTGCTAAGTGCTTTGAAAGATTCAAAATATTCTAATGTCATGCAATTGAAGACAAAAAACTAGATTTGGGAAAAATTAAGGATTTTACATGAAGGAGACCCTCAAGTGAAGATGGTGAAGTTGTAGACCCTTAAAGGAAATTTTGAAGCTTTGAAGATAAGTGAAGATGAAAATGTTGGATCTTACATGTAGAAGGTTATAGATCTTGTTTGTGGAATGAGATGTTCTAGTGGAATAATTGATGATGATGAAGTTATGGCTAAGGTTTTGAGACCCTTGCCTCATTCTTATAAACACAAGGTTGCATCTATAGAAGAAATCAGAACAGTGACTATAGTGAAAAAATACATGCTACTATGTAAGCTAACTACATTTGAGTTGAGTGAATTTGGTGATCCTTCTCCTAAAGTTGATACTGCATTCAAAGACTGTATCTAAGGGTAAGAAGAGATATGACCCTAGAGAAAGTACATCAAAATGTGCTAAGGAGATAGAAGAGCTTGAAGAAGAAGAAAGAAAAATTGAATAACTTGAAGCATTGATTTCTAGAAGAGTGCCCAAGGGAGCTAGTAAGTATGAAGGAAAACAAACTTTGAAATGTTTTTCTTGTATAAAAATTAATCATTTAGCATCAAGATGTCCTAAGAGAGTTTCTAAAGAAAAACCTAGGAAGTAACAATCTAAATATCCAAAGAAATGTTATTATGCTACTGATGATGGTGCGATTCATGAAGAATCTAAAAAATATGGTGATAATGATGAAGAGTTTGAATTCATTACTATACAAGAAGAAAATTCAATTCCTATGAATGAAGAGAGAGATTTGGCAACACATGTTGAGGAAATGAGTCAATGGATTATTGACAGTGGTTGTTCACATCATATGACTAGAGACAAAAGAAAATATGTGAAACTACAAAGTTATGATGGTGGTGTAGTCAGATTTGATGATGACACTCCTTGTTCGATTTGTAGCAGAGGATCCATTACTCTTGTTGGTAAGATTAATACTAATGATGTTTTGTATGTTGAAGGACTAAAGCATAATCTTTTGAGTGTTGGACAACTAGTTGATAAGTGATATGGTTTACAATTCAAGAATGATGGATACAAAATCTTGGGAAGTTTGGGAGATGAGAATGCAATAGGTTCAAAATCAAAACATAACATCTTTCATTTGAATAGTAATGAAATGAAGTGTTTGATTTCTCACAGTGATAATAGTTGGTTATGGAATAAGAGGTTTTGTCTTGTTAATTTTGATAACATTGTGAAGATAAGTTATACTAATAAGGTAAGACATCTACTAAAGTTGAGAAAGCCTAATAATGCAATGTGTAAGGGATGTTTGGTGGGGAAGTGACCAAGATCTACTTTCAAGAGAGAAAAATTTACTTCAAAGGGACTATTAGATCTTGTGCATATAGATTTATGTGGACCATGTAGAACTAGAAGTTATCATGGAGATATGTATTTCATACTATTTGTTGATGATTACTCAAGGATAATGTGGGTGACTTTTTTGAAATAAAAAATTGAAGCCTTTAACAAGTTTAAGACCATTAAAGCTATGGTTGAGAATGAAATAGCTGTAAAGATTAAATGTCTGAGATTGAATAGAGGCATTGGTAAATTCATATCTAGTGAGTTCTATGATTTTTGTGAAGAACATAGAATAAAGATACATAAATATGCTTTGAGGATTCCACAAAAGAATGGGATTTCAAAAAGAGGAACATATCAATCATAGATACTGCAAGGACCATGTTTATTGAAGGAAATGTTTTGCATATCTATTGGAAAGAAGTCATTTTGACAATAGTGTATATATTGAATAGAGTGAAAATCAAGGATGGAATTGGTAAGATGCCTTATGAGCTTTGTAATGGTAACACTCCTATGACATATTTCAAAAAATTAGGAAGAAAATGTTACATTAAGAGAGATGAAGCCTTAAGAAATTTTTATCCTAGAAGTGATGAAGGTATCTTTCTTGGTTACTCTACCAAGAGTAAGGCATACAAGTGCTACAATAAGAGGTTGAGGAAGATAGTTGAAAGTGAAAATGTCAGATTTGATGAATACAATCCAAAATAATCTAGATATTATACTTATGATTTAGATTATAAAAATGTCAGTGGAACTCTAGGAACACAAACTCAATCACAAAATCAACTTTAGATTTCTCTTAGAATTCATGATGATTAAGAAGAGCTAGTTAATGTTGAAGAAGATACTCAAGAATCAAGTAATTGAATCCAAATTTGAAGACTTTGAGGTATGTAAGGTTAAATCATTCTAAAAATCAGATCATAAGTGATAAAGATAAAGGTGTTCAGACTAGAATGACGTAGGGGCAGGGTAGATACAAGCAAAATCAAGCAGAATTGAGTCCACTTGAATCCACAACAAGCCCTTGCTCAAAGTTACACAATGGAAGCAATATAATATCACATGAAATCAATGGAAACAAAATGGATATGAGACAATCAACTGGCAGCAACAACAGAGAATTATATTATTTCTTTCAACATGCCCGACTGTGAGGCCTTCCGGGTTTCGGCCTTATACAATGAGAATTATGAATTCAGAATTACAGCTTGCATCCTATCTTTTTCTCCAATGATGTATCTTGATAATCCTTCATATATCTCACCCATGGTTCCCTACTACATCAATCTAGACCCCTTATATAGCCAGCTAAGCCACAGGTCGGCCAGTCAAGCATTTAATTACAATATAGGTCCAGTCTCAAGATTTAAACCAAAACTAATGCGAGAATGAATATAAATTGATGAACCTTTTGATTTAGGTCCTAACTTGACTCAAGAACATTCCTTTAAGTGCACAAGGTCCCATATGAGCACACGGAACATCGCAAGAGGAAACACCACACGTTTCACCCAAAAACTGGCAGAAAATAGGTCCAGAGGCAAAATAGGCATAACTTTTTACTCATAATGAATTGGAGTTTTTTCTCTTGGGAAATGATATTAATTTAGGTCCACTTTAATTAATTAAGTGAAAAAAATAAAATTCCTTATAGATCAAGGTCTCCAACAAGAACAATCAGCACCAAAACTAGAGTAACAGCTCAGACGTGAAAGCTGGTAGAAAATAGGTCCTGTGCCAAAAAGGCCATAACTTTTGACTCATAATGAATTGGAAGCTGAGCTCTTAGAAAATGGTATTAATTTAGGTCCTCTTCAATTAATTAAGTGAGAAAAATAAAATTCCTTTTGGATCAAGGGAACCAACATGAACAATCAGCACCAAAACTACAGGAAAACACTGTTCCGACGGCAAGGAAAATAGTTGTAACTTTGAAATGGTCCATCCAAACTTGATGTGCTCATAGGAGAAGGTTCCCAAATATGTCCCCAAAATGATGTAATATTCACACACCATGAAACTATAAAAGGCAAACAAATAAAGAAAACAATAGCAAATAGGTACAAAAATCAGAAAATGTTTTTGGTTGATGCAAGATTGCCAAAGACCCAAGATGCTCCTGCATTAGACACCTGGGGTAAATAAAGAACTGATGTCCACATCAGGAACTACTCATATTCTGACCTAAATCATAAATATCCAACTCAGCTTGTGTAATCCATGAACTATCTTCAAGTGGCTTGTCTTTCCACTGAACTAGATATTCCATGTAGTCTTTTCCTCTTGTACTCTTGCCAACTCTGCTATTCAAGATCTTCTCAATGCTATCCTTATTTTTCTTAGGATAATCTGGATCATCTTCTATCTCTTCATTTGATTCAAATTACTCAAAGATATCAGCAATGTTAAATATAGGTGATATATCCATGTCCTTTGGCAATTCTACTTCAGAAGCATTTCCACTGTCAAACTTCTTCAGAATCTTACAAGGTCCAAACTTCTTCATTTTAGCTTGTTGTAGGTACCAATTGGAAATCTATTTTTCTTCAAATGAATCATAACCTCATCTCCAACTTCAAATGATTTATGTCTCCTTCTCTTGTCTACTCTTTGTTTATATTTCAGATTACTGTCCTCCAAGTTCTTTTTAACTTCATCATGTAAAGTTCTCATGTATTCTGCAAAATGATCAACTTCAGCACTTCTTCTGGTCTCAGTAGGTAAATCTCTCAGCTCTGTGGTTCCCTTAGGATTAAATCCTTTAACAATCTCAAATGGTGTCTTCTTAGTGCTTCTATTCACTGAATTATTATATGCAAACTCTACTTGTGCCAAAATCAAATCCCAATTAGCAGGTTTCTCTCCAACTAAACATCTCAACAAGTTTCCCAAACTTCTATTCACAACTTCAGTCTATCCATCTGAAATGTAGAACCAAACTTCAAATCAGTATTCATCTTCTTCCAAAGTGTCCTCCAAAAATAACAAGTAAACTTAGTATCTCTGTCTGAAACAATAGATTTAGGCAAACCATGCAATCTTACCACTTCCTTGAAGAATAATTCATCTACATGCAATGCATCAGATGTCTTCTTACAAGGTATGAAATGAGCCATCTTAGAAAATCTATCAACCACTACCAAAATAGAATCATTACCTCTTTGAGTTCTAGGCAATCCAAGAACAAAGTCCATACTCACATCTTCCCAAGGTCTATCAGGTACAGGAAAAGGTGTATACAATCCTAAATTCTGACTAGTTCCTTTTGCTACTTGACAAATTCTGCAACCTCTAACCATTCTCTATACATCTCTGTAAATCTATGGCCAAAAGTATCTTTCTAAAATCAAATTCACCATCTTATCAATCCCAAAATGTCCAACAAGTCCACCACTATGTTTCTCCTTCATTATGTTATCTCTCATAGATCCTCTAGGTATGCACAACTGAACTCCTTTAAACAACATGTCTTCTTGAATGAAATAATCAGACCACTTATCACTCACTGTGTGTTCTTTACAAGCTTTCCAAGGCTCTGAAAAATCAATGTCAGCCTCATACAAATACTTCAAATCATCAAAACCAGGTACCTCAACTCTCATCTCTATCAGCAAACTTCTTCTTCTGCTCAAGGCATCAGCAACCTTATTTG
Source organism: Chamaecyparis obtusa (assembly GCA_027943335.1). NCBI lineage: Eukaryota > Viridiplantae > Streptophyta > Pinopsida > Cupressales > Cupressaceae > Chamaecyparis > Chamaecyparis obtusa. The sequence goes on from BSBK01008037.1 coordinate 80,627, forward strand.
ACTGTCCACTTTTATGCTTCAAGCAAATATTTTGTTCTTTCATTTCACTTGTAAATGTTTTATCATCAAACAAGCATACTCTGACTGTAGTATAGTGACCTTCATCAAAATTCTCTACCAAAGGCAATAAAACTTGTTTCTTTCCATCCATCCAAATAGTATATTGATTCAATCTACCATCATGCAAATATTTTCTATCATACTGCCAAGGTCTACCCAAAAGAATATGACAACAATCCATAGGCATAATATCACACAAGACTTCATCATGATAATTCCCAATTTTGAATTTAACAAGGCATTGTTCACTTACAAGTAGTTTATGCTCCTTCTGGATCCAAGCAATATGGTAAGGCTTAGGATGTTTCAATCTTTGCAACTGCAATTTGCTAACCAGCTCTTTAGATGCCAAATTATCATAACTTCCACTATCAATGATTACCTTGCAACATTTATTAGCGATCTTACATTTGGTTCTGAACAAACTTTTCCTCAAAACAGGTTCCTCATCAGCTTCTTCATTCCACAAGATCCTTCTTAGCATCAAGTTCTCACCCTGTTCAGGTTCATTAGACATTTCCTTAACTTCTTCACAAGCAAAATTATTTCTACCATTACCTCCAGTCTTCTTTCCAGAGTTAGTACATTCAAAAGCTCTATGTCCTTCTTCACCACATTTGTAACAAGTACCTTTAAACCAAGATTTCTCTTCCCTTCTACCATTATTGTTATTCCTAGAGTAACCAGTATAGCTACCTCTAGAGTAATTACCTCTTTTAGTAGGCTCATCTTTCCATCCTTTATCTTGCTCTGAATTTTTAGATCTGCTACTTTCTCCATTAGATCTACCTCTACTTCTCTGAAATCTGCCACCTCTTCCTCTTTGTCTTTGATCATGTCTTTTTGTCAATCTTTCTTCAGCCTTCAAAGCAAATTGGTATGCTTCTTCCACACTATCAATCTTCACATAACTAATCTCATCTTGAATAGATGTCCTTAGGCCATTCAGATATCTAGCCACCTTCTCAACTTCATCATCCACATGTCCAGATCTGATATCAAATTTGTAAAATTCCTCAGTATATTCTTTCACACTCATGTCCTTTTGTCTTAGATTTTGCATCTTTCTCATCAGACTAACTTGGTAGTCAGCTGGAAGAAACTTCTTCTTCATCTTTCCAAGCATCTTCATCCATGTTTTGATCTTTTCTTTTCCTCTCTTCTGTCTCTTAGTTTGCAAATGATCCCACCAAAGAGATGCATGCCCTTTCAACTTTGTGACTGCTATCTTAACCTTCTTATTATTAGGAGTACCTTCATACTCAAAGTATTTATCCATCTTAGAGATCCAATCCAAAAGTGTATCGGTCTCAAGTCTTCCATCATAGCAAGCAACTTCAACTGTAGGTCTGGAGTTAGCCTTAGACAAAACTCTCAAAAGTCTTTCCTCATCTTGTTCAACTTCAGGTTCAACATTAGGTGTTGCTTCTTCTTCATCACTAACATCTTCAATATGTGCTCCTCTTCTCTGGGCTATCTCTATAGCTTCAAGCCTAGTTGCAATTTTCCTCAGCATATCCATGATAGCATTATCATTTCCTCTACCAAGAACCATCTTAACAATCAGGTTCCAGCAAGATCATAACCTTCTACAAGTTATAGGTCAGATCTCAGATCTACAACCCTACAACCAAATCCAATAAGGTTCTCCATGATCCAATCCACAAGAAAGAACTTGCTCTGATACCACTTGATGTAGGGGTATGGTAGATACAAGCAGAATCAAGCAGAATTGAGTCCACTTGAATCCACAACAAGCCCTTGCTCAAAGTTACACAATGGAAGCAATATAATATCACATGAAAGCAATGGAAACACAATTTATATGAGAAAATCAACTGGCAGCAACAATAGAGAATTATATTATTTCTTTCAACATGCCCAGCTGTGAGGCCTTCCGGGTTTTGGCCTTATACAATGAGAATTATGAATTTAGAATTATAGCTTGCATCCTATCTTTTTCTCCAATGATTTATATTGATAATATTTCCTATATCTTTCCCATGGTAACCTACTACATCAATCTAGACCCCTTATATAGCCAGCTAAGCCACAAGTCAGCCAGTCAAACATTTAATTACAATATAGGTCCAGTCTCAAGATTTAAACCAAAACTAATGCTAGAATGAATATAAATTGATGTTCCTTTGGATTTAGGTCCTAAATTGACCCAAGAACATTCCTTTAAGTGCACAAGGTCCCATATGAGCACATGGAACATCGCAAGAAGAAACACCACACATTTCACCCAAAAACTGGTAGAAAATAGGGCCTGAGGCAAAATAGGCATAACTTTTTACTCATAATGAATTGGAGTTTGCGATCTTGGGAAATGATATTAATTTAGGTCCAATTTAATTCCTTAAGTGAGAAAAATAAAATTCCTTATAGATCAAGGTCTCCAACAAGAACAATCAGCACCAAAACTGCAGTAACAGCTCAGACGTGAAAGCTGGCAGAAAATAGGTCTTGTGCCAAAAAGGCCATAACTTTTGAATCATAATGAATTGGAAGCTGCACTCTTGGAAAATGGTATTAATTTAGGTCCTCTTAAATTAATTAAGTGCAAAAAATAAAATTCCTTGTGGATCAAGAGCACCAACATGAACAATCAGCACCAAAACTACAAGAAAACATTGTTCCGACGGCAAGGAAAATAGTTGTAACTTTGAAACAGTCCATCCAAACTTGATGTGCTCATAGGAGAAGGTTCCCAAATAGGTCCAAAAAATTATGTAAGCTTCACACACCATGAAACTATAAAATGCAAAAAAATAAAGAAAACAACAGGAAATAGGTACAGAAATCAGAAAATGTTTTTGGTTGATGCAAGATTGCCAAAGACCCAAGATGCTCCTGCATCATAGAAGAAGGTTGGAAAAGGTCACAAATGAGATTTTATTGATTTCTAGAGTTGAGCCTGAAGATGTACATGAGGCATGTAGAGATGAAGGTTGGATAAAATCTATGGAAGAAGAACTAGATCACATTCATAAAAACAACACATGGATCTTATTTCCCAGGCCTAAGGATAAGAATGTGATTTCTACTAAATGGATTTTTAGAAATAAATTGAATGGGGATGGTGAGGTTGTGAGAAATAAAGTCATACCCATTTGCAAATGATGTTCACAAATGGAGGGTATTGATTGTGATGAAACATGTTCCCCTATTTCTAGAATTTAAGTGATAAGACCATTTGTTTCTTATGCTACTTACAAGAACTTCAAGGTATATAAAATGTATATTAAATTTGCATTTTTGAATGGTGATTGAGAAGAATACATGTATGTAGAGAATTAAAATGGTTTCACTTTGATAGATCAATATAATATGGTGTACAGGTTGAAGAAAGACTTGTATGGATTGAAACATACCCCTAGAGTATGGTCTACAAGGTAAGACAAATATCTTTTGAAACTTGGATTCAATAAAAGTACTGTAGATTGCAATTTTTATTTCAAAATTAATCAGTATAACATTTTGATTGTTGAAGTCTTTGTTGATGATATCTTTTTTGGAGGAAATGAAGAACTGAGTAAAGAGTTATCTAAGGAAATACAAATTGAATTTGAGATGTCTATGATAGGAGCAATGAAAAATTTTATTGGTTTGCAAATTGTACAATTTAAAAGGGAATTCTCATTTCTCGGTCTAAGTATGTGAAGGAATTGTTGAAGAAGTTTGGAATGGAAGATTGTAGACAAGTTGGAACTCCTATGGTGGCTGGTTATAACTTGACAAAAGTTGATGATACTCCTAATGAAAATTAGACAAGATATAGGTCCATGATTGGTGTCTTACTCTACTTAAAATAGATGAGACTAGACATAATGAGTCCAGTGTGTATGAAAGCTAGATTTAAATAAGAACCAAATGAATCTCATGTTGTTGCAGTAAAGAGGATATTCATATATTTGAAAGGGACAATTGATCATGGCTTGTGGTATCCTAAGGATGATTATTTTACATTGTAATCTTTTATTGATACCGACTGTGAAGGAAATGTGGATGATAGGAAAAGTACTAGTGGTGGTGCATTCATCTTGGGAAAGAGGCCGATTTCATGGGCAAGTAAGAAAAAAAATTGCACATCATAGTCTACTGCTAAGGTAGAATATGTTGTTCTATAAATTGTACACAAGTGGTATGGATGAAGAAAATTTTGAAAGATATAAGGATATGTATTGATGAGCCTATTACTATTTATTGTGATAATTCAAGTGCCATCAATAGCTCTAATAATCCATTACTAGATTCAAAATAAAAGCATAAATCTATCAAGTATCATTTCTTGAGAGAAGGTAGCTGAGAAGGAAGTCAAAATGGAATGTGTATATACTAAAGAATAGATTGCAGATATATCCATGAAGCCCTTGTCAAAGGATACTTTTGAGTATCTTTGAGGTAAGCTTGGGGTGATAGCCATTCCTGATCTAAACTGAGATGCATTAAGTTGAATTACTCCAAGGTACTTAACATATACATTCTTCTTTATTGGATTCATGTAAGGTTGCTTCTTCTTAAAGGGACTAGTGATTAGTGGTTGGTAGTTATAAAGACTTGTGGTAGATGATGCACTATTGGATATTTTATAAATGTGTGACCTTTGTCATTGATTTCAAAGAGGGTGAGAAGTCATGTGAAAAATAATAAAAGAAATATTAAAAGGGAGAGATGAGTTGATGGAAACAAGGTATATGTACGGGAAGAGAAGTCATGTATTTGAGAGGTTTCTATATGGAGAGAAGAGTATGTAATGAGTATGGAACTAAGGGGGAGTGATTGTTTCCTCTGAGAGTGAAGTATTGTTTGGTATTGATTGATTTTTCACAACATATGTTGCCATCAATGCCAAAGGGGGAGATTGTTGGGATATTGTGTGAATATGTGCTTCAAAGATTTCTTTCACATATTTGAGACATGTGTTGTCATTGATGCCAACATATTTCTTTGTTGCGACAATGTTGCAAAGATGTTGCAAGAATGTTCAATAAATTGATTCAATCAGTGAGGCTACTATATTTTAGATCGGTTGGTACAGAGTTATATATGTGTTGAGGAATGTTTTTACTTGATCCTTGTCAGGTTGTGGAGGTTCACATGATTATTTGAGACATTTATGGGTGATTTATCATAGACTGGTATTTTGATGTTCAGGAAGTGTTCAAGAAGAGATAGTATGGAGATATTTGGATTGGTGTGGATGAATGTGACAATATTTTGAGATGTGAAGGCTATGGAATGTTTAGGAATGGGATTTATGTTCTTTGCATGATTTATTCATTGATTTGAGGATCAAAAATTATGTTTTTGGTATAATAGATTTTACTGATTATTATTATTCTATGTCTTGTCTGACATTTAATGAATCACAATGTATATTGAGTTTTAATGTTCATTAATATATTATAATTAGATCCCTGGCCAACCTAGTGGAAATAAATTGATGAAATGTATAAAATAATGTAATCATCTATAAGTGAAAAGAGAGGGATGTGTGCAAGCATGATGTATTGGTGAATATGTGAAGAGGTAGGAGTGGAATCTACAATTGAGGTAGAGATTTTATGTATGTAATATACTGCTTGGGAACCCATGAGACAATAACCTAACTAGACATAAAGATGATGCAACATTTTTTTTTACATTAAGCATACATGGACTCATAGAAGTGTAGAGGCATACATAGGTTTAATAACACTATTAACATATGAAAAGATGTTATTCTTAATGTATAAAAATTAAGTTACAATCCAAAGGGTTCCAAGACATTGTTACTTTTAACAACATTAATTGAATTACTAAGTTTCACCATGACATGCAAGCTTAGCTTATGTTCATTTTAAAACCTGAGTTGAATTGTTCCTAGTTCTTAATTAACAATAGTGGAAAGAACACAGACCACAAGGTAGTTAACATAAATATAAAATCTAAATAAAAAGATAAATCCATCATATCAATGTAAGGAAAGATACAATCAATAAAATACAACTGGTATGTCATGGCATACATATAATACATCTTCCACTACACATGTTGCAGGGATCATAATAATGAATCAAATCACAATTACAATTACATAAAAATATCCTAAATGGATGTCTCAAATTAAAAATACAATGAATACATGATAGACATCTCATGATGACAATAAGAAAGTCTCCAAGATGTGAACATGGTAGCAACACCTAGGATCATCCAAGCACAAGGGCAAAGACCTTGACTCTCAATGGTAAAAATAATCACTACCACCCAACCATGTGGAACTTGGAGGTCCACCCCACCTTGCAGAGGAGATCAACACCATGCCCCACTCAAACAAATAATTCAAACCATAAGATGGGCTAAATAAAAGGTACACGAATGAAAAGGTTACAAGGTTGATAAATAGGTATGATTGAGACACATTGTAGATCATAGGTCAACACAAGGGTACATAAAATAATGATAAATAACAACACCAAAATATCAACAAATACTAAATACCAACATCTAGAGGAAAATGCAGAACCTACAGAGGTGACCTAGGGTACATACTATGGGAGTGTCATCACATGGTCATCTACTTGAGTTACCTTGGACTAGTCACTCTAGACCTCAGACCCTCAAGAAGGACCCATGCGAAACCAAAGTACCATCTCTAAAGATGAGGGATTCTAATCATGTCATATCACTACATCTCACACATGAACATGCATCATCCTATTCCCATCCTTAGCCTGTACAAGCACTCAAGGGATGGGTGAGGCATCCATAATTAATCTTATTTTAATTTTATCTCTAGATGTTATTATTAAGTTATTACTTATTAACAACTTACGATAGGTTACCCTAGAACTGATGACTTTGAGCCTCAAACCCATATTGTAAGCCTCTCCCCTATGATGCACATAGTTAACCTCCCTTAGAGATAGAATACAAAAGTATAACCAATAATCAAATAAACTCATTCAGGTTCCTCCTCATACTAGGAATGACCTGACACACTTATAACCATGGTAATCATAACAAAACCTCCAAGGTACATATATGAAAACATACAAAACCAACTTGATAACAATGTCAGAAACCCAATCAATAATAACATGATGATTCTCTCAAGGAGATGCAAATGAATCTTGTGCATCTGGTAAGATAATTCCCTCGATTGGTTCTGAAATCAATAGATTGTAAATCCTATGGGCTTTCCTAACTCAATGCTTGGACTTTCCAACTAACTTGGCCAACGAATGAGAATGATCAATTATGATCCTCTTCCCCTACACTTTAGGCTATGCAAAGATCAAGGTGGGTGTACCTATTCCTTAACCCAAACTCTGGGCTTAAGTCTTTTTATAGAAGATTTGTAGTTGTACTTTGAATTAGGGTAATCTCTCAAGATGGAAATTGATTCTTGAAGGAGATCAAACTGCATCCTTTAGAATTTATAAATCACTAAACTTATCTTTTGATTGTTGTATTCAAAGTATTTTGAAAGCTTTTGTGAGTTGATTTGTGTAAAATGAAAATTATTCCTACTTTTTGCTTGTAATTCTTCAAATAATGACTTTTAAAAAGATGGTAGACTAGTGCCTTCTTCAATTGGGCTATAGAGACAGTCTCTTCTTAATCCTGTGTACAAATTATGTGAGATGAGGAAGTGTTCCTATCAACTACTTCCCTTTGATGTTTTTAATTACTTTATCAGTCCATAATTAGTCTTATTGAATTAACCGAAGCTTAATGAGGCCAATAAGATAGAGATAATAATGCTTATTAAATCTAATGATAAAATTTGTAGAACAATATAAATAGTCTCCACACACAAAGATTGAGAGAAACTTCACTTTCTGGAAGTAAAATTACAAAAGATAGATTAATCCAAAATGATTAGATCCACAACTTCAAATTGAAAGATCTTGCTGGTATATATTAATAATGAAAAGTCTCCATTGTTTATAAAAATAACTTGTAGAAATGTAGTGCATGTAAAAATAGTATTGTGATGATGTCCCTTTATTAAAAAATAATCTCCTCTATATAGTAGGAGATTCCATATGAATGAAGAGACATATCTCTTTCCAATCAGTTGTAATTAGTTTGCGGAAAGAAAATAATTGAGTAATAATAAATAATTTTTATGGAACTAATTATCTTCAAGTAGGGCCCATTTACTATCCCGATAGAACTATGTATTTCTGATCATCTGTATAGGTTATACTACTTCACCTATTAGTTGCTAGTGTGACCTTCAAACAAAATAATGCTTCATGGTACTTATCCTTCAAGATGTTTGAAATGATGCCTTACTTAATAAATTAATTTAGCCTTGAATTTTGACTTTCTCGCTCAAACTTCACCTGGTCAACCACACCTTGACTACCACGTGAAAGATTTTGATTGGCTCACCAACCCAACTATGCACCACTTAGACACCATGTCAGCTCCACCTTTGCTTCCTGCCACATCATCACTCATTAGTTAGCCATGTGGCATCATCTTGCGATCTCGTGGTTATTCTCTTTCTTCGTCATCTCAGCTCGTGGGATTATGAGCGCCCGACACCGGTCACTATACCACCCAGGACCCATCACCGATCTTCACTAGCTAATTTTCAATGTATCAAGATTCTATGGTTATTTTCAATCCTCAAGCCTTTAGTTTGTGGGATCACGGGCATTCACCATTTGTCACCCTTGGGCTAGCCAACTCAGCACTTGGTTGTCAACAACTTTCACTCGTCAAAGATTGGGAATCACACTTGCTTCCTTCTTTCTCTGATGGCCAATGTTTGTACTTCCAAACCTTCCTTTCAAAATTTTGGGATTTACACTTCTCTTCTTCCAATCCTGATTCTTAGCACCCTGTGTATATATGGACTTACACTACTATCGCCAAAATTAGTGCCAATATATTCATTGGGAATCGAAGGAACTTGATACACATCCTGACTACTTTAGCTTTTGAATAACTTATGCATCACTTTTCTTTTGGTTGGAGTACTCGACATAGTATCTTATTCAACGTATCAAGTGAAGTGGCCCCACCACTTTTTGAAGAACCTTGGCTAATGTTACTTAGCCATATTTACTTATTCAAAGTTCCATTTTGTTCGATGCTTAGGGAAAATGGGTCCCAACGGATACTTCCCTTTTTGAATGTCCCCATCCATCGATATATCACATTTAAACCTTGTTCAAAATTGCATTTTGTTCGATACTAAATATCAGGCCCCACAAGAAGATCTTCTTTATGACTTGACTTATCAAATAAGTTTCCCCTCGCTACCATCCATTTTTTCTTACTCGATGACCCACTTTGTTCGATATTTCTTTTTGTCAATATTTTATTTAGTATTCTTTATATGGGGCAGTAGTTCATTTTGTTAACCCTTTTTTTGACTTATTCAAAATGCAACCTTTTTTGATATAGGAACACAACAAGATAAACATGCTAGTTGAAGTTGTCTTTCCTACAACAATTATTTTTGGGGTGATCACTTATTTTTCTTAGTGCTTTGCTTGTTTATTCTTCACCGAGGTGTCTCTCACCGATAATGCAAATCTTCATTGGTATAGCTATGGCTTTGTCTTATCAACCTTATCCAAAGGCCAAAGATCATAATTTCCCTGCCTTGTATCAATGTTATCCCTTAACAACCCAGCTGATGGTAGATCTTCTGGAGCCAAGTCACATATGGATTGTTCAATTGATATCCACTTCCTTTAACTCAACCCCGGACATGGAAAACCAACAGTAACTATTCCCATGGCTTAACCAAAATGCATACATAAAATATTTTTATGATTTATATACTAGGGACATCTTCATTAACATAGACTTATCAAAACATAAGCTCAAAATATGCTAGACAAGAGGCAAAATCAAATTGAAAATTTGTGTGCCAACACCCACATAGGACTTAACACTACTTGTGACTAACAATTAATCACAACAAAATAAAACCGCCTTACCCTAAAGATTATAATTGAAAAATATCATCAATCCAATTAATAAAAAAAGTAGCATCAAGAATATTAAACCCATAATTATTTCTTGATTAAACGACCTTATAACATCATTATAAAAATACACCATTGGATTTGAGTTTTATTAATATTAATTCTATTTATAGACTATCAACCTTAAACCCAATTTACAATATTAATTTCAAAGAGCATATAATCACTTTAATTATACAACTAATAATATATATTACTCAAGCACAAATTAAACCTATTAAAAAGGTCCTCTATTTAAAATAAATTAAAAGAATCATTTATTAAATAATTTTATAAAAAAAACTTATATATAGAATCATTTTAAAAGGCCATTTATAAAATAAATCAATTAAACAAGCCATATATAAATAAATTATATATATATAAAGCTACTTAAAAAAATTATTTATATTAAATGATTTAAAGTTAAATAAATAAAAAGAAAACATTTCAAACCTCAATAAAAGGGCAAGTGTTGATTGATGATAAGAGTTTTCTTTTAATAAACCAAGGAACGTGCTTGTGCCAATCAAAGACTGCATGAAAAACAAGAGATGCAAAGCATCAAAGTTCCTGCCTAAAGTGTGGAAAGTTTAGCATAGGTAGATGTAGAGATGAAGGTAGAGGGGGGAGGGAAGGAGAGAGAGAGAGAGAGAGATGTGATTTAATGTTGAGTATGTTGTTTGTTAGTTTGATGTCTATTGTTTGTAATAATATTGTTTCAATAGTTATGATAATATGCATTTCAAATTGTATTCCTTTGTTGCAAAAAGCAATAAATCATGTTAAATGACTTAGCAAGGTGCCTCTACCAGAAGTATGGGATAGTGCCATATTATTCTAAGCTATCGTGGACTATAAAAGAATATTTCATTTTTTTCTTCTTTCTAGGATCTTTTCAGACACTCCATTTAAAAAAATGCTGATGTAGTATCATATTTGATGATGCAGTCCTCAAACTCTAGTTATATATAAGAAACTTCTGCAAGTAAATTATTGTAAAAAACTCAACTTGAACATCATCTTTTGTAATCAATATTTTGATTAGATAAAAGCATGTCATTCAACTAATCTGTCATAAGTGTTTTTAAAGCTCTGCCATGAAACAAAGCACTCTATTATAAACATTTGTATGTAAACAAAGATGAAATTATTTGTTAATGTGATATATATGAAACATATTTTGGTGTTCGTCACTTTTGTTATTATTTATTCTTTTTCCTTTACAATTTCCTTCAAGCCTTGCAGCTAATGAAATTAACACATAGACTTGATATCGTGTCTGTGGAGAATGCACGAGAAAATAAAATATTGTATAAATAGCAGTGTGGAGAGAGGCATTTCTCAAGAACAGAAATGCAATGAGCATAATGGCTTCAAAAAATGGAAGCCAAAGATGACTTCACGTGATGATACAAGTATACTTCAGATCAGAAAACTCCTTGTCAAAATATTTTCTATAAAATTATATTGTTTCCTCTGTTAACAAGTAATAAAACTTAGTAAACTAGAGAATTTTTTTATGAATTCAGTTACAAATATCATTAAATGGTTTTGAATATATTTTATCTTCTGTAAGCCCTCCAATTAATTAAATAGGGCTTTGTAATTTTGTTCAAGCCTTCCTACATGTTTCACTAGAAAGGGGCATAGACATTATCGTGGAACATGAAAATTACAAATCAAACATGCAAGAATCAACTTCAATCTTACATAAGATGAAAACTTATAAAATCTCGTTATAATTTGATAGATGTCCCATTTTGGCACAGGTTTTTGGAATTTGGCTTTACACTTGTCAATTGCATTCCCTTTAATATCACAGACAAAGGCATTAAATTTATAGAGTTTGTAACAACAATTAATGTCACATATTTCTGAAATTGACTGTGTGATGTTAAATGAGAATATTACAGACTTCTGAATTTAACTATGATATAAAGTGAGAATATCACAAATTTCTGAATTTGATTGTGATATTTATGTGATGTCAAGTGAGAATTAGTGTTTTAAGATTTTTCTGAATTTGTGTTAATTGTGAAGTTTTTAGACAGACTGCGATATTAAGTGAGAATAGTGTTAAGACTATGAAATTTTGAGATTTCTGAATTTGAAGTGTTTAAGACTGAAATTTTTAGATTTCTAAATTTGACTGTAAATTTAAGTAAAAATAGTGTGGAGACTGAAATTTTCAGATTTCTCAAACCGACTCTAATATTAAAGGGAAAATAGTGTGAACAGTTTTGAAATTTTCAGATTCAATAATTAGAATTAACACCATAGATTTGTGAATTTAACTATGATGTTTAGGTTAGAGTAGTGTCAAGACATTAACCAGACATACTAAATTAGATTCAGTCTCAAGCACAAAAAAGTGACTCTGCCAAAGGTCCAGTTTTTTCATTCCTCTAACTGAAACTCTGAAAAAGAACAATCTTAGGCAAGTGACGTGCCTATAGTGTCTATCGCAGTTTTTCAACTTGAGTTGACAAACAAGTCTATTTTTTATTTTTCCTGCGAGCACATCTGGCAATGCTAATTGGTTCAGGACAATGATTAGCTTAAATTATTTCCCAAATTTTGTTTTTGTTGTATAAAATCTGCCTTCAAGATTTTCAAGTTTTGATCTTTTAAAAGACAAGCAAAGAAGAAAAATCCAACTTCAGGTTGGAGATGAGATATTGAACCTAACTTTAGACTTTCTCAGACTCAATCTGTAAGGCTTGCTATGTAAATATAGTTCCGCTTATGGAATTCTAACTTAACAATAAAAAATAAAATAATTCATTGAAACCCACACAACCAGGACTGAAATGAAAATTAAAACAATCCACATAACCAATAAAACTGGTAAATCAATTCACTGAACAAATAAAAAATGAACAAATCCATTAAATCAACATGAAACTACATGCATACCTTTTCAGGACTGAGTCTATGATAGATCTTTGCTCTCACACAAAAGTTAACAAAACCTTGTGAATGGTCTTTCTTATCTTTCCAACACATCTTAGTCATTTTTAGACTTTTAGATTCCTATTTTAGGGACTAAGTTCTTGAAAGATGTAAGACCTACTCAATAGAAAGAGACGAGGGGAAAGGAAAAGGTTAAAACCTCAAGTGAACTAAATGAGTAGAGGAACACCTATTTAACCCAATAAAAATGAAAGAATTACCTGAAACTCTCCTCTCTAGTATCAATTGGAGGTGTTAAACCCTATTTTCTTTTAGTCAACTTTAGGAAAGTTTTCTTTGACACATCCAAAATCTCATAAAAATGGAAAGTCTTCTTATATCAAATTCAGCAATTTGCGGGTAGTACAAAGATCAAAATTTCAAACCCTAGCACGACAAACTATGGAAGTGAGTAAACACAAGATGCAACTAATATGATGTATTGGGTTTGATTAAATTTCCACTTTACAAGCTGAAAATCATATTTTGTAAAAAGAAAATTATGATTTCCACTTATGAACAACACTGGAAATCATATATTGTAAAAAGAAAATTATGATTTCCACTTATGAACAACACTGAAATACATCATGTCAGAAACTGCATTTCATTGACATTAATCTTGTCTCTTTATTTTTGGCAGAAATTTTGAAAACCAAGCAGCTCTTGGAGAGCCTATTTTTTAAAAACTACACACTACTTCAAAAAACCTAATAATATTTTCATTACATCTTTCTCCTGTCTATTTCTTACATTGCCCGATGAAATTTCTTGCTTGACAATGTTCCCCCTTTAACATCAATCATAGCCTTAAGTGCATTTTGCATGTTCTTGGTACCTAAATATCTTGGCACTCTTTAATGAATTATATAATTCTAAAAAGAATAGACTAAAATTCCCTACGTGTAAAGTTGGATATAGCCTAAAAGTGGATCCTTTTAATGACAAAGTGCATAATTCAGATTTCCCTAGATAGATTCAAATATTATAACATGATGATAAGACTTTTGACCACTTGATGATGTTCTAAGATTGCGCAGTGAAGTGGAGGATTTCCATGCTAGTTCCTTACTCATTGGGCAACAGAGTTGATGACAAGTGTGTAACATGAAGTCTCACTACTACCAGATCAAGTATATGAAATGTTGAATCAACATTTCTTTTCTTGGAATGTTTTGTCACAGGAAGTAAACTTTCACCATAATGATAGAGGAAAGATGATTCAGTCTAGGCAGTTTCTCATATTGAAATCATGTACTTTTAAAGTTCTTACGTGCCCAAGTAACAAGAAATATGGACCCAAAAACATAAAAAGCCTTTGAGTGCTCCAAAGTAGAGGAATTGAAGGTATTGCCCCTATTTGCAAATTTAGAGGGTAACAAAGTTGGTTAAGTTACCTCCACATAGTTGATCTTGCTGTAGATAAAATATTATCCTGAAAACCTCAAATCTGAGAGTGCTTTTAAGTGATTGTGTAGGGTTTTGGTCTTTTCTTCTTTCTTTTTGAAAAATTCCAAAATTCCATTTTGTACAGAAGTTGCATCATGAAACTTAAAGCATTGTAAATAAATCAAAAGCTTTAGAATTTAATTTAGGAACCTTTCAATGACATGAACCACAGTTGAAATTACATCCCTTTTCTTGGAAGGATTGCACAGGAATTAACTTTCACCATAATAATGGAGGAAAGATGTTTCATTTTAGGTAGCTTGTCATGTTGCAGTCATGTGTGTAAGTGTCTTATGTGTTAAAAATTACAATTAATATAGACCCAAAATCCATATAAAGCCTCTATTTGCTCCAAAGTAGATCAGTTGAAGGTGTTGCCCCTATTCACAAATTAGAGGGTAACAGAGTTGGTTTAGTTACTTCCATGTAATTGAAATTTTTGTAGATAAATGTTTCACCCTCAAATTTGAGAGTTTTTTTCAGTGATAGCTTAGGGACAAAGAAAAAGAAGGATGAAGAAACCCTAACCCTAGCAATGGAATGAATCATGTGATGGTTGTTCTCCCAAACCAGAGATGGAGTGATAGTAGATCACTCCCAACCTCCTACCATGTGGTTGAGGTCATGATTCAGTGTTATGGATGTGAAGATATGAATTTATTTCAGCCCCATAAAAATTGGAAACTCTAAAGTGTGAAATGATGTAGTGGTCAACTGTTCAGACGAGCATAATGGCAGTTATTAATTTGGAGGTTACTGAAAGTAGTTTACTAATTTTAGAAAAATATTGAAGAATCCCAAGCCGCAAGGCAATTTAATGGTAATTCATGAAGTGGGTGTGATCTAAATACTAAAGTAAACGCAAAGAAACAACTATAGTTGTAGTTCATGAAGTCGATGTCACTGAAATTCAAAACACTGGAAAAACAATATATCTCTCTTTTATCAATTCAAGGGGAAAAAATAGAAGCAGAACCCCAACTAACCATTAAGAGTTTTCCAAGAACTATTCCCCGGAGCATAAGTCCCCTGCATTGAGCACATGAAAAGAACTACAGACACTTGGAAAAAAAAACAATTGCAGCAGTCAAGCCTTTATCTCCATCTTCTCCAACGGCATGCACTACAAAACAACAAAAATGACAAGATGCACATATAATTTTATTTAGCTGTATTTATAGAATCCCAAGTATCAGAGAATGATGGTGCCCTGAAATATAGAGCCTCCATTATTCCTGGCCTCTAAGGTCAACTATTGTGGGAAGAGCAAGAAGTGTTGACGTCAAGAAATGCAAGAGATATTCATTGGGCCTGTGTCTAAAATCGGACAAAAGAGGGCTGGAAGGCCATGAAGATGGTAGTGGTGGAAAAAAAATTCTTGAAAGGAGATGCAGAGAATGTTCAAGATAAAGAAAACGACAGAAGAAGACTGGAACTTGCAGCGGAAGTTTCTGAAATTGTCACGAAGCTTTTCAATTTTTTAATTCTTGTGATGTTAGAAATTTTATTATTTTTCAAAAGGAAAAATGATTTTTCTCCTTACCAAAACCAATGAAAATTAAGAAAATTCATATTTTTAAATTATTTAAAAGAAATATTAATAACAAACTATTATGTTTCTATGCAATAAAATTTAATTCTTTGTTTTTATTGGTTGGTTGACTTGTTAAAATGAAAATTTGCACCCAAATGAATGCATAAGTTACTTGCCTACGGTAGGAACTAATAACGCTACAAACGCCATGTACTTTCAAATTTTTATTTATTTATAATAAAACAAGTAACACGCTTGCCCATTTTTCAAGTTCATCTTGGACTATGCCCAAAAGAATCCAAAAGAGGTTTTTTTACTATGAAAATATAAAAAGGAAGAAAAATAGGCACTAGACATAAGCACGGTTGCCAAGGAAGGAAGAAAATATATGATCTTTCTCCAAATTTGGTGCTAGGTTGTGCTAATGGATTTTTTTTGGGCCAATCAAAGACTGCATGCAAAATAATGCCACAAATGCCATGTACTTCCAATTTTTTAACTTTTTTCAAAACGTTGCACGATATTTGGGGAAAAAATTAGGATTAAAATGGGAATTTGAAAATTATACAAAGAATGAAAGAAATGGGTTTATGTTTTTTTCTTATTACTTTTTTTTTGTATTATTCTTCTATTGTCATTTTTATTAACTCAATAGAAAATGGGTTTATTAAACTCACATATTTTACAAATCATTTTTCTTTGAAACAAGGATATAAAAGTTTAGTTGGTTTTTCTATAAATTCCAATAATCCAAAATATGAATTTTCTGAATAAAACAATCAACAATTACCCAAAATACTTCAATTAAAATATGGACAATTACTGGTGCAAAGGAAATCAAACTTGCAATTACAATGGATCAAAACCCTACCTCGAATCAAAGAATCGAAACCAAAGAGAAAATAGAACAACAAAACTCAAGCCAAATTCTCCAAGATTTTAAAATTCAATTCTTTATCCCTAAAAACCTTTGATCAAATGATTGATTCAAAATTGATCGAATGATAATGGATACAAAATCAATTAAATACAAAGTAGATGTGCCTGAATATATACGCAATGCATGATAACTAGGAGATATGCATGTGATAACCTATCAATCACACTAGCTAGAATCACATGTTCACCAAAGGTGGATCATCCTCTATTGTACAATAAAATATGTGCAACAATGAGAGGATGATAATGTGATAAGAGCACTAAAGGTGGATCTCACACATAAAGAGATATGAGATAACAACTAAATCCACCTCAAATGAATTTCTCCTACACCATGTGCTAAAATGAAATGCAAACTCTTTGGTGTCTACATGATAACTAATATGAAAATGCATTATCTAAAGTAAACTTAAGTAAAGTGTAATTAGGAATATTTAACTACACCAACACCCCCCTTAAGTGTAACTTAGGGGAATGTGCTTGAGCTTACAAAGCTAGATGACAATGCATGATGGGTCCTAACTACTAGGTCTTGTTAGGTACCCATGTACAATCTGTAAATGCAAAAATAATGCAACACAATCTCTCATAAAGTGGAGAAAAAGGGAAAACCTTGTGAGAAAAACCCTTCCCCAAAAAGAGAGATTAAAAATAAACAAGATGCATGGATCGATAGAGTAATCAAGACCCCCCCTTTACGACATACATCATGCATATACAATCAAGTATCCCCCCATAGGAAGGAAACACTAAGACATAATATCCCCCGATAATGAACAATCTATTGCATGAGTGGTGACTGTTTGAAGCCAAAAAATAGCCCAATGCCTACAAATAACATTTCTCCCCTTAGGAAGAAGATAGACAAAGTACAAATTCAAGAAGGCTTCCCGTTGTGGATAGGAAGTAGGAAGGGGAATCTAAATGAAGTATGATGTCTCTAAAGTATGCTCATGTGTCACCATGTTCTTAGTTGATGAAGATGCCACTAACCAATCGAGAACATACCCAATAGAAGGTGACAAACAAGGAACCAATGGTACCTAGTCCATGTAAGAGTTTGGATCAAGCTCCAAAGATAAATAAGTCTCCTCAAAATAGGAACTAGGAAGATAAATAGAATAGACCCCCCTCAATGTAGAAAGTACACCAATGGTAGATGCTCTTGGATCAATGTAGAAATTGCACCATGAAAACTAAATGATGTTCCTCCCCTTAGGCAAAAACAATGTCATAGGTGTATCAAAGAATCCTCCCCAATCTCTAGGAAGAATTCTCAAAATGTATGATGCCTCAAGAAATTGGATAGGAATCTCCAACACATAAGTATGATTAACCATGAAATGTGACATCTCAAGTGAAGTTTGAGACTCGTGAATGTCGATCGACTCCAAAGAATCAAATGTCTTCTCTAAAGATAAAGAGACCTCCTCCAAATGTTGTATCAAAGGACCCACAATCATGTCAACCTTGAAAGAATGATCAGGTGGAGAATGAAGATGAGGGTCACAATGTTCCCTCACAACAATAGAAGAAGGGTCATCCACATCATAGAGAAGATGAATGTCATCAATGAATTCTCTCAAATCCTCAATGTAGGATTCCACAAACAAGCTTGCAATGTGTGTCAAGAAGTCATCCCAAGGAATTGTAACTTGAAGAAAAGGAATCTCATGTTGCACTGAATCACAAGAAACCATGGATGTAGGAATGAAAACATCATCAAGAATGACAATAGAAATGATCTCACTAGGAGAAGTAAGAGCTATAGTTGGAGATTCTGGATCTTCTAGGAATGGAGGAATATTTGGATCTTCATAAATCACCCAAACAATGGTCCAAAGATCATGAATAGGTATTGTCTTCTTTTCATCAAGTGAAAGGAGACAATATAACTCGATGTTGAAATAAATAACTTGTAGAAATTCTTCCCAAGAGTTCTAATCGTGAGGACCACCAGAACTAGGAATTTTTTCTGCATATAAATTGGGCAATAGATTATGCTCACTAGGATGAGAAAGAACTAAATCACTCCATTTCTTGTAGTTTCCTTTCATCAAAGTAATTAAACCATCCATGATGCATGTTACCATTATTTTTACCCCTTTTGGAGATCTAATTACTAGATGAACTAATGTACCCTAGTTTGTGTTATTAGTGGTCTTGCTTAATATTTGTGTTCATTTCATTTGCAAAGTACATGAAAGGGAAAGGAGATAAATGAACTACATCTATGATTACATGTGCATATATCAATGTTAAGTATGTTGTACAGAAGGAAAGAACTGAAGAGGAAACATTTAATCTGAGCTCACACATGTCATGAGCATAGCCATTGCTAGAATTGCATAAATGAGTGCAAATATATATAATGAGCATAGATGCAGGGGTACTAGACATTTCCTAGTAATGAGTCTATCCCCACTATGTTCCCGATGTGTTCCTATGATCCTGAACCTGCAGATAAGAGAAGAGAAGTGGGTTTGATCCAATGGATCTAAACAAAGCCTGATATCATAGTATTTATCTACAAGCATGCATACATGCACTCAGTCATCCACCTCTGACAGGGGTTGTGCTCAGGGCATGTGTATCAAGGAGCTACCAAAATAAATGACACCATGTTTTCACTAATGTGTTTGTTCCTTGTGCAGATACAAATTATAACACCCATGACTAGTATTGAGTCTCCTAGTACCCTACACTGAACTGATGAGGGTTCTCAGAAGCTCTATTCACACAGAGTTTTCGGGAGCCCTAATTGTCTCAAGGAGAGGCACTAACTCATGTGGGAGGCATTCAATAAAGTTGCAATGTCAGTGGGACACTTTGAGATCATAAATCCAAATCAAATGGAGCGTGGTCAAAATAGGGCACTGGCAAATCCAAGAAGCATTCATCATCAGCATGTTAAAGGTACATAAATCCATATGTTCAGAGAAGGTACAACATAAAAGTGCTTCAAAGCTAAACTCAATGCATTAACATAATCAAGATCTGCATTATGAGCCAATAGTAAAAAGACTACAGTTGGTAAATCAGTGATAGTATGGTATCATCATGTGAAGAAGTGGGTGAATGAGATACAAACATCATAATGTGCTATCAAATGGGTCACACATCACTAAAATAGCATGCATTATTATGATGGCACCATGTAAAAAATCAAGTACATAATGCCAGTACATCAACATAAAACCAACATTGATATTTCATATAGCATCTATGCCAGGTAGATAGATCCATTGCTAATCAAAAGACACACATCCGGTTTGGCCTTAAGCATGAATGGCAGGGTACAACAATAGTATGAGAAATGGCTTATGGTTTATCAAGGCAATGAGGTGGTGTTCTTGAAGGTGAACAAGGCATGATAATACCAGTCAACATTCAATGAACAATCATAGTGCATCTACAGTGAGCATCAACATAATAGTGCACGGGCTCCAAAGAAGAAATAATGGAATACATGGAGACACTGAGTATCATGGCATGATACAAGCCAAGACCAAGAGCATGGTAGGCTCAGGTCTTCAAGGCACTAAAATATATGTAGAGATTCATAAACAATGCCATTGATGCCCTAACTACAAACGAGCTTCACCGTTGTGAGAACCAAAATAGAGAAATGACAACAATCCCATAGCTCACAGTTCACCTAGTTAGTAATAATAGACGATGGCACAATGAAAGCCATCCAATAGTAATACAGGCTGTTCATAACTAGTGTGATGTAGTAGCAACACTATGATGCCCTAGTTTTTACAAAAGATCAAACGACATCAAACAGAGGTACCCACAAACATGTCAATTAGCTCCCGAGTATCACTCACACCATCAAGATCTAGTTCATGGGCTCTAGACTTAGCGGGCATTAACATCATGCCAGGCTCATGAGCCTTACACATTTTGATAAGGTAATAGAAAACATAGAATGTATACGGAAGTGAGCATGCTCTGCAAATCCAATATCTATCACAAGTAACCCTGCCATCAATGCAACATCAAATGCAAAGCACAATGTCGTGAGCATAAGAGGCAATGCAATACAGACAGGTTTCTCCAAGCATGATGATACCAATCAAATACAAGAAACATGCCATGATTAAACACATATACTGTGCCCTAGTTGTGAGCTCGGTGCCAACCATCAGAGAAGCAATGCAATAAAACACAACATGAATCAACAAGATATCAAGAATGCCATCAGTATGCAATGGGGTCGATAGCACAAACCTGAGACTCTCCAAATAATAGGGATTCAAAAGCAAATGCATACAATGTTGTATGCCAAAACAAATACAAAGAGGAGTGGTCTAATCAATGCATATATTGATGCTATCAACCATTAACAACAAGAAATGAGTCCGCAAAAGATACCCTAGCCTTGCTCACAGGCTATCATTCAAACAATGCTATCAAAATGTTACAGATATAGATGTCGTGTCTAGGGTTACAGTGCCTACAAGATGTAATAAAAAAACAAATGCAGAGATGACAAATCAAATACAGAGAAACCCATAATCTTTCTTCAAATAACAATTTCATAAAATCAAATTTAGAGGAACACACATCAATGCTAAGAATCATTCATCATAAGCACAGAGACATCGAAGTCAAAATACAGAGAGATGCTTCAACAGTGCCCTTGAAATATGGAAGAATACCAAGTATCATACCTTATTCAAAATGATGAGAGGAGGATGATCTGTTGTTTCCAAATCCAAGAACCAGTGGAGTGCCAGTAAGATAGCAACTAACCATTTTTCGAAGGAAGAAGTCTGAGAGCCAAGAGTTTCTTTCTTTTTTGTGAAAGCAGGGTTTTACATTTTGAATATATTCTCCCCTTTCCTAGGGTTGAGAATTTATTATTTCTTCTTTTTCTAAATATTTGAAATAGCATGGATATAGGGCTATTAATATATTTATCTCTTTTTAGGGGTTAATATATTAATTATCTTTTGATGCCAATGATTTTTTCAAGGCATGGTGTAAATTGAGAATCATTTTTTTGACTTAGGAGATAAATTTTTTAAAAGGCCATGTTTGATTTTGGCATGGGGGGAATATTTTCATGTAAAAATCATTGCTCTTACTATTGTAAGATATCAACAAGTGGTGTTTTTATAAACCCTTGTCAGATATCATTTATAGAGCATGACTTAGTGGGTAGGGTCATTCTTTTGACTAGCTATTATTTAGGGGTCCCACTTTCCTCACCCTCCTAGAATCTCAAGAATCTGGCACATAAATTTGTGATGGCATCATGGGCCTATTTGTAGTTATTTTCCATCTTTAGGAGGTGGTGGTCATGAATGAAGATGCAGATAGGTTTTCTTTTTATACCTCTCACCTTTGGTGATTGAGGCTAGTTCTTCTTTCCCTCTTTCTTGGAGGTGAATGCTTGTAGCTCTGGTGAAGCAGATTGATGTACTTGACTCCTTTCATTGAAATAAAATAGTATTCCTTCTCATCCCTATTATTTTCTGAGGTTTTCTATTGGAATTCATGTCAAAGTTATTGTGATTTGTTATCCTTTACTTTGCACGTTTGTTCGAGTTGAAGGTTCAGGAAAGTGTTTTGTAGTTGATGCTTTAATCTATGTACATTTGGTTTCAAGTTGTGGGAGCTTTTCCCTTCTTTTAACACAAATACCTCTTTATTTAAAGGACTGTCAAGCTAGTAGGGTCAGGTTGTGAATCACAGGTTATTTTAGGTGTTATTGTGAGTTTGTTTTCAGTTTGTGGATCTATCAAAGTTTGGTGAATCGCCTAGTTTTAGTTTCATTTTCATGCACTCTCTCTCCCTTTTCCTTCAAAGTTCAGTTCAAGTTTTAGGTGATTCCAAGGGAAGTCAGCCCTTAATCCGGTGGTCTATTCTCAAATAGGTTACCCACAACCTAAGAATAGTCCCATGTTTCACGGGATTGCTAGGTTCTACACTTAGCCATAGTCGGGTGCAATCCCTAGTGACAACAGTTTTTGGCATGCCTGGTGGGACAAATTTGTTTCCTATCATTCACTTGGATTTTGGTGTGATCCTCAGTGCAATCAACCTTTAAGAGGTAGTTTTTTTCAGGCACCATGGCAACTCTGAGAAAAATCTACTGGTTTAAGCAGTTCAAGTGCTGATAAGTTTTTAGAAATATTTTTTTACCAGCTCATTTGATGAGCAAGCATGTCAATGCCTAATGTGTATTATCCCTATCACCCCCCATATCATGAGAAATCTACACATGTGTCGGCATTCATGCCATATCAAGCTGGCCAAGTACTAACATACAACCAAAATGGCCCACCAACAACAAATTTTCAACATGCACCACCATACCCTCCCACCCAGCATCAAGCATCCTGGCAGCATTCCTATGAACCACCCTATAAAAATCACCATTGCAATCCTCAGAATCAGCCTAATGCCACTTTAGATTCAAACTCCATATCCTCTGTCTTGACAATTTTTCAGGAGGAGATGAGCTCTTTCATGAAAGATTATGCGGAGATGGTGGCTCAGAAAGAGGAGCTCTCAAGGTAGCTACATAACCAGATAGCAATGCATGAACATATCCTTGAAGAGAAGAACAACTTGATCTTGACACAAGAGAAGATTTATAAGAGGATTCTTGAAGACAGTCAAGAATTCATAAGGAGCATCTATGAGACAGCTACAAAGAAGGAGGAGGATCTCTGAAAAGACAGTCAAGAATTCATAAGGAGCATCTACGAGACAGCTACAAAGAAGGAGGAGGATCTCTGAAAAGACAGTCAAGAATTCATAAGGAGCATCTACGAGACAGCTACAAAGAAGGAGGAGGATCTCTGAAAAGAGTTAGCAAAAAAGGATGAATTTCATGATCATGAGTAGGAGACACTTGCCCAGTAGATTGTAGAAAAGGATCAATTGATTAAGAATCTATTGACACAAGTATAGAGGCAAGAAGATCAAGAGGTTGTTGCTGCCCTAATGCAAGAAAGATCACAAAAGGAGGGCAATGGAAACTTAATGCAGTCTTGGAGACCCTCATGGGCCATGTATCTAGGTTACATGATGCCAACTCTTCTTAAGGAGGAGACCCAGGAGGAGATGCCTCATGCTACTAAAGAGGACCTAGAAGCTTTGCAGACTAGACATGAGACTCACAAGGTACAAATCCCAAGTTTCTTGCCTGGTAAGTCCACTAGCACCTTTATTGAAATTCCAAGCTTTAGGATTTCTCCTTCAGTTTAGGATCCTAGTCAACAAGAGCCTAACCTCCATGAATTTTTAGAGCCTATTCATTACACCATCTTAGATTTCTGGCCACTCCATTCTATTCTTATAGATGAGACACCTAAAAGTTTTGACTTCCTAGGTGATAGTGAGCTCGTCCTGCAGTAGATAAAGCCCTATAGGCCACTTCCTAAAGATCCCCCTACACCTCATAGCATTTCAGACCACCAAAAAGAAGATGATTTTTGTCCCTTAGATGTACTCTTTCATGATGATCATGAGGAACAAGTAGACTTGTTACATGTTGATAAATTAGAGCAGTCAGATAAGGATTAGGAAGCAAATGAGGGAGAGACACTAACTCATTTATTTGAGGAGATGCCTTCTTATATTGAACAAGATGAAGTAGTGCAATATTTACTAGTTGAGCTCTCTGTTTATGATAAGAAAGATGATACAGCTACTGCTAACTTAGAACAACAAGATGATTTTGATTTGATAATTGATATTTTTTGTTCCACTCTTGTTGATGTTCCTAAGAAGGATAATGGCTTGTATGTTCTTGAAGAAGAGTCTCTATTTTAGGAGGGCAATGGTGTCTCTGTTGTAGAATCTAGACCTATTAGCAATAAGGTGGTGGATGAATCTCAAGAATCATGTTTCCTGGACTATGAGGGGGGCCAAGTGATTGTTAAGGACCTAATGTAGTTGGATAGCTTGGATGAGCTACTGGAAGTTTCAACTAATGAGGAGGATAATCCTTTAACTGTAGAGGAAGAAATGGTGTGGCAGACTATCATGGAGGGGAAGGATTCTGATCAACATGTTGAAGATATTCATAAAATGCATACTAAGTAATAGGAGAGGCCTGGTTTCATGCTCTCCAAGGGGTGTCCTATTAGATACCTAGCATAGATGGGATCAAATAGAACATGCATACTCAAGGACTCAATGGAGGGTAATGTTAGTGGTCCACTCCTTAGTGACTAGGAGCTTATTCATACTCATCAGAATCCCTAGGAGGACAACACCTATTATCTAGTTGAGGTGAGTTGTCTGAACTACAAATTTCAAGACTTGATATGCTAGATAGTTCAGTACATTTTTGTGTTCCATGTTCTCTTTGTTGGCATCAAATATGAAAAGTATAATATTTTGAGGAGAATGGGAAGCTATTTCAACAATCCAGTTAATGGATTTGTTTAACCAGTTTGCTGAGACTAGTTAGAGTAGGGTAGGATAGGAGTTTTTAGTTTCTGTGTTTCCTAAGTGCCTTGGCACATGTTACTTTTAGTGTTGTTTTCAGTTCAGTTCTCAGTTGGGTTTTGTTAGTAATAAGCCTAAGCAGTCTTCTCAGGTAGTTGGTCTAGTTTGGTTGAGGAGAAGGGTTGATTATTGAAGTGAACTAAGTTTAGTTTGAGGCTTTAGGACTCTATGCCCAATGGATCTTTAAGGTAGCTGGTCAGGATGCTTAGCAAGAAAGCACTCCATAGAGGTCACTAGAATGTTACCATTATTTTTACCCCTTCTGGAGATCTAATTACTAGATGAGCTAATGTACCCTAGTTTGTGTTACTAGTGGTCTTGCTTAATATTTGTGTTCATTTCATTTGCAAAGTACATGAAAGGGAAAGGAGATAAATGAACTACATCTATGATTACATGTGCATATATCAATGTTAAGTATGATGTACAAAAGGAAAGAACTAAAGAGGAAACATTTATCTAAGCTCACACATGCCATGAGCATAGCCATTGCTAGAATTGCATAAATGAGTGCAAATATATATAATGAGCATAGATGCAGGGGTACCAGAGATTGCCTAGTAATGAGTCTATCTCTGTGGTGGTCCCGGTGCGCTCCTGAGATCCTAAACCTATAGATAAGAAAAGAGAAGTGGGTTAGATCCATTGGATCTAAACAATGCCTAGTATCACAGTACCTATCTACAAGCCTGCATACGTGCACTCATCCATACACCTCTAACATGGGCTGTGCTCAAGGCATGTACATAAAAGAGGCTCTAGAAATAATAGAGTACCATTGTTTTCACTAATGTGTTTGTTCCATGTGTAGATGAATGACCTTGACTTGTGATGCAGTCGATGCCAGGAAAACCTCATTTCCTTGGCAGTGGTTGCATCATAGGGCAAGAGCACCCATGATGAATAGGGAAACATTCAGTAGGTGGGACATGTTGGTTATATTTTTAGGCTTCTGGTGTTCTTATTTCCAAATCCTTGTTTACCATCCATTTGAATTTTCCTATGGTTTAGGTGTTTGAATTTCATTCAATTTTGCCCTGACTAAGTTTGAAAACCCTTGCTTTAGGTTTTTTAGCCTTGGTAGGTTTTAATTTTTCATGAAAACCTTTGTGTTGGCCCTATTTTTATGTCTCGTCATTACTTTTTGGTTAGTTAAGGGTTAAACCATGCATGTGGTTATTTCTTTCAAGTGTTCGTTGAATCGTGAAATGTCATTTGATATCTTTAAGTTATTCAGTGAATTGGTGAATGTGTTAAAACCTTGTTAAGTGTTTCCCTTGGTCGTAAGGTCTCCAAGTATTTAGAGGTTATCAAAAAGCTTTGCGTGACTCCCATTTGCTCATTCCCTGATGGATTCTTGTTAACTTTTAGTGACCTAGCGTGGTGGTGATCGATTATTCTTGGAATCAGGCGGTTAGAGTTTATATCATCCAGCAAATTGGCAAGCACCGTTGATAATCTGCAAGATCAGTTGTTGTGACATAATCTTAGAATGATTTGGGTCCTACATATTTTGATTTGGTGATTGGGCGATTGAGAAGTTATATTATTATCCTCTAAGTCTAGCGGCTCTGACAATTTGAATTAATAACTTTGGCAAAGGTAATGTTCTCCTTGTTTTCTTATTCTCAGAATAAGTTAATAAAGTTCTAAATGATCTAGCGATTCAGCGAATCAAGTAGTCGCAAGTTCTCTTAAAAGATTGGTTAAGGTTAGAAGCATTTGGCGAATGGGAGAATCAACTGATCAAGAGGGTTAAGAGGCCTTTAGTCACTTAGTTGCATAATGGAATGGTCAAATGTTTAAGGTATTGGGAGATTCAGCGAATGCTTTGTTCACTGAGTCTCGTAATCAAATGACTAAGGCTTAAATTATCTCAACAAATTGGTGATAGCCATTGATTAGTGTCAAGATCGATGATTGATCTAGAATCTCAGTGTGCAAATGGCTGTTAAGGATTGATTCAGTGATTCAGAGAGCAAGTTGTTCACTAGTTCTCACAATAAGCATGTGTTTAAGTATTTCATTAAGTGAATAAGTGAAGTCTTCAGTCACCAGTTCTCTGAGAAAGCTGGCAGTTAACTAGGACATTAAGAGAATGGGAGATAGATGTTGTTGCTAATTCTCCAAATAATGACTACAGTCAGTTGCTCGGGCATGATTTCCTTATTCGCTAGTTCACTGGATAAAGGATGAGTTAAGAGTTACATTGCGAGAACCAGTGAATCCTTTGGTCACTAGTTCTCCGAATATGAGCTGGAGGAAAAGGCAATTGGTTGTCCAATCATGTATCAAAAGAGTGTTTCATGACGTAAATAGGATTTTGAAGTACAAAGATGTAATCATTGCCTCTTTGCCTTGTTTTTGAGTTTTTTAATCTATCTATCAACATCCAGGCATCGGCTAGCTCTAGTTTGAACACTGGTGATATGTGAAATTAAATGTGGAAGCAATTAATGATAGATTTGCAATGATTGTGGTAGTTGTACACATATGATCTACATGGATAAATAAGTTGAATTCATTGTTTTCTATGTTCAGAGTCATTTGAAGAGAATTGTATTTTCTGAGAATAACTTTTGAGTGCCGAGCAAAGTCAAGTTGGCAAAATTGAGAGCAATTATCAAAAAAGAATGAGTCAACCAGAGTTGAGGATGGCTTCATCCAGTGGTGAAGCTAAACCCAAAGGTGGTGATGACAAGAGCAAACCCAATTATTTAGATGAATTCATGAAATTGCTGCCTGGTTCCACTCAGAATAAGCGAGCTCTGGATGATGTCTTCTAGGATTTTCTAGATTAGTGTAGAGATCCTATCACACCGAATTGTTCAGGTTATACTCTCTTCAGTTATTTTTATGGAAATAGGGGTAAACATGTTCCTGTTTGTAATGGTTGGGCTTTGGGTTTGGGGAAATTGGTTGTCCCTGATGTGTTTTTAGATGTGGACTTGATTGTTGCATTAGCTAGGTGTTATGACCCTATTTCCAAAACAATTAGGAAAGAGGACCGGTCACCTCTGGTCACTCTTGATAGGGTTTCTTTCATGAAAGCTTTTAATTTCTACACATCCTCTTCTACTGAGATTGCTTTGAACCAAGAAAGAGAGAGGTATAAAAATAATTTAGGGTCAGTAAAAGACCAAATGGTGAAGCATATGCCAAAATAGGGTAAATATATAGCTCCTCTCCCTGCTAACATGAATGCTCCTTACCAGTTTACATCCCTTAATCATTATATGAAGCAAACTTGCTATGGGTTGTGTAGAGTTCTGGGAATAGATGGGGATGAAGAAATGTTGCCAGCTGATCCTCTGATGATGATATTAGATATTCAAAATTCCCCAATGAATACAGATTATGATTACATATAGTATGTAATTGATAGGATGCATGAAGGATTAATAGCTATCAAAGAGAGTAAGGCACCTATCAAATTCTTGCATTACTCCATGTTGATGCATTTGATTCTATTTTTCAACATTAATAGTTTTGATTTGAAAATGCTGAAGCCAAGGTTCACTTTCAAAGATCAACATAATCCATTACAATTATGGGTGAGGTTATGGAATTCTACTTCCAATGAGGGGGATTTTTGTGTTTTCCAGAATTTTATGGTTTTTCCCATTATAAAAATGTTAGGCATCAATGTGACAAGGTTACCAACAAGGATGCTCAAACTCCTTAGACCAATGCAATTAGAGAGAAAATGGGAAGGAAACCATAACTGGGGTGATTTCTACTTAGGAGAGAATTACACAATTTTCAGAGTTTATGGTTGTCGTCAACCCCCACACCTATTACCAAAATTTGTGCCACCAAGACTTGCTTCTATAGAATTTTTATGGCAATTGATGTGGATAGATAAAGAGCTTTTGGCCCCTCACAGGAAAGGTACTTTCACACCTAGGTAGTTCAAAATAGCTGATTTCTTGGTTGGTAAGAGGGCTTTTCCCATAATTACTGCTTGGTTGAATCAATTCAAGATGGTTTTTGGCACCTGCAGACATGTGGACCCTGAGGATTTCATCAAGAGTACTAGGTTGACACATATTCCTAATATTGGTGTCAGCAGGGAACATGAGGGCCTAGATGAGGAAGATGTAATTAGGAACATTATAGAGAAGGATGAGGTCACCAAAAGATGGAATAAGTTTTTTGATTTGAAAGACCTAAAAAAATAAGTGAAAGAAGCTCAGATTCCTTTTAAGGGCTTTTTCCCTGACCTTCCTTATTTGAAAAGAATTGATAGGATGATAGAGATGTATGACATTCTATCAAATCAGTTGGAGAAACTACTTGATCAAAAGAGGCCAAAGCAGGGGAAAGATTACTCATCCTCTGATTATGAAGAGTTTTCTGATGAATCACAAGAAGGAGACAACCCACCACAAGTTGGGGATCCACCAATTGTTGATCTTACTCAAGACCAACCAGAAGCAGAGAACCTCCCTGAGCCACCTTTGAAGAAACAGAGGCTTGAGAAAGGAGAACCTTCTAGGCAAGAAAAAAAAGAGAGAGTGATTAATAGAGCATGTGCTCTTGTGCCTAGTGATAGGGCTTACCATCACCAATTGAGGAAAACAATAAGAGCCAGTAAGAAAGTGGCTACTAATGAGGAAAATGAGGAGCAGTCCCTGTGGTTAGGACAGGATATCAGGGAAGTTTATCAAGAAGAATTTTTAAGTGATGACCAGTTCATCAAAAGTGATGAATTCAAGAGTTTTCTTGTTTGGAATAAGAAACAAGAAGTAGCTAAGGCCATGCCTGAAGGAATGGAACTGAGTGAAGAGACTTTGAGGGCTTTAGCCTCTTATGATCCCAGCCTTGATCCCATAACTATGGATGAAGCTAGAGAGATGGTTAGAGCAAGTGGAATGCTACTAACTCTAGGATGGGATTTGACTTCTACCTTTATTATAGATCAAATAAGGAAGCAACCACAAGGTGGTCTATCCTATGAAGTTCATATTGGTGATATGATGAGAGGGAGTGGTTATGACCTTAATAAACAAGCTGTTGCAATGTGGTCTATTGCCCCTAAGACCAAAAAGCCATCTTTATTGAGCATAGAGGACCGCATGGAAGGGAATAAGATTATATGGACTATACAATATACTATTGATCTTGAGGTTTCCAAGGCAGTCACTCATTGGGCTAACCTCAATGAAGCAAAGACAGTTCAGTTATCAGAAAGGTATTCAAAGTTATTTGAAAATTCAAGAATGGTGGCCAAAGACAGAGACCTGAAAATGATGAAAATCAAACAATTGGAAGATGAGTTGGTAGAAATGTAGGTTAGGCTTGAAGAAGCCTTAAAGATAGTTCCTCCCCTTCCTTTGCAAGTTGAGGCCCCTCCTCAGTTAAATGTAGAAGTTATTGATAAACCTGCCGAGGATTTGGAAAAGATAAAATTGGATGCATCTCTGGACACTATAGCAAGAATTGTGCAATATAGACTGGGTAAAATAAAGGAAAGAATGGAGTCAGTCCATAAATCAGTCAGTCTATTGCATCAGGACAATGAAAAGGTGAATGAATTCTTAATTACCTTGGAGCCACTTTTTAGTACATGGTTAGGAAGAAGTTCATTATTTGATAAGCTTGATGCCTTGCAAGAATACAGGTCAGATATCCCTAAGATAGTAAGTGAAGTTTTTGAAAATATTAGCTTAATAAGTGCTACATCAAAGTTTTTCAAAGGTAAGTCTTACCAAATAAAGGCCAAGCTAGCCATGTTTGATAAAGATTATAGCAAATATTTGTCTCGAATTTATGATGATAATGGAAAAGTGGTTATTTTGGAGGAATGTAAGCTGTCAATGGATTAGTTGGTGATTAAATAGGATGCCTTCCTAAAGGATGACAAAGTTTTAGACTTGGAAAGGTGCAATAACATCATTGACAATCTTTTTAAGATTGAGAATGATTACATATGATTTGTAGCAAAAGCCAAAAATATAATTGATTCCACATGGGATCAGTAGATCAAATCATTACAAGAGCTACAGAGTTACAACTGGCCATCCGATGATGATGTAGCAGCATGGGACAAGTTGACAAAGAAAAAGAAGAAGAAGTCAGCGGCTTAGATGATAGAAGAGGAAGAGGAATAGGGTTACAGATGGCACCTAATCTATAATTTGAGGGAGAGCGTGTTCAAACAAAGGATGATGTAAGTTAGCCTGTAATGGTGGTCATCATTCATGCAACAAATTTAGAAACTACTCTGAAATATCTTTAGACGAAGGTGCCACCTGCAAAGTTGTTGAGAAGTAGAAAATTACATTCTGTTGTTGTAATCAAATATTTGTCAGTTTGTACTTTTGTCTTTAGTGAAAGATCTTTTCCTAGCCATCCGAAGCTTGTTGCATCCTTTGAGGATTCCAAGATGGCTGTGGGTATATGTAGCAATTTTTTTCTCTTTTCTAGAGGTGGTTAATACATCTTTGTAAAGAAGTTTTGAAATATAGAACCTTATTTTCTTTGAAGTTAAGAGAACACTGTATTGACATAGTTTGATTATTAATACAAAGATGCTAGAACTCTGTTACTACTACTTGTTTTCTTTGTGTATGGATACTTTAGTTTTCTTATGCATTTAAATTGTAAGGCTTTTTCAATGCATATGTTCACAAGGTGAATATAGGGGTTAAACTTCAGTTTCTTTCAAGGAAAGAGTGAAATCTTAAGGGGAATCTCTGTGAACTAATCGTCCATGTATGAATTTGATAATAGTTGTAGGAATTAAAGGAATGGGATGTTAGGCATGTCATTTGGGTTTTAGTATATTTGTCTTGATATATTTCTATGGAGATAGGGTTTGACTCTGATGCCCAAGTAGATAAGGCACTGGTTTTAGATCTATTTGTACCTATTGCCACCAAAAAATATAAACAATTGATTCATTTTACTTTATTTGCACGATCTTTATTTGAATTATTCTATGATAAAATTCATGGATGTGTATTGTAATGCTTTATAGAAGCACTAAATGAGGTTAACCTTCCTTGAGTTTAACTCTTAAAAAGAAGAAGGATGAATGTCCTTAAGCCACTGTTCCATGTTGTTGCTTTCATAATTTCCATCATAACATTATGTATTAGGATAATTTGGGCCATACTAAGAGTTGTAACATCTTATTGAGTTGATTTTGAAAGGAATAATGCAGCAGTGAAGGAGCTAGTTCACAATTCAAAGCTCATTCAAATAGTGAATTGCTATAGGTAAACCCGCTTGAGTTTTTATACTCGAACTGAAGAAGGTTTTACAACCTTAATACCTTAGTGCTTTCATTTTGTTAGATGCATCTATTGGGACTACAAGAGTTTATGAAATTGTAATCATCTACAGATTTGAGCACTGACAAGACACTCAAGAACCATTAATCCATATCAAGAGAAGCATGGTTGAAGCAGTGGAACAATCAGAGGGCACTAGCAGCTTCAGGAGGCATACATCATCAACATGTCAAAAGAAGGAAAGAGGCTACCAATGGTGGAATGATTGTATAGCATTCATGGAAAAAATCCTATGAAACAATGAGGTCCATCCAATATGTTATAACGCTTTAAAGATGTCATTCAGTGGGCAAACATGAAAATAATCATAGTGAGGAAAATAAAATCTAGATCTACATCATAGGTTGTTGTTGGCCTCTACATGAGTCAATGATAAAGACAATGAGCCATGCATTAAGTCCTAGCTGTGGGTTATCAAGATCACTGATACTGTTACATACACTTGAGATTCACTTCAATAGGGATGGCTCTCCAGTAGAATCAGTCAACACATGGTGCCCTCAAGATCACCAGAGCAATAGATAATAGCTAAGCAATGATCAAAGCATCGAAAGTCAATTGGAAACACCATGATTGTGCCAAACTAGCAGCATTACAGAAATCAAACAACAGACATCAGTATCATGTAGTGATATACAGGTTGTGCATCTACAACAAGCATCAAGTAATAAGTGCATGGTCTCCAAAGAAAAAGACAATAGAA
Organism: Chamaecyparis obtusa; assembly: GCA_027943335.1. NCBI lineage: Eukaryota > Viridiplantae > Streptophyta > Pinopsida > Cupressales > Cupressaceae > Chamaecyparis > Chamaecyparis obtusa. The sequence continues at coordinate 114,023 of BSBK01008037.1, forward strand.
TACATGGAAACAGTGAGTGTTTGACCATCATGGTAGCAGCAAGGAAAATGCCTTAAGGTTTAAACACGATGCCATCACAGTGCCCTCATCTATATGAAGAATCATAACAAGCAACACAGACCTTGGGTTGTATATGAAACAAACTATGCAGTAAGAAGAACAGTGCCATGTTCCTAATTTAGGGGCTTCACCATTTTGAGAACCAAATACAGAAGTGACAACAGCCTCATAGCTCATAGTTCACCAAGATAGTAACAACAGACAGTGGCACAATGAAAAGCCATCCAACAGTAATGCAGGCTATTCAATAACTAATAGATGCAACAACAAATATAAACAATAATGCCCTAGCAGTGCTTGAAGGTTATGCCATAATGAGTTTCTTAATAACAGTGACCACACAATAACAGTGCCATGCCCTAGTTCATAAAAAGTTCCAAGGCTTATCAATTTATTATGAGCAAGATCACAATGCCTTCAAAGAAATAACAGAGAAATTAAACAGTGATGCCCTAGGTGCACGGGCCTTGAGGCATTTGAAAAGCATAATGATGATAAAGACATGAGCTACATAACAGTGAACATCTAATATGATGTCCTAGTCTTTTAAAATGCAAGAAATTCAATCAAAAATCATGCCATGTCCTTGAAATCCAACAAGGCATGGTAAACATTCACAGTGCTTCAAAATTACACAGGGCATAGATGTCATGCCTAAGGTTCTATTGTCATAACAGGTGAAGAAAACAAATTCATTGCCCTTGAATAAAGCCATTGACCATTCCCTAGTTCATAAAAGTTCATGGGCTTTATGATATCCAGAGAATCCAAACATTAACAACATGCAATGCAGAAATGCCAACAATTTTGCAATAAAATGCAGAGGAGGAAAACATTGCCAAATACAGAGATGAGATTCTAGCATATGCCCTTGTTTTGCAGAGGAATAAATAACATAAAGTAAAAATGCTATGAGTGCCAAATGAATCATACCTCAATCAATATGCTGAAAGGAGAGAGGTTACTATTTCCTCAATCAAACTCAGAGATCAAAGGTGGAACTGCCAGTTAGGATGGCAACTTGCCAAATGCCATCGAGGGAGAGTGCCTATTGCAGCGGTTTCCCCATCTTCCAAGTGTTAATGAATTGATAGGTCATTTGAGTCTCCCCTTTTTAGGGTTGAGATTCTTGTGATCTCATCTTTTATTTTTGGTGTTTTTTTTAGGTGGATTTCTTTTTAAAGTTGTAAATATTTTAAAATTTATTTCCCCATTTTTTTGGGTTGAAGTTATTTTAAAATACCATTAAATCGACATGTATTGGCATAGGTGGGTCTTTTGGAATGTAATTGTTTTTTAAATGCATTTCCCCATTTTTCTTGGGTTGAGATCATTTAAAACTATATTAGATCCTTTTTTTTTGTCATAGTGGGATAGGTTTTTGATGTTAAGTCATGGCTCATTCTTCATTGTAAGATATTGACAAGTGGTGTTTTTATAAACCATTGTCAAATATTATTTATAGGGCATGACTTAGTGGGTAGAGTAGTCTTCTTTGACTAGCTATTATTTAGAGGTCCCACTTTCCTCACCCTCCTAGAATCTTGGGAATCTGGCACACGAATTTGTGATTGTATTCATGGGCCTATTTGTAGTTATTTTCCATCTTTAGGAGGTGGTGGTCATGAATGCAGATGCAGATAGGTTTTCTTTTTATATCTCTCACCTTTGGTAATTGAGGCTAGTTCTTCTTTCCTTCTTTTTGGAGGTGAAAGCTTGTAGCTCTAGAGAAGTAGATTGATGTACTTGGCTCCTTTCACTAAGATAATACAGTATTCCTTCTCATTCCTTTTTTTTTTGAGTTTTCCTATTTGAATTCATGTCAAATTTATTGTGATCTTGTCATCCTTTACTTTGCATATTTGTTCAAGTTGAATTTTCAAAAGGTGTTTTGCAGTTGTTGTCCTAATCTATGTGCATTTGGTTTTAAGTTGTCGAAGCCTTTCCCTTCTTTTAATTCAAATACCTCTTTATTTCAAGGATTGTCAAGGCAGACAGGGTCAAGTTGTGAGTTACCTGGTTATTCTAAGTGTTATTATGAGTTTTGTTTCAATCTGTGGATCTATCAAAGTTCGGTGAATCGCCTTAGTTTTAGTTTTAGTTTCATGCACTCTCTATCCCTTTTCCTTCAAAGTTCAGTCAAGTTTTTGGTGATTCAAAGGGAAGTCAGCCCTTAATCCGGAGGTCTATTCTCAAATAGGTTACCCACAGCCTAAGAATAGTCCCATGTTTCACGAGATTTTTGGGTTCAACACTTAGCCATACTCGGGTGCAATCCCTACTGACAACAATGCACTTCTCACATGAAATAATGAGATGAAAAAAATCAATGCACCTCCCAAAATGAAATGAATCAAAGAACCCCCCCAAAATACATGATTTTGACACTTTATATGTAGTGTCTGTACAATTGCCACTTGCTAAAATTGGCTAAAGTTGACTTTTGATTTTGATAAATACAATAGAAAATATGAAGCTATAGCAAACTCAAACAATTAGGACACAAGATCACTAAAGGATCCAATTTGTTACAAGTACCAAAATCGAAGCCCGAATGACCAAATTATGGCCTCTTAAAGTTGCACTACCAAATCAAAATTGCAAATGGTGAGGGGTTCAAACTTTTCAAATTTGTTGATGTCATCAAACCACAGGGTTAAATTTGATGGTCAAATGGTCATCGTAGTAAAAGGAAAATACAATCTCTTTTTCATGGTCAAACAACCATCAATTTTTTGATACAAAATGAGGACATAGTCAATATGCTAAATTTAATGTCCAAATGGTCATCAATGAAAAAAAAAAGCACATATATGATGACCAAATGACCATAAAAGTTAATATCATGTCAGAAAACCTCCAGATTGATTGGGTAGTAACATGGCACACTTGGCTGTTGATGTATCTGATGGGTCTGAGGTCACGTAGATGCTATGAGGAAAGTTGTGGTTGGCTAAGTGAAATATGGATTGACTGGATCGATGAATGAGTTGGGTACGATGTCCTCGATCTAGCCTATGCAAATCGAGTGAGCTCAGTGATTTTTAAGTGACCTATAGATCTGAGTTGTAGGAGAAGATGAGAAGATCCAAGTAGAGGTAAGGAGCAGGAGATGTCTTATAACATCAAGTAGATCCATATTTCTTACGTAGTGCCTGAGCTGTGACTAAATGTGAAGACTATGTGAGGGGTGTCCCAATGGGTTCTCTAAGGCTGTCGAGCACATAATGGATTGCACTTGTCTACGTTAGAGGTGAGAAGGTAGAAGATCATGTTGGATGCCGAGCGGGAGTGTACACCATGTCTGTTGGGAATGTCAATGTGTTTGGCTCAATGCTTGGTGCACTCGTTGGTGCTCAACAATGTCGGGGAGTGTGGAGGATTACCCACTATAGAAGCTCTGCAAAGGGGGGTTAGACCGCATTGGAGATGAAGACTACAATGCTCTTGACCATAGAGAACTCAATTGAGAATTGTGGATATGGTGACATGAGTTACCTGATGAATAAGAATGATGCAGCTCAGATTAGGTCAGTGAGCAGTAAAATGGCTACTCAGATTGGACAAAGCAGATCGACTCATTTTGATGTTTGGAGGTGATGATCTGGATGTCCCATGTTCTGAATGCAGGGCTCATCGTAGTGGCTTCAATAGAGATTTGGATTTCATACGAGAGGCATAGGTGTTGGAGCTCATGCTAGAAAGAGATGGGCCAAGCAACGATGTGAGTTGCCAAGCTCAGTACTTTGATCACTACATTGATATGTCACCAAGCTGGACTATGCATTGTGGAGCAAGATGCAGCTCGACTGGTTGTGGAAGATCTCAGATGGTGTCAGATCAAAGGGTGATAGTACAATAAAATGATGGCACAAGCTCATGAACCAAATAGAGCATGGTGTAGATTATTTGTAGATCTCACCCCTTTCAAATGAAATCCCACATTCGTGGGGAAATAAATTATGAATTCTTGAAATACTGCCTTTCTCAATTATAACACAAAGAAGGAATTCCCATAAAATTTATCTATGGATTGTAAGCTAAATTTAGTGGTCACTAGTTGTCGAAGTGATTAGTGGTTATAGAATATTGACTGGACTTTGTGGTCGACAGGGTGCCAATATTTGGTTGCCCAGTCTCTTGCTTGATGTGGTCACCTGGTCTCTTGCTTGATGTGACCTCTATTAGGCATATTGATTGGACTTTGTGGTTGGCAGGGTGCTAGGATTTGGTCACCTGATCTCTTGCTTGATGTGACCTCTATCAGGAATATTTGACAATCCAAAATATAGACAAAATACAGGGGCTAACACCCTTAAAAAAATTTCATAGAATATAATGATGATAGAAAAATAATAGGTCCAAAAAAAAATTGCAATTTATTTTTTTAATAAAAATCAAATCTGTGTTGCCAATTTGCAAATGCCCGTTACTCAAGCCTGATTTGTAAAAAAAAATTTCCTTAGATTTGACTTTTGACCAATATAAGAAAATTTATAGTCAAAATTTATCGGAATGACCACCCAGATGCAATGATGAGGTCTGATCTTTCTCAAGATACTCCCACAAGTTGCTGATCTTAGATTTGAATTGTGGCCCTCCAAAAATTGAAGCAAAAATCTCTCCAATGAGTATGCAATGAAACCTTCTATGACTCTGATACCATGTAAGAATTTTCCTAAAGAAAACAATGAAAAACCAAGATCTAGAAACTCAATTGATAGAACAAGAGAGATAGGCAAAGTGATATGATCAAATAATTGATTCACTATTGTTCAAATGATATTGGATACAAAATAAATTAAATACAAAGTAGAAGTGCCTAAATATATAGGAAATGCATAATAAATAGGAGATATAAAAGTGATAACCTATCAATCACACTAGCTAGAATCACAAGTTTACCAAAGGTGGATCATCCTCTATTGTACAATAAAATATGTGCAACAATGAGAGGATGATAATGTGATAAGAGAACTAAAGGTGGATCTCACACATAAAGAGATATGAGATAACAACTAACTCCACCTCAAGTGGATTTCTCCTACACCATGTGCTACAATGAAATGCAAAATTCTAGGTGTCTGCATGACAAATAATATGCAAAGGCATTATCCTAACTAAACTTAAGTAAAGTGTAATTAGAAACATTTAATTACACCAAAACTACACTTTCATGTTTATCTTTGTGATCTATGGTTAAATGGTTTAAATTTTCTAAGTGGTTAAATTTAACAAGATTAGGACACAACTAATTCACCCACCCCTCTCAATTGTGTGGTGTTGCTATATTTCTATCAACCTTCTCTATAGTCGAGATCTTATCAATGTAGCTATTTGGTAATGTCATCAATATCTTTTTCATGAAATCCTCATTTGTAATAGTGCTTCCTTGGTTGTTAACTTCATTAACTATATTTCCAACTGATGCAAAGTGGGCAGCAAAAAGCTTCAACAGTGAACAAAAGGATAAGGGAATGAACACTTACACACCCAAAATTACTAGGAAAAATTTTCTACACCTATCGAAAGTGTAGTAAGGATAAGGAATAAGGTTATCACAACACCAAAACCCCAAGGGAAACCTAATCACTAGGCTTGACCAAGTCCCAAACACCAATAACCAAGATTGGCTATGAAACACTCCTTCGCAATTTATGAACAATCCCCATGAAGTGACTCACAGGACTAGGGGTGACCTATACTCAAGGATCTTGCCTATTTAGGTCATCTTCTATTAGTTCCAATGGTTCTTTCACTCACTAGCAACCCATACCACATAGTTGCTTCACAAACCCAAGTTTAAGCTTGTAGCCCTTCCTAGAAGTGATTTTGATCCTAGACCAAAATACTTCCATACAATATAATGAAAAAATTGGAGATTCTGATATGGTTTTGGGCCTTAGAGATCGTATCCAAGCACCAAGATGTGAAACTGAAAGGAAAATAGGAAAGCACCTAATCTAGGCAAGGCTATTAGGCCTAATTAGGTTTGCAATTGCACTACAAGTGCTATTTAATTTGAAAAAATTTCAAAACCATTTATGGGAACATGTGAGGGCATACATAAGGACCTTATATCATAGATTATAGATCTTGGTGAATCCCCAATCAACAATTATGCTAACTGTACTCAGTTGCTTGTAGGTGCACACATAGAGATGTACACCTAGGGCATCATGAAAAATCCATCTCCCTACAAGTTACCACTCCTAACCTGCATATTCTCAAAGTAAATAAACAAAAATTGAATTCCACCAAGGGGCATTGGATTCCCATGGTGGAATTGAGTAGAACACTCAGTATCAATTGAAACCCTGGTTTTAGGCCTACAATCTAGGCAGTCAAACTAAAAACTTAATAACTTTCAAACTAGGATTGATCAACACATGAGATCAATTGAAAATGGAAGAAGATTCACAAGAAAAAAATTTTGGCTTTAGATTTTCATGCCCTTCTGTCTGTACCAATCTATACAATTCAACTATCCTCGGGATTTGTAGAGAAATGGTTGTATTTTTATTGATTCTTAATGCCAAATTACATGATTGTGCCTTCCACCCGCTTGGTAGGGCTTATGAAGGCCTACCCCAATGGTTAAAAAATGATTTTCAAACCATATAGTCATTGGGGGTTTGATTACAACTTTGAGCAAAAGTTGTCAAAGTTGCATAGAAACTTTTACAACTTTTTAAGCATCTTTCTATCCTAGGTGACCAAACTTGGTCCAGACCTAAATCTAATGATCCAACAAGGATCCAAACATTTAAAACATGAAATCCTAAGAAAATAACCTATGCTAAGGTTTGGGAACCCTGTTGACCAATAGTTGACCAATGGCTTATCTATACCAATCTTGGGACTAGGTCTTACAAATAGGGTCCAATTGTAAACCTTTATTTCTAATATGTCCTAAAGACTACTAGGACCATCAAAGGATCCAAATGAGTATCAAAGAATCTTAGTTTTGTGAGGGTGCTCCTGCACCACCAAATCTCTAAAAGTGACTCTTAATGTCCTCACCTTCTTCCATTCTTAGATTCTCATAGTGACATTTTTTTTTATTTTGTTAGATAACTTAACCCTATTATTTCCTTCACAAATCTCTTTCAATTTTTCCCAAACTTCATAAGAAGGCTTTAAATAAATAACCTTAGCTAATTCATATTTTGATAAAGAACTAGTGATAGCATACCTCACTTTTTTATTCTTCTCGTATGTTTCAATTTCATCCGGAGTCTTAAAACCATTATGAGGGAACACATACTTTGTCTCTACATACTTCCAAGTATTACAACTGATTAAAATCAAATATCCTTTCATCTAATTTTTCCATGTACTGTAGTCTAATCCATCAAATATATGAATTTTTAATTTGTGCACCATCAGATTTTCCTCAAACGGTTAAGCTCTATACCGAGGAACAAGGCTCTGATAGTAATTAAGGAACATGCTGAATAATTGAGAAGGGGGGTGAATTGGATAATCCCAAACACTTTCAAAAAATTTAACCCTATTGGTAAACCCAAAAATCATGAAAATGATAATAACAATTATATCAACATTAAATTGTGTTCTATCGATAACCAATTATAACATATATGAATATGCAAGCATAGAAACACCAACACAAAGAACACCAAAATTTACCTAGAAACCTAGACTAGGGAAAACCACAAAGAAGCTAATTCTCATGAAATGAAACACCATTTAAGGTGATTTTTACAAAGGATCACTACCAGTTTTCTCATGACAATTTGCTTACTGCAGTCGGCTTACTATCGGTTGGGCTAACTATGTTAAAATATGAAAATGGCTAACTATGAATAAAAATAGGCTCACTAATAGATAAATAGGATCACTATGAAAGTATAATAAATGACATTGAATCCATCAATGAGATCATTGCCACTGATACTTTGCAATACATAAATGATATATTAGTTTTCTACGAATTGCATCCACACACATGATCATCAACACATAGATATTCTCTTGTTATATTCACAATCACTTCACATACAAGCATCACACAAGCCACACAAACAACTTAAATCCTTTCTCTACTTATACTTCTTGATGCCATCAACCATGTTGGCCAAAACCTATTTGAAATAGGTCACACCAATTTAATATTCACATGGTGGTAAGAGATGAAACGTGGACCACCTTACACAATACAACATGCCTTCTGCATAAAAAAATGCTACACCATCTCCAAATCCTTCAGTACTGTATAGGGGGAAATGAGATCCACCATATAAAAAATGGAGAGAGAATACCAAGATTCCACCACCAAAGGAGGCCCGATTAAGACAAGAAAAAGTATCAATTCATAACCTTCACAAAGGGGAAAATTGCTTGGATTAACTTCTCTCTTACCTCCACAAAGAGAGGGTTTTAGAAATGAAGGATAAAATAGAGATATATGAAAGAAAGTGTTGAAATGAAAAAAAAAAGAGAAATTACCTTGAAAAATACAAACCTATAAATACCCTATCAGACTGTGTTAGAAAAAGATGAAATCTAGGAATTAAGACTGAAACTATGAGCTCCACAAAACCCAGAAACTATTCTGCTCCTAGACTAGGTCATTTTTTAGGTCTATGCCAACTTGGGGTCAGCCTTGACCTAGGAATAGGTTGAAATTTGGCCTAGACCTTCTATGTTGATCTTTCCTCATTCTTAATATGCAACTGTGGCTTGTTCTAGAAACTCTCAAAAATAGATCTGAAAGCCTATAAATTTGGATCTGCAAGATAAAAATGGTTTTGTATTGTTGAAGAGGGTCTTGGCTCAGTCAAACCCTAGTTTAGGAATCAACCTCAACCTTTAACCAATAAGAAAGAGAATGCTAGTTCAAGTAATAGAAGTATATCTAACAATAAAGCAATACTAATCAATGAATATGCAATTGTGCTTAAGATTTAATCAAGCGTGTTAATGCAATAGCCTTGAATCAATACCAAAGACCTATAAAGGATATCAATGTAAGTCAGAACCTCATTGTATGTGTATTATTGAAATTTTCGTTGAAGAAGAATGATAGATCTTGGAGGAATGATTATAGATCTTGAAGCTATGACAATGGATCTTGAATGTATGAAATTAGATCTTCCCTCCTTGATGCCCAACTTCACTATCTCCTTGAAGAAAGAAGCTAGATATAGGGAAAATAATGAAAGAATGATATGATCTTTGAATGTCTTTGCAAAACTCCTTTAATTTCTTGAAACTTGAAAGTTTGAATCCTCGATCTTCAATGGACACCTTGAGAGCTTGTGAGAGCATGAAATAGATTGAAATTATAAACTCTTAACACTTGTGGATTGAATTGATATTCTTTGATCCCCTAAAATGAAGAGGTAAGGCCTCTATTTATACCCAATTTTGTCTCCAAAATTGAGAAGGGGTGATTAGAAGGCAGGAAAAAATTAAAATTCTGAAAGGGCCCGAGATCTCAAAAAGGGTGACCCACAAGGTCAAGGCTGAAATTTGGCCTAAACTTGAGGTTTGGGGCTAAAATTTTGCCTAACACTAAAGGTAAGGGATGAAATTTGGCCTAGACCTAAAGGTTAGGGCCTCCCAGAATTGTCTCGGGGTCTCAAAAAGTGGGAAAAAGAAGGGGGGAAAGGGATAGAATAGGGGAAAAAAGGTACAAGCACCTAGGAGGATATTCAAATATTAAAGAGACATCCAAAATGGGCCCAAAAAATCCCATTAAGGAGGGAAAAAATGTCTTATCATGGATGCTTCCATTTTAAGATGATACATTTAGCCCCCACTTTAGCGGGAGTATGTCACTAGGCATACTCGCAGTAAAGGAAGAGAAGAAAGACTTAGGAGAATCACAAAGAGATATAACATCACTTAGTCAAAGGACATAAGCCCCCAAACAAAGGATCCTAACTCCACACCCATACACAAGGGCACAAAAATAAAGAAAAAAAAAAAAGCAAAACCAAAATGAAAGACACAAAAGGGGTTAGTACTAAAACACACCCAAATCAACTAGTTGAAGGGACCTCGGTCAAAAAATGCCTCATCCACTAATATCATGTTTGGAAGGATATTACAAGATTATACATGATCACATAAAAAAGACAAAAGAAACATCATAGATAGCATACCCTCATTATCTAGTCATACTAGCATGAAGGAAAAGAGAGAGAGAGAGAGAGAGAGAGAGAGAGAGAGAGAGAGAGAGAGAGAGAGAGAGAGAGAGAGAGAGAGAGAGGTGATTATCTTTCCTAGTAAGATGTCCACCTTATTGTGAATAAAAAAAGGAGAGGAGAGCCTAACAAGTGGGTGTGCCTGGTAGTCAATCCCATAAACTATGCACCTTCTGGTGACTTTGTGTATGTATGTAGTGCGTCTTTTGATGGATTTGAGCACCCATGAATCAATGTCTTCATATCACCAAGGCATATATTTGTAAATGTGTATCCCAAGTGTGGAGATTTATCCCACTTACACCTTGTTTGAGATTTAGAATATTGTATATAAATAAATGTGTATTCTAGAGATGGATATTTTTATCACTTACACCTTGCTTAGGATTTAGCATACTGCAAAACAAAAAATTTTAAAATAAAAACATAAATGCATAACTATAGTACAAGGGAGACCATATGTATGTTCCCCTCCTTTTTATGGATACATAGTAGACATGATAAGGAAGAGAAAGAAGGATACCTACTTCCATCAACAAGGATATATCCTTAACCAATAATGCATACCACAAACTTAGTGAAGAGCGTTGAATCTTGTAAGCTAAGAAAATAGATAATTATGAAAGGATGTGTCTCTTATGAGAAGAGACCATTGTAAGGAAGAGATCTTGTTGACAAGACATCTACCTTCAAGATGAGTGTCCGAATAAAGATAAAAAATTCAAGGTGAAAGATATATTTTAAAGAAAGAGCGATGAGGATCAGGCCCCCGAAACTATTAAGAGTTTGATAAAGGGGTCCAATAAAGAGCTATAAGGATTAAGCCCTCCGAACTATTTAAGAGTTTGATAGAGGGATCTAAAAAGCTATCAACCATCGAAGTGCGTGTATTCACAAGTGAAGGGTGAGGAGAAAAAGAATGTGTTGGAATTATGGACTGATATATACTGAGAGGGGAGGGGTGAATCAATACCTTTAAAACTTTTCAAGACTAAAAAATTTGTAAGCATAGATGACATTAACTAAATGAATCCATTGAATGTAACATACATTCAAATCTAACTGAAAAATATAAGTGCATGTAACCTATGTTAGGAATAACAATCCACAATACAACTAAGAGGGGGGGTGAATTAGTTGTATAACAGATTATTAAACTTTAAGATTTAAGCACCACAATATTAGATCCAATGACCACAATGTATGCCAACACAATAACACAATATTTTGGTCTCGGGGAAACCTTGTTAAAGGTAAAAACCTCGGTGGGAGTTAGCACCCATAAATAATGTACTAAGAGTATAGTTATCCTTGCTAGAAGATATAGACCTGTTAGGAGCTTATTGAATCATTATAGTAAATAGTCCTTGTTAGAGAACAGACCCTATTAGGATTCAATAACAAAAGGGAGGGCTCACTTCCCAAGGCTCACTACCCAAGGAAGGTTAAGTCCACCTTCATAACTTACTATTCGCAACACAAGTGTATTTGAATAAGTACACAATCTTTTGAACTGTTTGGAAGCAACTATCTTTGCTTGATCAATTCCAATGAAGTCCACCAATAAACCTCTTCTCTACATACAACAGATACAAGCTCATAACTTTCACAACCTCTCTTTATCATCTTCTTTTCTTATTAATTTTCCAAAGAAAAGACCTTTCGTTTATACCTTATTACAATTCTTATAAACAGGTCGACCCATAAGGCTTTCCTAATTACAAACAATTACATAAACCCTTGCTAAGATACACACGGTATCTAGGACAAGTCTACAATGATTACATTACAACAATTAAGGACCAACATCCTTAATTCAAGTTCTCCATCCATCATACACGCTACATCTCTATAGTCAGCTTCCAAATAGATTATCTTCTAGAGTGCATGCCACAACTAACATCATCCTACATTTTGTACCTTGCACAATTCATATAGCATTCCTCAATACTCTATCTTTCATCCATGAAGTTCGCATGTAGTGATTTCGCATCACCAGAAAGCTATACACAAAACTTAGAGACTAACTCTGTCATTTCTCACTGTCACAGTCAGTGACCAATTTTCACCAAAACATTTGTAACTCATTCAATATGAAACATTATATGATGAAATCTTGGATATAAGATCAAAACATCCTCCTGAGTTCTCATTTGTCTTCGCAAAATTTGAAACATCTGTACAGTGTCTGTACACTGTGATTACCAGTCTGATTTCGTCACAGAAACATATGTTAACATCAGTGACAAAACACAAATGACAACAGTATGAGTGCTCATTTAGTAACGTAGTGATTAAAAATATTAAATGTATCAATCACCTCTCCATGCATTAGCAATATCCAACAATCTACCCCTTTGGCATTGATGTCAACATATGGGAAAATCTTATCCCAAAGTTTATATCAATCCAAAGTCTTGCAACCAAACAATCTCCCCATATAGTAGGGATTTTCTCAATACAACACTCCCCCTTTGACAACAATGGCAAAGGGTGCCATGAGTCATCCACAATCACTCCCCCTAAGGATTAGATCCCTACATCTAGTCCAGATTATGATAAGGCTCTGAAAACCCCTGGACTGATGCATCTCTGCAGCATTTAATTTTGACTAGGAGGGGCCTGAACCCCCAACATACCTTTGAGATATTCAAAGGTATCTTTCGGTACTGGCTTTGTGAAGATGTCTAAAATCTACTCTTTTATACTGATATATTCTAGTTTGATTTCCTTTTTTGCCATCTTGTCTCTCAAGAATTGATACTTGATAGAAATGTGTTTAGTTTTGGAGTGCATCACTAGATTCTTTGACATATTCACTATACTGGTGTTATCACAATGGATAACCATAGGCTCATCAAAAGTTATTCCAATGTCTATCAACATTTGTTTCATCCAAACAATCTGAGTGCAGTTTATAGCAGCAGCAACATACTTTGATTCAGCAGTAGATTGTGCTATACAATCTTGTTTCTTACTTAGCCAAGAAACCAACTTTTTCCCAAGGAAAAATGCACCACCACTAGTACTTTTTCTATCATCAATATTTCCTAGCCAATTAGCATCAGTATAAGCATGAAGTTCAAAGCAATCATTTCTATCATACCATAATCCATAGTCTATGGTTCCTCTTAGATACCTCAATATCCTTTTCACAGTAGCTAGATGTATTTCTTTGGGTTTTGCCTGATATCTAGCCACAATTCCAACAACATTAGCAGTATCTAGTCTGGTGTGGGTTAGATATTGTAGTCCTCCAACCATTGATCTATACAAAATCTAAAATACACACTTTGATTCATCATCAATTGTTAGCTTGTTACTAGTCACCATAGGTGTTCCTACTAGTTTACTATATTCCATTCCAAATTTCTTAAGAAATTCTTTGAGATACTTGGTCTGAGAAATGAAAATATCATTCTCATTTTGAGTTATTTGCAATCCAAGAAATAATTTCATTTCACCTATCATGGACATCTCAAATTCACTTTCCATTTCTTTAGAAAATTTCTTATATAGATCATCATTACCCCCAAAGATAATGTCATCCACAAATACTTCTATTGTCAGGATTCCATCTTCACTAGTTCTTAAATACAAATTATTGTCTGCATTACCTTTTCTGAATCCAAGCCCAAGTAGATACTTGTCTAACCTTGCATACCAAGCCCTAGGAGCTTGCTTCAGCCCATATAGAGCTTTCTTCAATTTGCACACCATGTCTTTATCTTCGCATAGAGGAAATCCTTCTGGTTGTTCTATATAGACTTCTTCTTCAAGATCTCCATTTAGAAATGCAGATTTTACATCCATCTGATACACTTTGAATTTTTTATGTGCAGCATAAGATAATAACAATCTTACTGCCTCTATTCTAGCAATGGTGAGAAAATGTTTCTTCAAAGTCTATGCCTTCTTGCTGTGAGTATCCCTTACACACTAGTCTTGCTTTGTTCCTTACAAAAGTTCCTTCTTCATCCATTTTGTTTCTTAAAACCCATTTTGTTCCTATTACATTTTTATTTTTAGGTCTAGGAACCAGTTCCCAAGTATTATTCTTATTTATCTGATCCGATTCTTCTTTCATAACATTTATCCAAGATTCATTTTTAAATGCTTCATCTATAGTTTTTGGTTCAACTTGAGAAATCAAACAAATTTCTTCTCTAACTTTAGATCTAGTTAGCACTCCCTGACTAGTATTGCCAATAATTTGATTTTTAGGATGGTTATTTCTTACATAATTTGGTGTTTTAGGAGTCTTAGTACCTTTACTTGTGCTAGCATCACAAGCCTCTTTTTCACTTTCTTCCTCAAAAAGTTCTTCTCCTTCTACAACAGTAGTAGTTTCTTTTATCTCTGCAATCTGATTACTATCATACATTCTTTCTTGTATCTAAAATTTCTCATCTATTCTTACATTGTTACTTTCAATCATCTTCCTCAATCTCAAATTGATTTGTAAGCCTTTCTTTTAATAGAGTAACCAAGGAAGATTCCTTCATCACTTCTAGCATCAAACTTCCCTATTTCATCATCTCTCTTGATATAACACTTACTACCATATATTCTAAAATATTTTATAGTAGGAGTATGATCAAACCATAATTCATAGGGAGTCTTACTTGTACCTTCTCTGATTTGAATTTTGTTCAATGTATACACTACTATTCCAACAGCCTCTCTCCAATGTACATGAGATACATTTCCTTCGATCAATATTGTCCTAGCAACACCAAGTATAGTCATGTTTCTTCGCTCTACTATCCCATTCTATTGAGGAGTCCTAGGAGTAGATGTTTGTCTCTTTCTCCCATGCTCTTCATAGTATGAATTGAATAAGTCTGAAGTAAACTCTCCACCTATGTTTGACCTTAAGCACTTGATCTTTAAACCCGATTCATGCTCTACATTTTCTTTGAACAACTTGAATTTATCAAATGCTTCTGATTTCTCTCTTAAATAAGTAACCCACATCATTCTAGAAAAGTCATCAACAAAGAGTATAAAATACCTTTCACCATAGTATGACTTTGTTCTTGTAGGTCCATACAGAGCTATATGTATCAGATCCAACTTTCCTTTTGATGTATATGCTTTTCTTTTGTAATTGCTTCTAGTCTGCTTTCCCATAACACATTCTCTGCATACAGTGTTAGGTGGCTTCACAATCTTTGGTAGATCTCTTACATTAGCCATACTTTCCTTCACAATGTTATCAAAATTAACATGACAAAATCTCCTATTCCATAACCAACTATCATCTACCTTCGCAACAAAACAAGAGGCTCTAGATGTGCTTAGTTCAAATACATTACCTCTAGATTTTGAACCGGTAGAAATCAATTTTCCTTCCTTACTTCTGATAAAACATTTACCATTAACAAAACTTAACTAAAATTTGTTATCCATTAACTGTCAAACTCTTAATAGATTATGTTTCAGTCCTTCAACAAGAAGTACATTATCTGTGTTAGTCTTTCCATCTAGAGTAATGGATCCTACTCCTATGATAGATTTAGGGAGATTGTCCCCAAACCTCACAACACCTCCATCATACTTTACTATTTTAACAAAATTGTTCTTATCACCAGTCATATGATGACAACAACCACTATCAATTATCCATTCAGTTTTCTTGTCAACATGAGATACTAAAGCTTTTTCTTCATGTATTGGTTCATCTCTAATAGCAACAAATCCAATCTCTTCATAATCTAAATCATCATCATCAGAGATTCCTTCACTAGCATAATAACATTCTCTGTCCCTTTTAATCTTTCATAATTAGGTTTGTACTTAGAAAATCTAGTAGGACATCTAGATGAAAAATGACCTACAATGTTGCATGAATTTTTTTTTAAGGGTAACTTGCCTTCAAACTTTCTCTTACCTCTTTTTTCTCTTCTAGCAATTAGTGCAACAAGTTCCTCCATATTTCTTTCTTCAGTCATTATTTGTTCCCATTTCTCAGCATACTCACCAAGCTCTTCTTTTAGGTCTTC
Organism: Chamaecyparis obtusa; assembly: GCA_027943335.1. NCBI lineage: Eukaryota > Viridiplantae > Streptophyta > Pinopsida > Cupressales > Cupressaceae > Chamaecyparis > Chamaecyparis obtusa. Next base: position 130,260 of record BSBK01008037.1, read on the forward strand.
TTTGCTGGTACTCGAAAGTGTAGATAATTTCTTGTGTGGGGATGCCTTAAAGGAAGATTCAACTTTAGGTACAACTTCTCCTAATTCTGCATCTTCAAAAGTAGTTAGTTTTGCAATCAACATCTCTCTACTAAAGTTCAGAGTCAGAGGTATAGTTTCTTCAATAGACATAGCCTTGAACTTGTAAGCAGGTGTTAGTGATCTGAGGATCTTTCCAATGACTTCTTCTTCATCATAAGTACCTCCACAATTTTTGATTCTGACTACAGCTTCTGTAACCCTTTGAACATAGGCCCTAATGCTTTCATCCTCATTCATTTTCAGCTTCTCCATCTTTGTCTTCCAATTTTGTAACTTCTCTTGTTTGGTATACTTGTCTCCTTCATATAGTGCCTCTAATCTTTCCCAAATTTGAAAAGCCAAATCCAAGTCTTTAACTTCAATAAAGTCTCCTTTAGAGAGTGCACTGATTAGTGCTTCTCTTGTGATCATGTTTAGTGAAAATATATTCTTTTCATCCTCAGTAGCAGTTATCAATTCATCTTCAGTCTTTATAGCTATCTTGTTCCTTGTAATCAACCAATAGTCAATCCCCAAACAAAATAGGTGAGTTCGCATCTTATTCTTTCGACTGTCAAAGTTTTCAGGATCAAAATTCAGACTATCCTTCCTATAGAATGTCATCTCCAAGATCACCTCAAGCTGTTAAGCTTTCTCTCTAAGGACCACAAGCTCTGATACCAATTGTTAGGAACAACAATCCACTATACAACTGAGAGGGGGTGAATCAGTTATATAATAGATTATTAAACTTTAAGCTTTAAGCACCATAATATCGGATCTAATGAACACAATGAATGCCAACACAATAACACAATATTTTGGTCTCAGGAAAACCCTATTAAAGGTAAAAACTATGGTGGGAATTAGCAAACATAAATGATGTACTGAAAATATAGTTATCCTTGTTAGAAGATATAGATTTGTTAGGATCTTATTGAATCATTGTAGTACATAGTCCTTGTTAGAGGATAGACCCTGTTAGGAGTCAAGAACAAAAGGGAGGGCTCACTGCCCAAAGAAGGTTAAGTCCACCTTCAAAACTCACTGTTCACAACAAAAGTGTATTTGAAGAAATACATAATCTTTTGAACTATTTGGCAACAACTTTCTTTTCTTGATCAGTTCCAATGAAGTCCACTAATAAACCTCTACTCTACATACAAAAAATTCAAGCTCACAACTTTCACAACCTCTCTATATCATCTTCTTTTCTTATTACTTTTCCAAAGAAAAGACCTTTCATTTATACCTTATTACAATTCTTATAAACAGGTCAGCCCATAAGGCTTTCCTAATTACAAATAATTACATAAACCCTTGCTAAGATACACATGGTATCTAGGACAAGTCTACAATGATTACATTACAACAATTAAGGACTGACAACCTTAATTCAAGTTTTCCATCCATCATACATGCTACATCTCTATCGTCGGCTTCCAAATAGATCACCTTCTAGAGTGCATGCCACAACTGATGTCATCCTGCATTCCATACCTTGCACAGTTCATAGAACATTCCTCAATACTCTATCTTCATCCTTGAAGTTTCCATGCACTGATTCCGCATCAGCAGAAAGCTATACACAAAACTCAGAGACTAACTCTATCATTTCTCACCGTCACAGTCAGTGACCAATTTTCACCAAAACATCTGTAACTCATTCAATATGAAACATTATATGACGTGATCTTGGATATAAGATCACAACATCCTCCTGAATTCTCATCTATCTTTACAACATCTGAAAAATTTGTACAATGATCGTACACTGTGATTACTAGTCTGATTCCCTCACAAAAACATATGTTGACATCAGTGACAAAACACAAATGAAAATAGTATGAGTGCCCATTCAATAACATAGTGATTAAACATATTAAATGTCTCAATCACGTCCCCATGCATTAGCAATATCCAACAACCTAATCAATAAACCATTCATGAAACTTTGTATACTTAACACAAATGTTTTTCTATCGCAAAAACCCTTGTTAGAAGGTAAACACTGCAATGGGGATGACACCCACAAAGCTTCAATACTCCAGTAACAAAGTATGTCGGTTAAGGTTACAAGATTGTGATCACTTCTAGTGATTTTACCCTATTAGGAGTAACAATAAGATCAACTAGATCTACTTGGTTAGAGGATTTTAGCAATACATTTTAGTGTGCACTCGGTTAAAAGATTTATAATAGAACTGTTAGGTTCACTCTGTTAAGAGATTTTGAATTTGCTACAATGGTTAAAGAGTAATAGTAAGATGTATCTTTAATTACCAAATCAAACTTGCCTAATTAAGATCTATGAAATACTATAAAGATATCACCTTGTAGTGATGTATATGTCCTTCCATTCTGCTTGGTAGCTTTATGTCTATTTTGAAAAACTAAATTCTTCTATCAAATCATTATGTCAAAATCCCATCTGATATTTTGATGTCCTGAGTGTAGCTACTCCTTGATGATACAATATCATAATGACATCTTTAAAAATTTTACATCAAACTATCTTGACCTAATTAGGGTTTTAAAATATCTTAGAAAACCTAAGATCAACGGTGAAAATAAATAACCTAGATTTACAATAAATAGGAATCATTAACAATTTAATGATTACATCCATATTAAATTTTGTCTCGATCTTGCTAAACCATTTTTTGATCGGTGTGAGCCATTTGCCTTGATATTTGTGCCATTTCAAATTGTTATGTCATTTCCTATTTTACTCGGTGTTCACTGCATTCATCACTCAATAATTAACAAGTGCTCAATTCATATGAATGCTCGGTGACCACAGTGCTCAGTACTCGGTGATCATCTGGTGCGATAAGAGTACTTGGTCAAAGACATGTTTAGTTAACTTAGAGATCTGCCTTGTGTCCCACTTGATGTATAGGCTCTCTATTTTGACCGAATATCCTATTTGTCTCATTTACCGATTGAATGACTAAATGATACTAATGACAATCATTAATGCTCAAATAGGAGTAACATTCTTTCCCATTGGCATTAGTATCAAAACTTTATGTATATGTTCTGACAGCAAAAAATTATACTTATCAAAAATGTGAATCATCTGTGAACTCCCCCTTTCTACATGCTCTCAGTGTGAAGTACATACAAGAATATATATACACATAATTTCCTGCTTTTTGAAATTAATGCCAAAAAATAATGTACTTACAACTTGTTGAAAATATTCTGATGGGTTTACTTTAGTGAATCCAAGAGGTTTTCCCTTTCCTCTTTCAGGTGCTCAAGAGAAATGTTCTCTAAACCAACTCGTGCATGCATGTCAAAAATGTTTTCCAACATTGATACCTCCAGGGTGGTAACTAAGTCATTTTCCTTATTCACATGTTGCTCCATAATCTTAAGATGGGGAAGCAGTTCAACTTGAAGCTTAGTTATTTGGTCTCTAATTGTATCGTCTTGCTTCCTCAAATCAATTCTTAACCGTTGAAGTTATTGAACTTTTAAAAAATGCTTATGAAATGCGTTGGGCCTAGTTAAATAATTATTTGCATTGACCTATTGTATATGATGAAAATCAACTTGTTAAGAACAAATTCAAACATGCAAACGTTAATAACAAAGAGCATAATCAATCTATTCTAACATGTTCGTAAACTTGTAAAAACATTAATTTTTACATAACCTCATATGAGCATGAAGCAAGTGCACCCAAAACTTGCTTGATTTAAGCTCTTAGAGAGGTTGTGGGTGTGCTCTCCCAACAAAAGTATGAATCCCACTATAAATGCAAGTATAATGAAGATTTGAGATGCTCAAGAAGAAGCTATAAAAGAAACTCTCAAACACTCAAATGTAAGAGGCCAAAGAAGCTCAAGGAGGGGCTATGAAAGCAATCCTCAAGCTCTATGGCATGCAAGTGATAAAAATGAATGAAGCTAAAAGCATGGAATGAAACTAAGTCTATAATGAAAATCTAACAACTACCAAATGGTTAGTAAAAACTCTAAGAACAATTCTAAGCATATACTAGCATAATAACTCTAATGCAAAAATGAATGAATTTTGCTTGAGACAAGGGTCCTATTTATAGGATTTTGGATTGCTAGGGTGAGGTGGCATCTATGTGGAATCCACATAGGTGCCACCAAGGAGACACATAAGCCATGAAAAGTCCAAGACTTGCTCACACATATGTGAGCAACTTGAGATGTGAAAGGTCAATGTGTACTTCAAGTACATGTGTAAGTGTGTGTAAGAGATGTGTAAGTGAAAAAGTCCATTTTCACCATTTTAGAAGGTGTAAGAAGTGTCATAAAAAATGTAAGAGGCCTTGCTTGTGCAATTTTTAGTAATTTTTGAAAAAGCCATTTTTAGAAATTTGCACACACATATGTGAGCAAATAATTAGGACTAATGGATGTAGGAATCCAAAAATTAGCCTTAATTAATTAGTGAGTAGGCTTATTAGATAGAAAGTGATATGTGTAGGATAACATCTAGGTTGGATTTAAAATTAAATTAAATTCAATTCAATTTAATCATGGTTTAGTAGAAATAAAGAATGTTAAGGAATTAAATAAATTAAAAATTTATTTAAAAGGGGAATATGGAGGAACATGTATTAAATTAAATTTAATACATTATAAAAGGTAGTATTTAAATTTAATTCAAATACTATAATTAGTGAATTTATTTAATTAAAAAAAAATAGTTAAATAAATAGATGAATTTAAAAAATATAATTAATTAAAAAATTAACTATAATAATATTTCGGGTCAATAATTAAATTAAATTTAATTAATGCTAAAATGATGAATTTAGGTGTCTACATTTTGCCCCTCTTTGAGGTGGTGTGAAAAATGACATCATGTTAAAGAAAAGAAAATATAGATACCTCAGAAGAAAAGTCAGTAGGAGGATGTGCCCCCTCGGGAAAATAGGTCAAAAAATAAAAAAATTTGGTCAATTTTTGTGTAAAAAGGGAAAAAACACTTTACATGACTTTAAAAAAAGTGGGGGTGAAAGAAAAAAAGAAAGGGCCAAAAAGACCCTCTCCCTTTTTTGAAAAATGGGGCCTCTTATAAAAGGGAAGAAAGGGGAAAATGTTTCATTTTTACCTTGAAGGAGAAGGAAAAAAGAGGAGAGGAGAGGAGAAGGAAGAATGACAGGATGAAAAGATAGGATGTAGCTGAGTGAGCGGGTGTAGGTCTATTAGTGAGAAACTGACAAGGGTGAGCCCGTCAGTGATTGAGCCCTTCTCTATCATTTTTAGTATTTTATTGTTGTGGGCATTTCTTTTAGGGTTTTTTGGGGTTTTGAAAATTCTCTGCAAGGGAAAATAATGGGTGGTGACATTGTCAGGGGTGAGGTGGTCTCGCCTATTGGTAGCTCCACCTATCTTAGATGGAGTGACACCGCCTACGGGTGATGCCACCTATCAACTAATGGGTGGCTAGCTAGGCATAGCCGCCCATCGCTAGATGGGTGGCTTTGCTCAGCCATGGTAGGGTGTACCTACCCATCGCTAGATGGATGGCTCCACCTCCCCGTAAGCCAGCGGTGCCGCCCATTAGGAAACAGGTGGCTCCACCCACTTATGGGCCAGCAGTGCTACCCATTGGGAAATAGGTGGCTCTACCTACCCAAGATATGGTGGTGCCTCCCGTGGGTGGACGGGCGGCTCCATGTGCCTAGGGGTAGGCACCCGCCAAATGGTGGGCCTGCGGTAGGGGGAGCGTGTTGGTACTCAAAATGCATTTTTGAGGTACCATGTAAAATTCTTGATTAGTGCTCATTTTTGGCCTTGTATTGGATGCTAGTATGGGTGTATTTGGGGTCAAATCTTGAGGTCTATATGTTCATTTCTTTTCATTCATCCTATCAAGTTGTTTTGAGTTCTTAGATGGCATTTTCAAATGGGTTGGCGTCGTTTCATTTCTAGGAGGTCGTGAATGCAGAAATTGCTAAGTGTGAAGGTCACTGGGAAGGGGTACTTTGTCAGCTTGTAACATGCACCCTGGAGAGCGTCATGAAAATCTGAGCCTAGTGTCTTGTTGTACACATTTCATACTCTTTATGTGTCAGGTTTTAGGCCTCTGTGATAAGATTTGACCCCGTTTATTCATCCCCTTCGGAGGTGTTTCCTTATCTTTGCACTTGTGCACTTGTTCAATTTTTCTCGGAGGCCCTATTTGTGGAGCTGTATCTTTTTCCTTGTGATTGATCATTGCATGCCAGTTGTGGCATCGTACTATAGGCATGGGAGTGAGTCATCTTGCTAATTTTTTTTCCCCCCATGCACCCGTTTGACCTATTTGCCAGTGCCATTCCATTTGCAATTTGTTAGAATTCTCTGTGTGCTTTGTTCAGAGTTCTAAGTAGCCTACTTTGTGTTATCACAGTTTGTGCCCTATGCAAGGTCTGGCATAATTGAATGTTTTTCTATACTGTAGACCTAGAAGACTAAGTGCCTGGTGATTTTCAAGTCCCTACCAATCCGTTTGACCACTTTCCTAGGCCAATTCCAAAATGAGTTTTGCACTTTTTCACTGTTTTAATCCTAAAAATTTCTAACTCGTTGAATTTGGCATTTTATTGTGAGCGGCATTTAGACTTTCTGAGGAAGCTAGTTATGGATTCATATTCCTTGTATGAAGGTGTTTTAGTGTCCAGGATGCCAGGTCTCGAAAGTTTCGTTTGGTCAGTTTTAGAAGCCAATTCCGGGAGCCAGTCGGTGTTGATGATCAGTTTTGCCAAAATGTAAAAAATGAATTATGTGATTGAATCTTTGACATGCCATGTTTCTACTTCAAGTGGTTGACTACATCTCGGTTTTACAGAGGAAGGTGTGCATCAAGAGTGATGCCTCATGCTTAATGTCTTCAAGAGATTGTGCGTATACTTAACGTGGACAAAATGAAAGGCGACCAAGGATGCCAGTGTCATTGCCTGTTTGAATGTAATGAAAGTCATCAAGGAATTGACTACTGTTGCCAATGCATATTGGTTTGATAAGAAGGACATGAGTGTTTCTTATATCTTCTTTCAATGGTTTCAAAAGGCCAATGAAATGGAACCCAAATGAGCATTGAAGGAAAATGACCATGATTGAGAGGTTGCTAGCCTTAATGTGAATATATAAATGTCAGCATGTTTAATAAGTGTGCATATATTTTGAGGGTTGTGATCATTACACACCACACCAAACAATAGAAGGGGTTGTCATCGTGAGTGTTTAAAAGAGATGCAAGGCTTGGCTGGGCATATCTGGCCAACGAAAGTGATTGTAGACTGAAGGCAATCAAAATGTGGTGCATGACTGTGAAGGAAAGATGTGCATAGAACAAATTGAAAGAGGAGTTTTAAATGTAACATGGATGCTGTGTATTAAATGGAAATAGTCTTTTTGAGAAAGCAAAGAAGAAATAGCCCACACAATGGATTTTGAAAACGCGGATTTGCAAAAAAGGAAAACACAGTCATATTGCGGGGGGCATACCTTTTTATTGGACCATTGGATCGAGCTCATTTTTGGATATGTTGTTTGAAACCTAGTTCTCCAGATTCTCACTGGAGAGATTTTGAAAATTCTTCCTAGTTCGCGAGATACAGGTGACTGAGTGCGGCACTGTCAAAACTGCCCATTAAAACTTCACGACCAATTATCCCACATTGGCTGGGTGAGGGTTCATTTTTGTGTTTATAAGCAAAGGCACTTACAATGTAAAATAAGTAAAGAGGCAAGGGCTCTTGGTGGGCCCCTTGGCTGGAGGTCTCTATGCACGGTGGGCCCCACAAATTTTGAATGAAAATGTGAAGAAGGCTTTAAAACCCTCAGCAGAATTGTCCCACATTGATCCCGGATTGAGAAATCATAGTGTTTATAAGCAATGACCCCCACAAGATGAAATAAGAAGAAGTGCTGGAGGCTATGCACATGACTCTCTTAGTGATGCCTTGGTTTCCATGCCCACGCCCAGAAGGTCATTTTGCAAGACTGTGACGAGGATGAAGTGGACACATGTCACCTTGTTGCATGATCGCAAGGGCCATTTCTGGCCCATGCGATCATGCGCTGGCCGCCATGTGGCAGTCTTGTGAGGTGGCGGTCTTGTACAACATAGGCACCCAGTCAGCGAGGTCATCCAGTCATGAAATGACATGTGGCAGGGATGTGGCACGTTGGTGACGTGGCGATGAGGTGGACCGGTGAACCAATAGGGTGTCACCACGTGGCATGGGGCTCACCTAAAATTTTCAAATGCCTACATAAATTTGATTTTCAAATTTGTTAAAGTTGCACTATTCAAAAATTTCAAATATTTTGAATATACAGTCTGCTCGTAAAAATGGCACCCAGGGCTCAGTTTTTCACCAAAATATGAAGTGTTATATACCGCCGGAACCAAGAGAAAATGAGGATCTTGATTTTGCAATCAGATTTTGCACAGGTGGCCATTTGCTCGCGATATTTGTAGTTTAAGTTTTAGGGGGGTCAGGAATATATTTTTGAGATATTTGATTTGTTATGTCCGGTGACTCATGTGTTTTCAAGGGGATAGAGCAGATCAGGTTTGTTGTTCCAGACTTCATGACTCATTCAGTGAGTAGTTTAGAGTTTGACAAGTGTCAGTTGGTAATGCTTTCTGGTGTTTCCCCCTTCTCTTCTTAGTCTCGATTCTTTTCATTTCGAAAGGTTCCAATCTTTTTGCATGAGCAGGGCTCTACAAGTTTGAGTTCCATGAATGCAAGTTCAGAGTTTCATTTCAGAGTTCTCATTTTGAGTTTGTTGTGATTTGAATGGATAGATATAGGTGATTCAATGAAAGACAGTGGAAATCCTTTCCTGTATTTGTCTGATGTCTCTTTGTGTCTTTGTCAAATTGTTGTATATTGATTTGTAAGGCATCTCTGTATACCTATTTACAAGGTAAATGGTGCAATGACTTTCAAGTTTCTTTCAAGGAAAGTGTAATATCTTGAAGATTGTTGTTGATAACATGATGTTTCATAAGGATCTGATGTCCAGATAGGGGGAAGAGAGAATGGTATACAAGGTGCACTGTTTGATTTTCAGTTGTATAAGATTTGAAGTTTCCTATTGATGTGCATCTCATGACTCCATGCCCAAGATTAGGCACTGGTTTGACCAGACTTGTAATCAAAATCTTTTCCAATCACTTTTCCCTTTCATGTTTAAGAGCATAAATGTTTGTCAATTACATTGAATAGTGCAAGTGCTTTTGGTGATTCCTTGTAGAAGTGAATAAGATAGGTTAACCTGCCTGAGTTTTAAGCTCGAAGAGAAGAAGGGTGAATACCCTTGTCACTTTTGCCATTTTTTTGCAATGATTGTTTACTTTTTTTAATATCATGGATTGGCTTTCTAAGCTCTGCATCAGTTGCAGCAAAAGACATTAGTGAATCATTGTGAGAACCCCTAATCCACTATAGGATTTCATTGTGAAGCAGTGAGTCTAAAGATAGGTACACCCGCCTGGGTCTATGGAGCCCAAAGTAGAAGAAGGACTTGGTCCTTATCAATTAGCCTTTTCCCTGTAAGAATCCAGAATTGGGAACCTGAGAGTCAAGCTTAATAGCTAAATTGGCGATTCTACATGAAAAAGAGCTAACAAATTGGCGACTCTGCTAGGGAGTATAACGTGAATATACAGTAGATTTGTGTAATACTATTTATTGTACTTGTTACAGACCAGTTTATGAAATTTAATCCCATACATGTTGTGGGTGGTGGCTCTGTTTGTAATTGGAGAATCCTGGTTGTGTTGTGCCAGTGTAATTTGTGATTATCAGTTGTTATTTGATGTTTAAGATTGGCAAGTTTAAGATGTTTGTTTCCAGGCTTGGCTAAATCAATATTTGAATCTGGTTTTATGAAAGAGAGTCAAAAAAGAATCTGAAATTTGTTCAGATCTCTGTGTATGAATAGCCTGGAAGTATTTATATTTGCAGCAATTTGAAAAGGGATTATGTGATTTTGCTGGTTGGAGTGATTCTCCAGAATTAAAAAAGAAGAAGCTGCAAATCTTATCCAAGTAATCCCAAGTTTTTATACGATAATAAAAGTCCCTTGATAGGTGAACAAAGTGCTAAGAAAAGGGAAATTAGTTTCAAAGTTTGTCATACGTTCTGGTTGAAATTTTGGTTTCAAGAAATCAGGAGTATGCTATGCTATAGTTTTGTGAAGATAATGGTTGTATAAAATCAGATAGAAATATTTGTGACAGAGTATGACGTGTTGATCACATAAATGGTTAAAATAGAAATTTCAGCATTCATGGAGCAAGATCTATTTTCTAGATTTGAATTTTATGAGCAACATCTTGGAAATGATAATGTAGAAAAGGATACTGCATTGAGTTGGCAAAGAGTTCAAGAGGAAGCCCTACTGATTTTGAGAAAAAGGGTAGGAGAAAGAAACAATGAGTCAGCATTTTCATTTTATCAAAGGTTTTCTAGTACAGTTGATAAGGTTGTAATGGATATTGATTTCCTAGAATTAGAGTGGGTACAATTATTTGTAGAGCTTTGTGTGCTGCAATCTTGCGATTTGTCAGCTTCTTGTATAGAAGAAGCAACTAAATGTGTTAGGAGATGGATAGATGAAATTGAAAATGCTGAATCTAAACTTAGTTGTGTTGATGTTGAGTCTACTTGTGCTAGTAGTGTTGAATATAATGCCGACAATGAAGTCGATGAACAACAAGACAATGAGGAAGAATCTGTATCTGGAAATGATTCCTTTGAGTTTGTAGAGTTCTCGTATTCTCAGCTTGTAGATGATGACTTCTTTTTTCAGCTTGAAAATGACTCATGTGAACAACAAGAGTTTGAGTATGATGCAGATGAAAGTGATACTGAGTCTTTTGCACAAAATGAGATAAATCAAGAAGTCTTGTCTCTTGTTTCCAGCAAGGAAGATGTATTCAGCATTGAGTAGGAGATCAAAGAAAATGGACAAGAGGTTCAATGCCTGCTCAGTAGTGAGAAGATTTCACAACTCCTAGATGTTGATTTTCAGAGGTATGCACACACATTTGATTCTAGAGTCTCATGCCCGACAGACATATGTTTTGATAAAGAGGGTATTAATCAGGGCATCAAATGTGAGAGATATGATGAGTTCCTTTCCCCTATTTTTGAAGTTCATGACATGCAGATTAAGAGTACATATGATTATGATGGATTTTCTACTGTCATGTATGATGAGTATGAAGATGTATGTGCTACTGTAGATTCAGATTCTCATGAGTCTAATGTCATTGATCCTCACATATGCCATGATGCTGAAGGAAAAGATGAATCTGAATGTGTATTCTCAGATTTACAAGTAAATGATGAACCATTATTTGACAACGCCTTCCCATGTTTACAAGATGCTGATAGGAGTTATGATCAGCAAGATTTCTCTAATTTATTGCAATCTGATTTTTGTTTAGAGACATTTTTTTTTAGTTTGCAAACTGATGTAAAAGAAGTCTATCCTGTGGTGCAAACTAGTGTTCAGAATGTGGATGTTTCCAGCCATAATGTTGAGTTGGAATGCTTCACTTTTTAGCATGGCAGTGACAATGAAGAGTGCGATAGTTTAATGTCACACAGTGATCAGTACTCATGGCATCCTGATAGCTTTCCCATACCGGATAATGGTGAGTTTGCTGACCATGTTTTGTGTGCTGAACTGATGAAGAATGTGAGTATTGTTAATCAAGAAGATGTGAATGATACTTACAGCTTGCCTGAGTGGGATGGAAATGAAAATCATGTATTTGACCGGGGTAAGCATTGATTTCAGTTGAAAGTTTTGTAAATACTTCTACAGTTGCTTTCCTTTCAGCAGTAGTGTAGTTTGCTTTGGAACAAGGAACCAGTTTTGAGGAGCTTGTTAGACCCAGTTTAGTAAGTTTTTGAGAAGTTGGAGGAATAAAAAGAAATGAAGTTGTATTTGGGGTGGTCTGCTCTTCTAGAAGATTCTGGTATTCTTGTGCTGATCTTACGCTCAGCCATCCCCAGACAGAGCCAATGTTGGTACTCAAAATGCATTTTTGAGGTACCATGTAAAATTCTTGATTAGTGCTCATTTTTGGCCTTGTATTGGATGCTAGTATGGGTGTATTTGGGGTCAAATCTTGAGGTCTATATGTTCATTGCTTTTCATTCATCCTATCAAGTTGTTTTGAGTTCTTAGATGGCATTTTCAAATGGGTTGGCGTTGTTTCATTTCTAGGAGGTCGTGAATGCAGAAATTGCTAAGTGTGAAGGTCACTGGGAAGGGGTAATTTGTCAGCTTGTAACATGCACCCTGGAGAGCGTCATGAAAATCTGAGCCTAGTGTCTTGTTGTACACATTTCATACTCTTTATGTGTCAGGTTTTAGGCCTCTGTGATAAGATTTGACCCTGTTTATTCATCCCCTTCCGGAGGTGTTTCCTTATCTTTGCACTTGTGCACTTGTTCAATTTTTCTCGGAGGCCCTATTTGTGGAGCTGTATCTTTTTCCTTGTGATTGATCATTGCATGCCAGTTGTGGCATTGTACTATAGGCATGGGAGTGAGTCATCTTGCTAATTTTTTTTCCCCCCATGCACCCGTTTGACCTATTCGCCAGTGCCATTCCATTTGAAATTTGTTAGAATTCTCTGTGTGGTTTGTTTAGAGTTCTAAGTAGCCTACTTTGTGTTATCACAGTTTGTGCCCTATGCAAGGTCTGGCATAATTGAATGTTTTTCTATACTGTAGACCTAGAAGACGAAGTGTCTGGTGATTTTCAAGTCCCTGCCAATCCGTTTGACCACTTTCCTAGGCCAATTCCAAAACCAGTTTTGCACTTTTTCACTGTTTTAATCCTGAAAATTTCTAACTGGTTGAATTTGGCATTTTATTGTGAGCGGCATTTAGACTTTCTGAGGAAGCTAGTTATGGATTCATATTCCTTGTATGAAGGTGTTTTAGTGTCCAGGATGCCAGGTCTCGAAAGTTTCATTTGGTCAATTTTAAAAGCCAATTCCGGGAGCCAGTCGGTGTTGATGATCAGTTTTTCCAAAATGTAAAAAGTGAATTATGTGATTGAATCTCTGACATGCCATGTTTCTACTTCAAGTGGTTGACTGCATCTCGGTTTTACAGAGGAAGGTGTGCATCAAGAGTGATGCGTCGTGCTTAATGTCTTCAAGAGATTGTGCGTATACTTAACATGGACAAAATGAAAGGCGACCAAGGATGCCAGTGTCATTGCCTGTTTGAATGTAATGAAAGTCATCAAGGAATTGACTACTGTTGCTAATGCATATTGGTTTGATAAGAAGGACATGAGTGTTTCTTATATCTTCTTTCAATGGTTTCAAAAGGCCAATGAAATGGAACCCAAATGAGCATTGAAGGAAAATGACCATGATTGAGAGGTTAACAGCCTTAATGTGAATATATAAATGTCAGCATGTTTAATAAGTGTGCATATATTTTGAGAGTTGTGATCATTACACACCACACCAAACAATAGAAGGGGCTGTCATCGTGAGTGTTTAAAAGAGATGCAAGGCTTGGCTGGGCATATCTGGCCAACGAAAGTGATTGCAGACTGAAGGCAATCAAAATGTGGTGCATGACTGTGAAGGAAAGATGTGCATAGAAAAAATTGAAAGAGGAGTTTTAAATGTAACATGGATGCTGTGTATTAAATGGAAATAGTCTTTTTGAGAAAGCAAAGAAGAAATAGCCCACACAATAGATTTTGAAAACGCGGATTTGCAAAAAAGGAAAACACAGTCATATTGCAAGGGGCATAACTTTTTATTGGACCGTTGGATCGAGCTCATTTTCGGATATGTTGTTTGAAACCTAGTTCTCCACATTCTCACTAGAGAGATTTTGAAAATTATTCCTAGTTCACGAGATACAGGTGACTGAGTGCGGCATTGTCAAAAATGCCCATTAAAACTTCACGACCAATTATCCCACATTGGCTGGGTGAGGGTTCATTTTTGTGTTTATAAGCAAAGGCACTTACAATTTAAAATAAGTAAAGAGGCAAGGGCTCTTGGTGGGCCCCTTGGCTGGAGGTCTCTATGCACGGTGGGCCCCACAAATTTTGAATGAAAATGTGAAGAAGGCTTTAAAACCCTCAGCAGAATTGTCCCACATTGATCCCGGATTGAGAAATTATAGTGTTTATAAGGAATGACCCACACAAGATGAAATAAGAAGAAGTGCTGGAGGCTATGCACGTGACTCTCTCAGTGATGCCTTGATTTTTATGCCCACGCGTAGAAGGTCATTTTGCAGGAGTGTGCCGAGGATGAAGTGGAGACATGTCACCTTGTTGCATGATCGCAAGGGCCATTTCTGGCCCATGCGATCATGCGCATGTCCGCCATGTGGCACTCTTGTGAGGTGGCGGTCTTGTGCAACATAGGCACCCAGTCAGCGAGGTAATCCAGTCATGAAATGACATGTGGCAGGTATGTGGCACATTGGTGATGTGGCGACGAGGTGGACTGGTGAACCAATAGGGTGTCACCACGTGGCATGGGTCTCACCTAAAATTTTCAAATGCCTACATAAATTTGATTTTCAAATTTGTTAAAGTTGCACTATTCAAAAATTTCAAATATTTTGAATATATAGTCTGCTCGTAAAAATGGCACCCAGGGCTCAGTTTTTCACCAAAATATGAAGTGTTATATACCACCGAAACCGGGAGAAAATGAGGATCTTGATTTTGCAATCAGATTTTGCACAGGTGGCCATTTGCTCGCGATATTTGTAGTTTAAGTTTCAGGGGGGCCAGGAAGATATTTTTGAGATATTTGATTTGTTATGTCCGGTGACTCATGTGTTATCAAGGGGATAGAGCAGATCAGGTTTGTTGTTCCAGACTTCATGACTCATTCAGTGAGTAGTTCAGAGTTTGACAAGTGTCAGTTGGTAATGCTTTCTGGTGTTTCCCCCTTCTCTTCTTAGTCTCGATTCTTTTCATTTCGAAAGGTTCCAATCTTTTTGCATGAGCAGGGCTCTGCAAGTTTGAGTTCCATGAATGCAAGTTCAGAGTTTCATTTAAGAGTTCTCATTTTGAGTTTGTTGTGATTTGAATGGATAGATATAGGTGATTCAATGAAAGACAGTGGAAATCCTTTCTTGTATTTGTCTGATGTCTCTTTGTGTCTTTGTCAAATTGTTGTATATTGATTTGTAAGGCATCTCTGTATACCTGTTTACAAGGTAAATGGTGCAATGAATTTCAAGTTTCTTTCAAGGAAAGTGTAATATCTTGAAGATTGTTGTTGATAACATGATGTTTCAAAAGGATCTGATGTCCAGATAGGGGGAAGAGAGAATGGTGTACAAGGTGCATTGTTTGATTTTCAGTTGTATAAGATTTGAAGTTTCCTATTGATGTGCATCTCATGACTCCATGCGCAGGATTAGGCACTGGTTTGACCAGACTTGTAATCAAAATCTTTTCCAATCACTTTTCCCTTTCATGTTTAAGAGCATAAATGTTTGTTGATTGCATTGAATAGTGCAAGTGCTTTTGGTGATTCCTTGTAGAAGTGAATAAGATAGGTTAACCTGCCTGAGTTTTAAGCTCGAAGAGAAGAAGGGTGAATACCCTTGTCACTTTTGCCATTTTTCTGCAATGATTGTTTGCTTTTGTTAATATCATGGATTGGCTTTCTAAGCTCTGCATCAGTTGCAGCAAAAGACATTAGTGAATCATTGTGAGAACCCCTAATCCACTATAGGATTTCATTGTGAAGCAGTGAGTCTAAAGATAGGTACACCCGCCTGGGTCTATGGAGCCCAAAGTAGAAGAAGGACTTGGTCCTTATCAATTAGCCTTTTCCCTGTAAGAATCCAGAATTGGGAACCTGAGAGTCAAGCTTAATAGCTAAATTGGCGATTCTACATGAAAAAGAGCTAACAGAGTGGATGCATGCCTTTTATCATGTGACAAAAGGTGGGGCTACAAAAGAGGGGGAAGTGCTCGGTTTAAGATGAGAAACATTACTCTCTAAGGGGGGGAGCAGGGGAAAAGATGACACAGGGACAAGGGGAGGTAATTTGAGGGCAAGGATAGGGTAAATGAAGGGATGACTAAAACTAACGAATGGATAGTTTTGATGCAGGAGCCGAATTATTAGGTTTGCTCAAAAGAGCGATGGCCAGACATAATGACCCTGCGAGAGGAGCTGACTAAGGTAGAGTGAGGATAGGTGATGTTATGTGGCCTACAACATGTGTATGAGTGGCCATGCCTAAGAGTGCATAATGCGCTAATGAAAAAATTGATCGAGAGATGCACTCATATATATTGAGTTTCTATTTGCTAACCGGGGAGGCAACAGTGACATTGTTGGACATGTGGAGGATTTTGTGGATACCGATTCAGGGGGAAATGGCTGAGTATCAATTAGAGAGGGTAGAGCGGTTCATGGGGGAGAGCTTCATACCAATTAACAATTGACTGACAGTGGATGTCATAGTGAGGAGGGATGGAGGCTGGATTTCCCCAGCTAGCGATGTACTTAGCTGGATTGGTAGGAGGGAGGCTGATGCTAGACCACTTAGGGCATGGATTTCTGATTGGATGGGTGAGGGTACTGAGCCAGATGCTCGAGGAGGATGGTATAAATTTTTTCTATGGATATATGATTTTAGCATAGGTGTATTATGACCTTCATATGTGTGCATACCGTACTCAGTGGATGATGGGACTGAGAGTTACAATGCTACTAGTCTAGGCATGGGAGCATATTGCAATGGTATGACCACTACAAGGAGAGGGCCAATGACAATGCTATGAGCCATATGTGTGTCAGTACTGATCACCTTTTTCATATGGGGATGTGGGATCAGTGGAGACCTGGTGATAGATACTAGATGACCTGATATGGTTTGAGTGGACACTGTATAGAGGGTGTGAAGGATGGGGGTATTGGGATGAGCAGGTAGGGAGAGAGGATGGTGCTCTAGATGTAGACTATTTGAGATACATGTAGACAAATTGTTGGCTGATTGGGAGGATGATATTTTAGATAGTGAGATAGATGCCATCTCGAGTATGCAGATAGTTTGGCATGAGGCAAGGTATAGTTCCAGATAGCTATCCACATCTGATCATCTCAAGAGAGATTGGGTCAGTATGGGGCATCGAAGTAGATCTCTAGAATGCTAGGAGTAGTTGGAGAGGGATATAACCAATACCATGGACAATAGCACAGGGACAGGTGGCAGATGCAAGGGTGACCACTAAGTATGCAGCCTGGTGGGAGAGGTAGAGGCCAGCAAGGCTAACAGAGCTAGGAGCAGGAGAGGCTATAGAGCAGAAAAAGTCAGAGATAGAGTCTAAGGAGGAGGACGAGGAGGAGGATGATGAGGTGGATGAGGAGAGACCTATAGCAGTGCTAGGAGTCAGGTTTGGGGCATAGAGGTAGGTGATAGAGCATTAGAGAGGGATAGTAAAGAGACTGGTGATAGGGGGCCTTGCACAAGTGGTGAAGAGGGAGCAAGAGGAGGTAGCCCAAGAGCCATTGCCAGAGGATGAGGAGATGGGGCTAGGAGGATTAGGATGAGATGAGAGGCAGGGCGGTCAAGAGAAGGTAGACATTCTTTAGTCATAGGTGACATGGTTAGAGGATTTGGTGGAAGTAGAGAGGGATAGAGAAGCTAGGGTAGAGGCCGCTAGGGTGGCATAGAGGGATAGAACAGCCAAGGCAGAGGCCGCTAGGGAGGTGATGTGATGCGAGTTGGGCATACTGTAGGGTCGAGTGGGTACAAGACTCCTTACCAAGACATGAGTTGAAATAGGTACGGAGGGGATGGCGGGAGAGGTAGCCCAATTGTTGGGCCAGATGGAGGAGATGCAGAGACATATAGACATTTTCACCCAATGATTGACAGAGGACAGGGACATGTGGTAGAGATAGGAAAATACATACCGAGGGGAGCAGGAGTTATTGAGACAAGGAGCAATAGTGGTGAGCATAGGGTAGTTAGTGATAGTAATGATGGATGCACAATGAGTGGCACTGAGGATGGGGAGAGAGGCAGCCTATTATATTGACCTCTATCATCAGGTAGTACCTAAAGAGTAGAGATGGACCCCTTACTCAGAGTGAGGGATATCAAACAGGACTAGCGAGGTGTCATCAGAATCAGTAGTCAGGCCACTGAGGGAGATGACAAGAGGGGATGAAAGTGAGAGATGTGCATAGAGATCTACTCCATAAGGTGGATAGGGGGGATTTAGGATGACATGGACATCTTCCAGTGGGTATGAGCTCTAGTTGATTATACATGATCTATTTTTTGTGGAGTTTCAGATGAGATACATATGCATAGCAGCACTAAAGTGCCTAATGTTTCATTTTGATGTACCATGATGTTATGATATATATATAGAGATATTTTTGTGGTGCTATTTCATGAGTTTATTTAATGGATTATGAGATGATGCATAGTACTATATTATGATACTGACGTGTGTGATGTAGGATGTGTGTGAAAGGTGTACTATATGATGTGAAAAGTTTATATGAATGGATGTTTTATTATGCATAAATGATGTTTATGAATGTGGAATGCATAGGTAATGATTAATGATTAAATGGATATATTTGACATGCAATGTGTAATTAATGATTAATGATTAATGAGATATATATGCAATATGTTTTTAATGATTAATGAATGAGGATATATATTTGACATGCAATGGTAACTAAATGATCTTAACTAGATGAGGTAGAATGCAATGGAATGAGCTAGTGTCACTTTATTATTATGATGTTTTTGTGTGTGTGTGTATCTGATATAACCAATAGGATCAACTGAACCACTAGAGAAGAGGAAGGGGAAGATGAATAAACAAGACCCTTGTCTCAAACAGAAATGCAGAAAAGAAACAAACTAAAATGCAACCTGACTACATGATTTAGTGGGATCACTTATGTTTATGTTGGAGAGCACACCCTAGTTTGATATTGCAATAGGAGGTATGCATCATGTGTCATAAAAATACAAATGACATTGTTCCATTGCATGGACTATACTCTTAGATAGTTGTAGAAATAGAGATGTAGATTTTTAGACTATGATAGAACCTATGAAATATACTTATTGGAGAGGTCTGAGCACACTTAGGTCTTTTAAGGGACATAAGTATGCTAACCCATTGGCCCCATTAAGATACACATAATCATAACTAGAAAACCAACAAAACATTCTTAAAGTATCCACAAACAGATCATACCGCAATCAACACTTGCATCAGATTTCACCAGTCACAATATACTAAGATATGGAAGATCAAGGTAATCATGAGTAGGATCTATTGATACAAAAAGATAAAATAAACAAAGAAGGCCTCCTGACAAAGTGGTCATTCAGTCCACAGTTCTTGCCATGAACGGGATAGGATTGATGAGATTAATTTGAGCCGACTAAGGAAGTACACATCCTGTAGGGCAAAGATTGATTGTTTGAAATGGATATTTGCTGGCAATAGATGTGAAAGGAACAATAACTCAGAGATTTGATTTTGATGTTGATTTTGATAAGCACTTTTTGCGATCACCATGTCTGGGAAAATATTAGTGTGATGGGGTTAAGCTTAGCTTGGTAGGAATTGTGGGTGGATCCTTATGGCTATGCAGGAAGCGATGACTAAAAACTAGGACTAGAATGAAGATGGATATGTACAGTGGATGGGTAGACAATGGATCCAAATCTACTATCATGGTGTCAGAGATAGGTTTTCACCATAATACATGCCTAGAGTGCTTGTTTGCCAAGTTTTCACTATTTGACAAATGCTATTTTTTTTTTGTTTGTAAAGTGTCTGTTGACCAGGTGTTTACCCCACAATGATTTTTTCAAGAACATTATCTTATTTTTAGGATTTTCTACTTTTTTTATGTTTAGGATTTTTTTAGGATCTTTTCTGATTTTTTGGTTTTTTTGTTGAATATCATTGTACAGGAACTAAATACTGAGCTACACATAAAAGTGCTTCAAATGTAGGATATTTATAGGATCAGGGAGTGGATCTCCCTCAGGTGTTTCAATCTGATATGCCCCAGAACAAAATTTAGCAGTAATAACAAATGGGCCCAACCAATTGGGTTCAAACTTCCCTTTCTTTTCTCGGTTTTGGAGATTCTTCATGTTATGCTGCAAGACCAAATCACCTACATCAAACTGAAGGGGTTTGATCTTCTTGTTAAAATGTAAGCATGGGTGATTTTGATACACACAGAGGTGGTTAAGGGCATTGAGGTATCTCTCATTAAGGAGTTGCAGCTCTTGCAAGTGGGGAAACCTATATTCTTCTTTGGACATCAGGTTCTTGAGAGAAATCCTAAGAGAAGGGAGGTCAATTTCAATGGGTAAGACAACCTCAGAGCCATAGACAAGAGCAAGTGGAGTGGCACCAATAGGAGTACAGATGGAGGTGCAATAAGCCTAGAGGGAAGAATTGAGTTGTAGGTGCCAATCATGGCTAGTGTCATCGACAGTCTTTTTGAGGATCTTTAATATGGTTTTATTAGTAGCCTCAGCTTGACCATTGCCCTACGAGAATTACTTGGAGAAACAATGCTAGGTGATACCAGATTTCTTGCAAAGGTCAGAGACATCCTGATTCTTGAAGGGTGTTCCATTATCAGTATGGAGATATTTGGGGATGCCATAGCAAAAATGATATAATTTAGGATAAACTTGGAAATTTTCTTACCAGTTGTATAGGTGAGGGGGATTTCTTCAATCCATTTGGTAGTGTATTCGGTGGTGGCTAGGATATACTTGTGCCACCAACAGAGTTTGGAAATATTTTTCACACAAGGTCAAAACCCCAGTGGAAGAAATTCCAAGGTGTGATGATGGGTTGGAGGGATTGAGTGAGAGCATGTATCAAATCACCATGCTTCTAGCAAGGAACACATTTCTTCACATAATGATAGGCATCATGCTCCATTTTCAGCCAATAGTATCCAGTGCGGAGAAACTTCTTTGCTAAAGTGAGACCACTAGAATGGGCTCCACAAATTCCTTGATGCATCTCTTCCAAGGCTATGTATACATCCTCCAAATTCAAACATTGAAGAAGAGTTCCATCAAAGTGTTTATGAAAAAGAATGTCTCCAAGGATTGTGTAATGAGAAGTGTGGTGAACAAAGGTTTTTTGTTGGTTAGGTGTAAGCATGAGGGGAATGGTTTTATCATAAAGATAGGTGAGGATTTTTTGATACCAAGGTGATTTGAGACCAACAATTTCACACACTATCTCAGAATCTAGTTGTTCATAGGAATGGACCATAAGATTCTCGACAAGAAATTCACACTGTGTGCTTGTTTTTGACATAGATATTAGTGAAGCAATGGTAGCCATGGCATCTGCTGCTTTATTGTTTTCTCTTGGGATTTGCTGGAAAATGATGCTTGAAAAATGTTGTTTGAGATCTTTGACCATGCATTAGTAAGGAAGCAACTTATCATCCTTTGTATGAAATTCATCATTGACTTGTTTGATAACTAATTGGGAGTCACCAAAAACAATGAAACTTGTGATCTTCCATCTGATAGCTTTGCGAAGGCATGTGACCAAGGCCTTGTATTCTACTATATTTTTCATGCAAGCAAATGTAAGTTTATAGGATTTAGGGATAAGATCCCCTTGAGGTGTCACAAATAGAATTCAATCCCCTAATCCTTTCTAGGTAAATGATCCATAAAAGTAAAGCTTCCATTGAATGCTGGGAGTGATAGTCATAATAGTTTTATGAGGAAAATCTATGACAATAGGATGATCTCCAAGAATGGGAGCTTCTACAAGTTGATCTACTATTTCTTGTCCTTTGATGGCTTTCCATTATGTGTACACAATATCAAATTCACTAAGGATCATGACCCATTTTGTTGTGCGACCTGTCAGGGCGGCTTTAGATAACAAGTACTTAAGTGGGCCAATCTTTGCTATTAATTGTACTTTCTGATTAAGCATATAATGGCAATATAGATTTTGTGTACAAAAGACCATAGCTAGACAAGCTCTCTCAATAGCTGTATAGTTGAGCTCATAACCCACTAAAGTTTAGCTAAGATAATATATGGTACATTCTTTTCCATTTTCATCTAACTATGCTAGGAGAGCACCTAGTGCTACTGTATGTAGAGAATCAAAGGTCTTCCTGGAATAGGTAGGACCAATACTGGTGGATTAGCTAGATATACCTTGAGCTATTCAAAAGCCTTTTGACACAAGCAGTCCCAAATGAATTTAATGTCCTTTCTTAGTAGGTGAGAGAAAGGGTGCACCTTGTCTACTAGTTGCAACACAAATCTTCGAATGGATTGAAGTCTTCCTTGTAAGCTCTATAATTGTTTCAAAGTTTTAGGAGGTGGCATCTCCAAAATGGCTTTCACCTTCTTAGGATCAACTTTTATTCCTCTGCGAGACATAATGTAGCCTAAGAGCTTACCTGATTTCACACCAAAGACACATTCTTGGGATTTAAGAGAACTTTATACTTTTCTAGTCTATCAAAGATTGTAGTGAGAATATCAATGTGATTTTATTGTCTTGGATTTTTCTAAGATATCATCCACATAGCCTTCCATGATCACATGAATAAGATCATGAAATATGGTCATCATGGCTCTTTGGTATGTGGCACCTGTATTCTTGAGACCAAAGGGCATGACCTGATAACAAAATGTACCCCACGGGATAGTGGCAATTTTATGCTGGTCTTCCACTGCTATTCGAATCTAGTTATATCTAGAAAAACCATCCATGAGGGACAACATCTCATGTCCAGTAGTCAAATCCACTATGATGTTAATGTTTGGAAGTGGAAAATCATCCTTAGGGCAGGTGAGATTCAGATCTCTCCAATTAGTAAAAATCTAGATGTCCCCAGAGGGTTTACCCACTGGTACAATGTTTGAGACCCATTTAGGATAGTCTATTGGTCTGATGGATTCTGCATCTACCATCTTTTCCAATTTAGCTTTAACCAGGAGTGCTACTTGTGGGTGCGTCTGGCGTAATTTTTTCTTAACAAGTTTGATTTTAGGATCCACAACTAGATGATGTACAACCAAGTCAGTGTCAAGTCCAAGAATATCCTTATATGTCCATGCAAATTTAATGTAGGCTTTCTTAAGGAATGTAGTCATGGACTCTTGTTATGTCTCATCTAGAGAGGCTACAATGTAGGTGATCTTAGGATCTACTTCTGTGTCGAGATTAACTGCAATTATTTCTTCTATGAGGATAGAAGATTTCTCTGATGGTAATGAAATGAAGGGAAAGTCAACTTCCCCCTCCTCTAGCACCTCAGAGAGGTTTTCACTAGATGACGCGTCCTTTATTTTATCTTTTTCTCCATCCAAAGGTGCCTCAGAAAGGTTTTCACCAAGGATGTTTTATCATTATTTTCTTGATTTTCTTTTTCTTCATTTTTGCCATTAAGGGAGTTGACTTGGTTACCAAAGTAGGCTTTCTCGCTGTAGTGAATCTAATGTTTATTATCTTGGAGATTTCTTAGTCCAAAAAGTGCTAAAACTACCTCATCTGAATTGCATATGTCTAAGGCAAGTGGTGAATCTTGTTGGTCTGAATCGATCAGTTCAGGATTGGTAAGGAGAAGTTTGGGTGAGGAAAGGTTAGATTGGTTAATATGGAGGACACGAGTATCAAGGTCATTTTCAATATATTAGAAAGGGACTTCAAATAAATCTTCCTCAGTGTTTGAATCAGATTCAATCAAACAATAGTTGTTGGCAAAGGTTTTCTTAGTTTCTATGGAACCCAGTCCTCATCCTTGAGGGTATCCAATTTCTTTTATGAGAGTTTTTCTTCCTATTTCATTTGCTCCAAGGCCAATGTCCTGATATCCCATACTTTCAACAATGGGTGTGGCCTTTATATAGTTCCCTTTAGGAATGTTTGTAGGTTTGTCTTCTTCTTCATCAAAAATACAGGAAAGAACATTATGCTCCATATGCTCATTTGAGAGAGATCCCCAATGTTCAAATGTAGTCTA
Organism: Chamaecyparis obtusa; assembly: GCA_027943335.1. Lineage (NCBI taxonomy): Eukaryota > Viridiplantae > Streptophyta > Pinopsida > Cupressales > Cupressaceae > Chamaecyparis > Chamaecyparis obtusa. The sequence continues at coordinate 154,368 of BSBK01008037.1, forward strand.
TTTACATTTCATAGTTTCTTTATTTTCCTAATGAAAAAGTTGTGAAGTTTTCCATAAGACCTGGGAGAGAGAGGGAGCTGGCCAATGCATAGGGAATTTTCAAACTTGTATTCCCTTGGGCCTTGATCAGTGAACCTAACTTTCTTTTTGAACTCAGTATTATTTTCTTGGGTAACCTTTTCTTTTCCCTTGGCTTGCTTATACAACTGTTCTTCAGAGGAAGTGTGCTAGATGGGAATCTCTTCTAAAAGTGGATGAACACATTCATTCAGTGGGTAGTAGTTTGATTTTTTTTCCTTCCACCCTTTTACAATATTGAAAGGGTTCATGATCACCAGGAATGGTTATTTCAGCTCCGTGATGTGGAAATTTCAAACATTGGTGAAATATGGATGGGACACCTGAGATAGCATGTATCCATGGCCTACCCAAAAGGATATTGTAGGGTAGATCCAAGTCAAGCACTTGAAAATTAGTTTTAATAAGGGTTGGGCCCACTTGTAAGGGGAGTGCAATGAGACCTTCACTCACCCTTTCTCTATCATCATATTCTTTTATTGTTATTCTCTTATTTACATCAATGAGGTCCTCAAAAAGACCGATATTGTAGATCATGCTTAAAGTACAAAGATTTAGACCAAATCTATTGTCTATAAGGACTCTTTTGATTTAGGTGTTATGGATGGTGACTTGGATATGTAGGGGTTTATTATGATGAGGGGAAGGACCTCATAAATCTTTTTCAGTGAGCACCACGTATTGTTGGGCAGCCAAATTTCCAATCATTTCTTGGAATTGAGAGGCATTGATATTTTCTAGGACATGGGACTCAGTTAGGGCATTCTCAAGGACCTCTAATGGATTAGGGATGTATGTAAAAGCTCTAGTATGTATATCTATGAAAGAGTGCTCTTGAGTTGGGAAAGAAAGTCATAATGTGATGCAGGTCGTGTCGAGGTAGATGGTGCAACAGGTGGATCCACAATAGGTGGATTGACAACAAATTGTACGGTTATGTGAGGGCGGCGAGTAGTAACATTGCAATCTACACTCTTTAAAGTCAATGTGTTTACATGAGTGTCAGATTGTTCAATATGGCCACATAGTGAGTCAAAACAACAGACATCATTTTGGGCTAATTTTCCACAAGTGCGTTCATCCCCTAAGATTTTGTTTGTTGAATAATCATAAGAAAAGCCCTTTGATGTGGATGCATTGTTTTGATTATGTTTTGGAAAAGGTTTAGAATACATTTTTAGCTAAGCATTAGAAGTAGAGGCATTTTGTCCTTCTACTTCAATTTTACCATCATCGATCAAATCTTGCACAAAATGATGAAACTTCATACATTTGTAAGATCACATCAAGGGAATCTGCTAGTTGTGTAAATTGTCATCATTGTTGTTATCGATTGTTGTTATTGTTATTATATCATGAGAATAGAGAGCCATGATAACCAGATCCTTGATTTTGATTCTGGTTATTCGAATTGTTTTGATTATTTGAATTGGTTTGATTATTGTTGTGATTGTTCTGATCATTTTGTTGTGATTGCCTTTGTTACTATTATTAGATGCTTGAACATTTTCGACATGTTTAGCATCTATCACTCCATCATTAACAACACCTTTGTTCTTAGACTAGAACTTTGGTTTATCACTAGTATTGTTAGATGAATTAGGGTTATAGTGTTTAATTGCTCCTTTCATCAAAATTCCATCTTCAATAGACTTCCCCTTTTTAATGAGTGCCTCAAAGGAATCCGGGGCAGCCATCTTCATTTGAAATGACATTTCTATAACCAGATTCTTAGTAAAGATATCAACTAGATGTGAATCTAGGATTTTCCAAGGCATGCGATTGGCAAGATGTCGCCACCTTTGGATTTAATTGGCAAAGGTTTCTCCATTTCTTTGTTTCATGTTACACAAATTGTTGAGGGATGCTTGATGTTCCATGTTATAAGAATATTATGTAACAAATTTTTCCGCAATATCATGGTAGGTGGAGATGGAACCCGGAGGAAGGTTCAATAGCCATTCTAAGGCTGGTCCTCCAAGACTTCTAGTGAAAAGTCTTAGGAGAAGATGATCATTGTAGGAAACTTCTTGTGCCACTACATAGAATTCCTTGATATGTTGCACAGGGCATGACTTTCCCTTGTATTTTTCAAGCTTTGGCATTTCAAAATTGGCGGGGAATGGTTGGAGAGTGATTGATTTGTCAAAAGGATGAGGACATATTTCTGCAAAAGAAAATTCCTTCTTCCCACCTTTTTGCATAGCCAATATCATGCCTTTGAGCTCATCAATTTGTTGGAATAATTCAAGAGAATTAGTGGTGATTGTATGGGCTTGAAGTGTTCCTCCTCCTAATGATGCATTTTGTCCCCCTAGAGGGGGAAGATTGGTGTTGTCTCTGATTGGTGTTGTTTGTTTGTGCAGAATTTTGATTTTTTAGGACTCCACTAGGCTTCAAGAAAATAGAAGTAGAGCATCGTCCTGAGGACCTTGGTTGTGGTTCAGGTACATGACCCACATTAGAACCATCATTACTCACCCCATTGTTTGAGTTAGGCTTGTTTAGGAGTTGTCAGATTAAATCAAGCATATCAAGGGGAGGTTGAGTTGTGTAATCAGATGTTGATGGCATTGATTTTATTTCATTGGTTCGAATCAATTTGTTCTCAAGAAAACTTTCATCTAAATTATTAGGGAGGGTAACACCTCTTTGGACAAGATTCATGAAGCTATTGGCACTATTGGCTTGGATTAGGTCTTCCACTATGCTTAAGTTGTTAGGATCCTCAAAAAAAAAATTTGTTCATGGATTGGTACTGACACTTTCAGGTATTACTATGTTGGATTCCATGTAAGGTTCTTCTTCGTCATTAAAGTCTTCTTGATAGATAGTTTCTTGATCATTATCCATGATGAAAGATTCTTGTCTTAGCTTTTCTTGTGATCAGGTAAGTACCATGCACGAGTGACCTTAGGATGGTTGAATTGAAGAAGGGTGAATAGTTGATGAGGTATAGAAAGAAAAGGATTTGGTGAGCTATGAGAAACTTGGACTAATGATTAGGTCTTGATGATTGATTAGATTGACTGAATTGGATTGATTGATTTGATTTAGGATTAGATTGATTGATGAAATTGGATTAAAGAGGAACTAAGCCTCAAGGATTGATTGGATTTAAAGGTTTGGAACAAACCCAGGTGAAACAAGACCTTGTGATTATACAAACATAGGATTGGTTTTGATTTAAAGTCTTCTTGTGTTTGGGTGATAAACTGATGATCCCCAAACAAAATAGGACTGGATTAGGAATACTAGAGAAAGACTTAGTTCTCAAAGTAGTAAGGGATTAATTTTTTCTTTGGAATTAAGGTCTATGAGACACTATTGAAATGATTCTTTGACCCTATGACTTGATGAAGGTGTGAAAGATGGATTGATCTGATTCTGATTTAAAGTCCAAGATTCTAATTAATGCTTTGGGATGTGGATGATGAAAGGGATGTTAAAAGATGGGAAAGGGATGAATGACTTGAAGAAGATGAGGAATGAAGGTCAAAGGTACTTATTCATAGGATTCCCATGTGACAAAGGCCATGTTCACTTTGTTCTTGGTAACAAAATTAGCAACCCGATTGTTGTAAATGATTTTATTTGATTTCTCACTAGCCTCTAGAAATTCTCAAATGGGTTTCAAATAAGATTGGTTGGCTTTAGTCTTTTGATCAGCAATTTTATTCTCTCCGTGGACTCGTGCAACTGAGAGTTTTTCTTTCTTATGTTTAACACTATCGGTCATGACTTGAGGACAATATCTTGATAGATCAAAGGATGTTCTTGGCAAGAACTAATTTCATACATACATCAAACATTTGGATTACAAGAACATTTATTGAAAATAGTCCTACAAGGGACAAATCAACCTTGCAAGATTCAAGTGTACGGAATTTTTTTTTCAATGAAAGTAACAAGCACACTCTTTATTAAAAGGAAGTTGACTGAGATTGAAAACCTTTTCTCAATGACTTAGGAACACACCCAACTCCTTAGAATATGGCCATCACCAAGCACATAATGGCTCCATGATGTCATATTATCAGTGTTAATGTTGAAGGGAGCTCGATATGCTGAGTATCTTGGGGAGATTAATATTCTCCTCACACATAGATTATCAACCTTTTGGAGGTGAATCGAGTGGCTTCTAACTAATGAATTTTAGTAAGGATCTCCATTCAAACACACTCTTTGTATCCACGTAGGTGCGACTAGGACATATCACCCCACAAAGCACCTTGGTGCAAGTAGTCATGTAAACGTGATTGAGACCATGAGGCCCTACTAAATGTTAGGTGAGAACAATGTATAAGCTCAAATGTCATCCGGCTTCCAAGGCTTTAATCCCCCAAAAAAAATTTCATTAACGTGAGTTGGAGTGGTGGCCTTACACCTTGTTCTCACATGGGTTATTCCCGGGAGCTTTTTACCTCGATGGGAGGCCCATCTAAAGGATTGAAAATAAATGCATGGATTGGCTCCAAGAAGGAGTCTAGATTTATTATTTTCCCTCAAGGGGAAAAGAGAATAATCTCCTATCTAATGAGGTTTTCACCCAAACACACCAAATAGATGTTCAATTCCAAGTCTTTTCTTTAAGACAACAATTTAAAAGGTTCCGGGTTTCTAATTTTCTCACTTGGAGAAAAAAGCATAATCCCCTAGCTAATAAATCACTATCAAAAGAATAAACTTCCTATTTAATGCTAGGTGCCTAAGAAATCATTAAGAAAACACAATGTTTGATTGAATCTCCTTGGAAACCTACAAAACAACCTTAGTGAGTAGTTTAAAGTGTTTGGTCTTCTAACAATGTCCTACAAAACAAACAAATTAGTAGTCTTAGAATGTTCAAATCTTGGTCAACGTTATACAAAATCACTGTTAGAAGTCACAAAATGTCAGTATATTCCAAAAAAATAAGATCATAAAAATCAAAGTGCAAGATACTATATAAACATGAAGAAATTAGGCAGAGAGACATGTCTGTCAGAGATGCCTGTTTCTAAGTAGACATGCCTTTGTATAGGAAGAGATGTCTGTTTATAGGCAAAGACGCCTGTATATAGGCAGAGAAGCCTGTTTGCAAAAAACCAAAAGTTAAACACCAATTTTTGAAAGTTTTATCCTCTCACTGAGTCTTAAATGCATAGCAAGGTTTCTAATGACAAAAATACAATGATTTTTAACCTTAATATGTCAATTTTTTTTACTTAATCAGCTTAGAAAACAACACAAAGAAAAACTCCCTCTTCTAGCAAAGACACTTGTGTGTATGCAGAGACACCTATCTGCACAAAAACAAATATTTCATTAGGTTCATGTATTTTTCATCATTTGCAGACACAATTAGGTGTTTTACTAATGATCATTAGCCTTAATGTGATTTCCAAATAGAAGTTTTTCTGATTAAAACAAACTAAAATAAGAGAAAAACTCTTTCTAGTGGAGACGCCTATCTGGAGGCAGAGACAATTGTTTATAGGAAGAGACGCCTGTCTGTCAGAGATGACTATTTATAGGCAGAGACTCTTGTGTATAGAGACACCTATTTCCAGGCAGAGACGCCTCTGGTCGTGTGAAGATGCCTGTCTGGAAAATTCACGGGAAACCTTCACAAAATCAAGATAAATAGTTAGTTAATAGGATTGTGGGTCCCACCATGTGTGCCAAAATGTATATGATGAAAATCCACCTATTAAGAACAAGTTCAAAAATGTAAATTTTAACAACAAAGAGCATAATCAATCTATTCTAACATGTTCATAAACTTGTAAAAACATTAATTTTCACCATAACCTCGAATGAGCATGAAGCAAGTGCACCCAAGACTTGCTTGATTTAAGCTCTTAGAGAGGTTGTGGGTGTGCTCTCCCAACACAAGTATGGATCCCACTATAAATGCAATTACAATGAAGATTTGAGATGCTCAAGAAGAAGCTATAAAAGCAACTCTCAAACACTCAAATGCAAGAGGCCAAAGAAGCTCAAGGAGGAGCTATGAAAGCAATCCTCAAGCTCTATGGCATGCAAGTGATAAAAATGAATGAAGCAAAAAGCATGGAATGAAACTAAGTCTATAATGAAAATCTAACAACTATCAAATGGTTAGTAAAAACTCTAAGAACAATTCTAAGCATATACTAGCATAATAACTCTAATGAAAAAAGGAATGAATTTTGCTTGAGACAAGAGTCCTATTTATAGGATTTTGGAGGGCTCGGGTGTGGTGGCATCTATGTGGAATCCACATAGGTGCCACCAAGGAGACACACAAGCCATGAAAAGTCCAAGACTTGCTCACACATGTGTGAGAAACTTGGGATGTGAAAGGTCAATGTGTACTTCAAGTACATGTGTAAGTGTGTGTAAGAGATGTGTAAGTGAAAAAGTCCATTTTCACCATTTTAGAAGGTGTAATAAGTGTCATAAAAAATGTAAGAGGCCTTGTTTGTGCAATTATTAACAATTTTTGAAAAGGCCATTTTTGGAAATTTGCTCACATGTGTGAGAAAATAATTATGACTAATGGGTGTAGGAATCCAAAAATTAGCCTTATTAACCTTAGCTAATTAGTGATTAGGCTTATTAGACATAAAGTGATATGTGTAGGATAGCATCTAGGCTAGATTTAGGATTAAATTAAATTAAATTTAATTTAATCATGGTTTAGTAGAAATAAATAATGTTAAGGAATTAAATAAATTAAAACTTTATTTAAAAGGGGAATATGGAGGAACATGTATTAAATTTAATTTAATACATTATAAAGGTAGTATTTAAATTTAATTCAAAGACTATAATTATTGAATTTATTTAATTAAATAAATTGATAAATTTGACAAATATAATTAATTAAAAAATTAACTATAATGTTATTTGGGGTCATTAATTAAATTAAATTTAATTAATGTTAAAAGGACAAATTTAGGTGTCTACACTTGTATCTCTGCATCAAGTTTCTTGATCTTTTCACTAAGCTCGGCAGTGAAGTGGTCTACAATGCTTAATTGATACAAAATTTGTATTATCTACTAAATAATGGTTTCAAGCTTGGTAATAACCTCTGATAGCTTGACCTTATTGATTTTCACTTCCTGGCTTATTTTCTCTGCTAGCTTCATTTATATTTTTTCTTCTACCTGTTCTTCCAGTCTCTTCTATGCATCTACATCAGGGGCATTGATGTGTCTGGTTATAGTAGCAAGTTGATAAATGATGGGAGTGTCCTTATCAACATTGATGTCGGGGACTACTTGCATCAAAATGTCTCTAACTTCTTCTAAGACTTGTTTTATTTTGCTCTCTTGCCTTAACTTTTCCTACACAGCCTTCCTTGTGCACAATTCACCATATCTTCTTAAGACTTCAAGGTCTAAAGTCCTAGGGTCACATTCATGAATTTCAATAATTTTATCTAGTATGACATGACTCTTACCACGTTTCTTCTTTTTCTTTTTCTCTGGTGTGGGGGATTTGCTGTAAGGCACTAGAGCTTTGGTCTTCAGATTTATCTTTTTTGGCTTGGTAGACACACTCTCTTCCTTTCCTTGCCTGGTGACTGGTGTCTTGGTGTCTTGTCCTTGGGCATCTTGTTTGGTGTCTATTGTAGCTGACTCTACATGTGTATTCTTTTTTGCATCTTATTTTTTCATTTTGCGTCTTTGTTTTTCGCCTCTTTATTCTCAGGCTCATTTATATCTTTTTACTCTTATGTACCTTGTCCCTTGGTTGTATCCTTTTTCTCCTTAAGTGTAGAGCCTTTGGGTTCCTTTTGTGGAGAAATATCAATTTCTTGAACTAGTATAGGTAAATCACCCAGTATATCAACTATTGCTGCCTCACTAGGTGCATTCTCCTTGGTGTTATCTGCAACAATGTTGATGTCCTCATCATCATGTACATCATTAGGATCTCAGTGTGTGATGTCCTCAATCAAAAATTCATCTATCCCGGTGGTTACTAGCTACTCAAGAGAATCCTATATATATTCTTCACTATATTCTATAGGGTAAAAGTCCATAGAATGAGTATCATCTACTATCTCGGTATCGGATATGTGTATTGGATCCTTGGTGGCTATGTTTTCATCATTTGAGTGAACTCATTTTCCTTTCATTTTGTCCTTCTTCTTAGGAATGATAGCCAGTATAAGTTGATCAACTTTGGCCCTTGATTCCAAAATCTTAGCCCATAGAGGCTTGCTATTTTCATCAACTTCCTCAAGGTCGTCTGCCAAAATACTTAGTGCTCTACATTTCATCAAAAAATGTTTAGAGTACTACTTCATCATTTTTTCTATCTCAGTAACAAATAAGGTAGGCAATGCCAAAATCAATGAGTGTTCCATCATTTTGTTCTCTGTGTGTAGGGCATATGTCCATCTTCCTGACACTTTCTCATATAGTTCCTTAGGAACATACCTTGAAAACTCAATAGGTACTCTTTTAAATTTAATCATCATTTGTATGATAGCTTCCTCTATTTTCTCCTGATCCTCGGTGGTCATATATACATACCTATTTAACTTAGGGTGAGTTAGACTCCCTATCTCCTTTATATTATTTGCTAACTCATCTACCATCTAATTTTTATTTACTACAACCTTGAATTTACCTTCATCATCTTCTTCATCATCTTCATTAATATCATCATTTTCTCTTATTAGCGTTCTCATATTTTTAGGTTTCTTGGTAGTGACTTGGGCACCTCTCTTTTTCTTCTGATATGTTTTAGTAGGAGTTGGCCTTGTTATTTTTGCAATTCCTTTCTTCAAGGGTGGAGAACTAGTTGTTGAGGACCTTGTCCTTTCTTGTATAGGTGTTTCTTCTTGTTTCCTCTTCCCTATGGCCTTTACTAGTCCAACTTGAATATCTTCATCTAACTTGGTATCCTCCTCATATTCATTGTTGATAATTAACAATTGTTCCTCAGTTTCTTCTTCAACCAGATTAGTTGTTGATTCTTCTTCTTCTTCTTCTTCTTCTTCTTCTGCATCATCTCCAAATTGTTTCACTAGTGTGTCCATCATCTTCTTGGATTTTATACTAACTTTCACTCTAACTAGATCCATCTTTATTCTTAATTTAGCATCTTCATACATTTCAAACCTAGTATCTTTTGGATCTTTAGGCTCAATCAACAATGCCTTTATTGACCTAGAAGCTCGGTCAATGTCTAATTCATAGCCCATTGGGGGTAACCAAGAAGTCCTTGGTTCTACTGCCTTAATTAAAGTGGTGTCGGTATCTACTAAGAAACAAATATCTTCTTTATGTTTCTCTACAAGTTGACCTGGTATTTTGCTTCTTTTGTGCATTATATCCTTGAGTTTTCCAAAATAGTCATCCATAATAGTAACAAAATTCTGACCTAGATTATTAATAAACTCATTTATCTGCATATAACTGGTCGGTTGACATCCCAGTCAACATTATCAACTGATGGAAAGAATTTTTTCATGTATAAAAATATACAGACTAGTAGAGAACCAAACTTATAAGTGTTAGACTTCATTGTCCTAATGGTTCTCATGTTCTCATCCAATTGTTTCAGTAGAATCTCATTGAGGTCAAATTGAAAATCCTTCTTAATAATCCACAAGGTACACTATTTGGTCTTCTTGATTGAAATATATTGTAACCAATAACATAGGCTCAAAATCTTGTCTCTGGATCAATGATTGTATTAACTCTCATACATTTTCCATCCCATTCTTCTCGTGTAGGCTTCTCAATCTCAATCCTCAGTGCACTCCTTATGGCTTTAGCTTTATCGGTAGTAGTGTAATCGGTGACCACATGTATGATGTCTTTGTTTATCTTAACTAGTTCATCTAATCATAATTTCCCTTCATGCACTTGGCTAAGAAAAACCCTAATCCTCTTTGTCTTAAATTCCCTTGGGAAATATAGGGCATTCATTAATCCCTTCACCTCTAGGTGTTTGTGCTCATCCTTGAGCTTTCCATTTTCAGTCAGCTCCTGGTAAGTGGATTGAAGCTCGAAATATCTGATTTCACTAATTTTACAGTGAATGTATGCACAAATGTCATGCACCAACAAAACTGTAGGTAGTATACTGGAAAACACACCTGCTTGATCAATCTGTGAGGCTATTTCTGGGTGCAACTTGTAATTTGGTTCATCATGGGTTGTAGATTTGATCAATGTGACCTTCTTGTCACTCTCAGACTTGGATTTCATAACTTTAGATGAAGATGCCATTGTTTCTCAAATTTAGGGCTTCACAAATGTTTTAGTAAAACAACTCGATGGCTGAGAAACTTACTTTAGGTCATGATAAAATCACTCGGTATCTCTTTAAATCTTTGCTAAAAGCTCTGGAAATTCTTCTCTCAAATTTTATCAAGTCACTCTAGTTCTTCTTATGATTACTATGTGATGAAATGACTAAGTTCATCACATATTTATACGACAAATCTCTTTTCCTACTCAAACTTTCACATTAAATGATTTACCTACCACATCTCAGTAAACATAGTTGTGCTTGGTTAACACTTAAAAGACTTTAGCTTAGTTAACACTTAGATATTACTCAGTTGATACTACAACTTGATTAACCTTTCCAATATTCACTGACTAGAAAATATTTACTTGGTCATGCTTTTACTGACTGTACACAATTTAAGTTCTAAACATGTAATCCCATAGTGCATCTCATTTCATACTGATTTGGTGTTCATTCACTATATATAAGGAACTATTGTAAGATATAACCAATTAAAATTCAGTTCCATACATACCTTAATTACTTAGGTGGAGATGGTGATATCACCTAATCCAATGGATGAGGTGTCACTAACTATAGTGCTTGATCCAACATTGTCATTTGATTCTTTTCTCCAAATTTGATTTCTTATCCTCATGATTTCTTTAATTGTATATCCATTTGTATTTGTGTTTGTCTCTAGTGCTTGGTCTCTATAATATTTTCTCGAGTGACCGACCTTATGAAAGTGTAGACATGCCATACTAGTGCTTTTCCAATTGTGAGATCTTTGTCTCCAGTTCTTTCTCATGCAATTTGCTGCTACATGTCCATATCTACCACATGTTGTGCAATTAACCCAAGTTTTGTAATCCCAAGAATATGCATTATCATGCCTTCTCAGTTGATATGTTTTGTTCTATTCTTTCAGTGTCCATACTTGCTTCATCTTTGTCCTACATTCTTGTGATATGTGTGCATGTATGTTGCAAGTGCAACAATATTTTTCCACATAAGGTTTCTTAGGTGTTCTATTTTTCTTTGATCTGCACTCATGTGCTTGATGTCCATACTTATTACAGTTATAGAAATAACCATTAAATTTAGGAGTGGATTTGGAAATACCTTTTCCTTTGCTTCTGCAAATATTTGATGTGTGGCCCAGTTTTCCACATTGATAACATGATAGCTTCTTTGGCCTTGGATTGACATAGGAATTCTTCTATTTAGCTTGTCTTGATGACTCTTCTTGCTCGGTATAGCCTAAACCAGTTGTGCTATCAAGTATTTTCTAACTATTCAGAAATTCATCCATTCTTTTAGTACTATCTTCAACTTTCTTAATCATCTCACTATGTTGTTGTTTAATCTTTACCTCCTTCTTCAATCTTTCATTTTCTTCTCTCAATTCACCAATATTCTCCAATTTCCTTGTAATCTCACTATTTACTCGGTTGACTTCCTAACTTATGAAAACCATCTGATTATAGATTTCAAAGTGATTCTTGGTGAATCTCAATATCTCAAATTCATTCTCTTGCAACTTATCAGTCATTTGCCTCCTATCTTCAATAGTCAAATTTCTTTCTTGTTCTGCTTGCCTTGCATTGTTCATGACATCAATCATTCTGACCATTTGTGTCTCTTGACCGATCTGCAGTGCTTTCACTTATTTAGTTAGATGTAGATTCATTTTAGATAGATCTGATATGGTTCCTTCAGATGCATTAGATATGCTACCATGTCCACATCTAGATTCCTCAAATGGATCATCTATCTCTTCTTCATGATAATCAATCTCATTACACGCATTTCCATTGTTGGAAATATCCAAGACTATCTAGGTTACTGAGAGGGGAGGGGTGAATTAGTAACTTCAAAACTTTTAACAAATTTAGATTTTAATAATATTAGATTGATAATCTGACTGCATGCATGAGTAACAGAAAGAATAAAACATTCATAGCACTTAGAACACAGAGATTTGGTGACCCAAAAACCTTCCAAGTAGAAAGTAAAACTGGGGTGGGGATGATACCCACAAAACTTCAATACTGCAGTATAAAGTTTACCGGTTAAAGCTTACAATGATCACTTCTAATGATCTGCCCTATTAGGAGCAATAAGGACTACTAGGTCCACCTTGTTAGAGGTTTTACAAAAATACAATGAAGTATGCACTTGGTAAAGAGATTTTTACAAAGACTATTAAGTCTACCCGATTAAAGGATTTCAAGCTGATTCACCTGTTAGGATGAAATAGTAGATCTCTTACTTGCAACTGTACTTGCTAATTGAGATTCTCTGATGTTTGATCACCTTCTATGATGGATAGATCTTTTCTGCTTCTTATACTAATGTAGCCCTTTGTAATTCACTTATCTCTGCCTTTCTCTCTTTTTCATACTTCTCTATTTCTTCCTTTTGGATATGACATAAAACATTGTTTATATATCAATCTAAGTCAATTCCAAAACAATTAAAAAGTTATCTCTTAAACAAGTAAACACAAATATTACTGAGTCAGCCCAAATATAGTTACACGGTTACTGCAAACTAACTCGGTGACTTTTTGATACTCGGCGTCCACTGCGTTACTCGGCATCGTCATGCACTCGGTAGAAGTGGAAGCTCGGTCCATACTAACCACCTTGTCATAGTTTCAAACTCGGTAAATACTGGAGACTCGGTAGATAAAGTGTTACTCAATAGAAACTAAATTTCCTGTTTAACCGTGTAGCACTCGGTAAACACTGTGAAACTTTGCGAGCTCGGTATGCACTGTTCTGCTCAGTAAGCTCTGTTCTACTCGGTAAGCTCTACTCGGTATGCACTGTTCTGCTCAGTATGCACTGTTTAGAATAAGTGTTGTCACTAATGACAATCATGCTTAATGCCAATAGTCTCCCCCTTTGGCATTAGTGACAAAAACACTTATTGCCAAAACTTATATACAAGAATCATGCTGAATCTTTTTTTTGATTTTTCAAAATTTATCTTTGTCAAACTGTTGTTTATACATTTCATGACTCCCTTATATAGAGTACTTTCTCTAGATTACTTTATCCCCCTTTCGTATTACACACCTTAATCTTATACACTTTCTCCTATACATTTTCTCCCCCTTTTTGACAATAATGACAAAAGTGTATATACAAGTATTTTACAGGGAGAATCCAAAATGTGAAAGAAAATCAGAATGTACGTTTATGATTAGTGCCAGAGTTATATCCCAATTCTCTTGCAGAATCTTGCATGTTTGGAGTGCAATTTGGACTTCTATAGAGAGTTCAATCATGTGATCTGCAATGGAAAATTGATTGTCATGGAGTAATGTTTTTGAGTGAACAATGTGCTTTTGCATTATGTCCATGATGGGAAGGATCATGTTTTGAATATCTAGTAGTGTTGACTAGATCTTTGTATCTTCTTTTAATAATTCCGACTGCCTATTTGATAGGAATGTGATTTTCATATGATGTGCAGAGCTTGAACTAGGTTCAAGTTGCAACTTCTGTACACTGTCCTTCAGATCCTCATCAATCTTATTCAATTTTTCTTTGACTTCCTTAGTGAACTCAGCAACATTACATAGCTTAGCAACAAGTGAGGTAACATTGGAATAGGAGGACTCAATATCTATCAAAACTAAAGATAGTTCTGCCTGATTAATAGCTATATGCTGAGCAACATGCTCAAGCACTTTATTGTCAAACTTCTTCTCAGCTTTCTCAAAAATCTTTTCTGATAGAGAGGAATCCTCATGGAACTTGTTTACTACCTCAACTAACTGTAACAAAATATTTTGAGAGGAATCAACTTTAATACCTAATGCTTTTGACAAAATATCTTTTGCATCTTCAATAATTTTATATTCCTTGTCCCTTTCTTCTTTTAGTTTCTTCTGCTTTTCTTTCTTTTGGAGGAGTTCACCAATGTTTTGCATTTGGTTTGCTGAAAGATTTGCAAAGTCTAATTTTGGAATCTCTATCTCCTCATCTAAGTCCATATCCTCTTCTACATTCTTAATCAAAAATATTGTACTCGGTTGAGCCTTAGGATCAACTGTTATTGCACTTAATGCCTTTGTAGAAGTTATTGTAGACATTGTAGGACTAGCTGTGAAAAATGATAAACTACCGAATGGAATACTTGAAGGGCTCAAAACTGAAGTATTCACAATTGTAGAATCAAAAGCTGAAATACTTACTGAAGTATCCAAAATTGAGGTACTTACTGCTAGAAAACTTGATATGGAAGTAGGTACTAAAGTAGATACAAGAGACTGCAACTCGATAAAAGAGGTGGTAGTCATTTCTGTCGATAATACATTGAGTTGTGCTAGTGATGATTTGATATTTGATGTATCTGTGGAAGTTGTCACAATCATACTTGAAGTTATCTCCATGCCAGGTGTAGCAACTTTTGCTGGAGAGTGAGGAAGTGAGGCAATGACTTCTGCAGCTATCCGAACAATATTATCTTCCTCATCATTTTGCTTTTCTACCTCGGTATCTTCTTCATGTTCATCATTGTCATCATCAATATCCTTGATTATCACAGTTTCGGCACTCGGTTTGTGAAGATTATAGATGTTTTTCCATGTGGCAGTGGCACTCTTCACAACCAACTCAATATCTTTGATCAAAATCAAATAACTATTGAATTTGAGTGTCAACTTATTTTCATTATCTATCAATGCCTTATTAATTTCAGCATTTTTCAAACTTGGCATTAATTACCTCAAGGTTTGAGCATAGATGTCCTTGACAGTTTGTCTTGCATTGGACCATCTCAACTTAATTTTGTTCAACAGAATTCTTGGGATTTGAGAAGCTATCTCTTCAGGTGAGTATTTCCATTTTCCCATTTTCTCGATAACAACATCTTCAATTTCTTGCTGCTCTTCCTCATATCTGATTTCATATTTGAGACATTTGAAGTTTGCAATTCTAGATCCTTCTCTCATATCCTTGATCTTTTCTTTTAATGGAGGAGGCCTTTTGAATACTATTTCTTCACTATTTTTGTCAGCCTTGCCTCTTGCACTCCTTCTTGTAAATATTGCAGAGGGTTGCTTGGGTGCCTTGGTGATAATTACTTTTCCTTTCTTCTTTGCTAGTACTTGTTCTTCTTCCTCCTCATCCTTTTTCTCTTCTTCTTCTTCAAAGTCCTCTCCTTTTTCCTCGGTTGACATTAGAGGTGTGCTAGCTTGTATTTTGGCCATCCTCTTTCTTCCTTTGTTAACCGCCTGTGGAAGCTTTATACCAAGCTCAATTCTCTCCTTAGCTTCTTCATATGTCCCAAAATATGGTGCCTTTGGATTAACAGGTTGATTAATTAGGGCTTCAATAATATTCTTGGTTTCATCAATATTTACCTCATAGGGAAGAGGTTTCACATGTACAAACCTTGGTTTTTCTGCCTGTATGTACAGATTATCACAGTCCACCATGAAACAAATATCATCTTTGTAATCTTCCACCAATTTCTATGGAATCTGGAATCTATTGTTCATTTTCTCTTTAAATGATTCAAAATAGTTATCCATTATGCTTTCAAAATTGTCACCCATTTCTGAAATGTATTCATTCATCTGATAAAGAACCGGCACATCTTTTCTCCATACTACCGTGCCTTTTGATGGGAAAAACTTTTGAGCATAGAAAAATAAACAAACCAATAGTGAGCGAAACTTACATTTATTGTTCTTTGAGGTTTGGATGCTCTCCATGTTCTTGTTGAACTATTTCAACAAAAGATATGCTACGTCAAATGACAGATTGTTCTTTACAATTTTATACGCTAGGTCAACTGCTTCACACAGAACACTGTTCTGCCGACTTGAACTGTATATCTTGTGAGCTACGATATGTATACCAAACTTCAATTCTACATCAGTAATTCTGCTTATCTTCATACCTCTACCATCCCACTTGGCTAGGGTTTTCTCTTCGAGTTCCATCCAACCTAGGGTTTTTGTAGATTTTGCCTTGTCAAGCATGGGAAGACTAGTGATTCAGTGAATCATCTTCTTCGTAATCTCTACTAGTTGCTCAAGCCATATTTTACCTTCATGTACTTGGCTGAGGATATATCTAACCCATTTTATCTGAAAGCTTCGAGGCAAGTGTGTGATGTGAACTAAACCCTTATCTTCCAAATGTTGATGCTCCGGTTTGAGAACACCATCGACACATAGTTCCCCACGAATAGTATCTATCTCTAGGGTTCCAAGATCTTGAATTGTACACTTAAAATGACTATGAATATCGTTAATAAGGAGTACCTTAGGAGGGATCTGAGATTGAGCTCCACTCGGGTCTAGGGTTCTGGCAACTGCGGGCACGAGTTTGAAATCTGGTGCTTTCCATTCTCCATGAACCAACATTTCCAAATCTTTCTTCACTTTAGCACTGGAAGATGCCATGGTAGCTCAGTGAACACAGTAAATTCTTCAAGGAAAGAGAATATCTTGCTGAAATATGCTTCAAAACACTTGATTGCACTAGGAGACTTTTGTTCACGGTGAATAGTAAACTTGATTTCACTCCTTTTGTTAAAACTTTGTCATTAATGCTCAGTACGAATTAGGGTATTGAATTAGATAGGCTATCATCCACTATGAATTAATTGCTTGGTGAAGACTCCGCAACTCGGCGATCATACGAATTCATACTTCTCTGACCTTACTTGGTAACCAAATGAAGTTAGGTTACTCCCGACCTTGCTCGGTGGTAACTGATACCGACCTTCTTGTGATCCTACTGTATCTTGCATACTGATGTGGATCTATCTTCCTTTCAGTTCAGGAACTGTTTTGGAATATGTCTATAAAGATACAATTCCAGTGCTTTCTTGGAGACTAGTTAGAGCTCATAGAGCCACTCCCTTCATTAGTGACTTCAGGATTGGTTTGCTCGGTAGGTTTAGGAATCCACTTCTGTCTCATCTGCTTCCTAATGTTATTTTCTTTTGCTTTCTTTTCATCTTTAATTTTGCCTAAATTCATGTAGTTTTTAGCTATGTGACCAAGCTTAGTGCAATTATAACATCTTATGGTAGAATCCCTTTTTCTCAAGTGGTGCCTTACACAATTCATGCCAATGTGTCCATATTCTCCACAGTAATGACATCTACACCAAGTGTTGTAATCCCAACCAAACATTGCTTTAATAATTTGTTCTGCTGGATTGGGTCTTTTAGTTCTGCATTCTGATGCCTTATGACCTTGTTTGCTACATTTGTGACATATGCCTTTAAATCTTGGTTTCTCCTTGCATTCATTTTCTTTATGACCAAGCTGATTGCAATTGTAGCATTTTCCATTGAATTTTTCTTTTCCATTGCTCCAACATTTGTTTGAAGTATGACCAATTTTGCCACAGTGATTACAGGTAGGTTTCTAATTCTTTTGAGTACCTTGTTTGGAGGATTCACCTTCCTCTTTGTATCCAAGTCCTGCTTTTCCTTTTTGCCTATGAAGGTTTTGTTCATACACGTGATTCATATCTTCCTTAGATTTCAACATTCTCTCATTGATTTGACTTTCAGCATCTAGCTCACTCATCACTCTTAAATTGATTTGCTTTTTAGATCTCAGCTCTTCTCTCATATTTTCATTTTCTGATCTTAGAGTCAAGATTTCTTCATTTGCATTGGAGATTTGATCAATAAGATGTTCTAGCTGAAGAGTTTTATTCTGGATTTCATTGTTCTTTCCATCTATTTCATCTTTCATCTTTTTTCTTTGTTCCAAGACTTCACAAAATCTTGTTGACTGAATTTCCTGTTCTCTTTTCAATTTTCTCACTTCTTGCAGAGATCCACTCTTTTCTAGAAGTTCTTTGATTGCATTGTTTGCTTCATCTGAGCTGCTAGAAGGGAAAAAATCTTCAATCTTTTCTTCAACATACTGGTGGTCATTGATCTGATTTGCAAGTTCCTTCCTTCTTTTTAGGGAAAGGGAAAGATGCTCTCTTGCTTCTTTGAGTTGAGTTATGGCCATTTCCAGATCTAGCTTTTCATTCTCAATTAATTTGTTTAGTTTGAATATCTCCATTGTCCTGAATCTTTTCTCAAGCTATCAAACTTTATTCTGAGATCCACTGAGCTTTGATACCAATTGTTGGAAATATCCAAGACTATCTAGGTTACTGAGAGGGGAGGGGTGAATCAGTAACTTCAAAAATTTTAACAGATTAAGATCTTAATAATATTAGATTGATAATTTGACTGCATGCATGAGTGACAAAAAGAATAAAACATTCATAACACTTAGAACATAGATATTTGGTGACCCAGAAACCTTCCAAGTAGAAATTAAAACTGGGGTGGGGATGATACCCACAAAACTTCAATACTGCAGTATAAAGTTTGCCGGTTAAGGCTTACGATGATCACTTCTGATGATCTGCCCTGTTAGGAGCAATAAGGACTGCTAGGTCCACCTTGTTAGAGGTTTTACAAACATACAATGAAGTATGCACTCGGTTAAGAGATTTTTACAAAGACTATTAAGTCTACCCGGTTAAAGGATTTCAAGCTGATTCACCTGTTAGGTTGAAATAGTAGATCTCTTACTTGCAACTGTACTTGCTGATTGAGATTCTCTGATGTACTGATCACCTTCTATGATGTATAGATCTTTTTTGCTTCTTATACTGTTGTAGCCCTTTGTAATTCTCTTATCTCTGCCTTTCTCTCTTTTTCATACTTCTCTATTTATTCCTTTTGGATATGATATAAAATATTGTTTATATATCAATCTAAGTCAATTCCAAAATAATTACAAAGTCAACTCTTAAACAAGTAAACACAAATATTACTGAGTCAGCCCAAATATAGTTACACGGTTACTGCAAACTAACTCTGTGACTTTCTGATACTCGGCGTCCACTGCATTACTCGACATCATCATGCACTCAGTAGAAGTGGAAGCTCGGTCCATACTAACCACTCGATCATAGTTTTGAACTCGGTAAATACTGGAGACTCGATAGATAAACTGTTACTCGGTAGAAAATAAATTTCCTGTTTAACCGTGCAGCACTCGATAAACACTCTAAAACTTTGCGAGCTCAGTATGCACTATTCTTCTCGGTAAGCTCTATTCTACTTGGTAAGCTCTGCTTGGTATGCACTATTCTACTCGGTATGCACTATTCAGAATAAGTGTTGTCACTAATGACAATCATGCTTAATGCCAACATTCCATATCCTTCCTTTGATCAGTAACTTCTTTAGTTATTTTTTGGCTTCCTTAAATTGTTCAATATAGATCTACATCTGTATTTTCTAATTCTCAATATTCTTATCAAGCTTATACCTTTCAATCTTTTAGATATTTTCTCTTTAGTGATTAAAGTTTCCAAAACAAGAGAACTAGCTCTGATACCAATTGTTGGAATTATACGAAGATATATACTAAGAGGGGAAGGGTGAATTAGTACCTTTAAAACTTTTCAGGAATAAAAACTTTGTAAGCATAGATAACATTAACCGACTGAATCCATTGAATGTAACATATATTCAAATATAATTAAAAATATAAGTTCATGTAATCTAATCAATAAACCATTCATGAAAATTCATATAATTAACAAAAATGTTTTGGTATCATAGAAACCTTTGTTAGAAGGTAAAAATTGCTGTGGGGATAACACCCACAAAGCTTCAATACTATAGTAAAAATGTATGTCGATTAAGGTACAAGATTGTGATCACTTCTGGTGATCCTACATTGTTAGGAGAAATAATAAGATCAGCTAGATCTACTTGGTTAGGGGATTTTAGAAACACAATCAAGTGTGCACTCAGTTAAGAGATTTACAATAGAACTGTTAGGTTCACTTTGTTAAGAGATTTTGAATCTGCTACAATGGTTAAAGAGTAAAAATAAGATGTATCTATAATTAGTAACTCAAACTTGCCTGATTCAGATCTATGAAATACTATAAAGATATCACCTTATAGTGATGTATATGTCCTTCAGTTCTACTTGGCAGCCTTATGTCTATTTGGAAAGACTGAATGCTTCTATCAAATTCTTATATGTCAAAATCCTATCTGATATTTTGATGTCCTGAGTGTGGCTACTCCTTGATGATACAATATCATAATGACATCTTTACAAATTTTATATCAAACTAACTTGACCTAATTAGGGTTTTCAATATCTTAGAAAACTTATGATCAACAGTGAAAATAAATAACCTAGATCTAGAATACATAGGAATCATCAACAATTTAATGATTACATCCATATTAAATTTTGTCTTGATCTTGGTAAACCATTTTGTGATCGGTGTGAATGGTTTGCCTTAATGTTTGTGCCATTTCAAAATTCTATGTCATTTCAAATTTTACTTGGTGTTCACTACATTGATCATTCGGTAATTAACTGGTTGATGCAGGGGCATTCTAGGGTACTTGGTAGATCTACATGGGAGGTGTGTGTTTGGCTGGTGTTACTTAGTTGTAGCCTTGACCAACGATCTCAGTCATTGAAGGAAGCTCAGTTGCTGAAGGGACTCGGTAATCTTTGGCACTTAGTGAAAGTGTTACTCGGCGATGCTTGCGGTGATAAGTCGACACTAGTGCTTAGCGATGATTGGCATGCTCGGTTATTTCACTATTGCTCAGTAGTTCTAGTTTACCAACTGGAGTTTTGTATGATTTATTGGGCCAACTTGGTGTATTTATTGTTGGTAGCTATTGTTACAAGCTGACATGTTCAATTAAATGTTTGTAAGTCTATTTTGAAGCTGACTTGTATTGCATTTAATAATTGTTAGGGGGAGTTAATGGTTTCATCGAGCCGACTGACTGATGATTAGTATTTATAAGATGTTTGGGGTAGGTGTTTAGGCATCATCATCAGGAGTGGGATTTCATGACTTGAAAAACTTTGTGAATTAGATCTAAGGTTCTAAAATCTTGAGTTGGCAAAGTTGTGGAGAAGATCTTGCTTGATCTTGTAGATCAGAATGTTATCTGATAGTTTGTATTTGCAGAGCTAGTGGTTTTCACACTTGGAGACAAGGAGATTTCTTGGAGGCTTGCGAGCTAAAGTTTATATCTGCCTTAGGGTTTCCATCAGTTGCTAATTGTTTCCAGAGTTGAACTACCTAAGATTCTATTAGATTTATGTGGATCTTGTAGAACTTGTTCTGTTGTAATTGGCGCTAACTCAGAAGGCCTTACAACTAAGCATGTTAATGAAAATTGATTTGAAACATCTTTTTTGTTGAGTTTTCCATTGTGTAATTCTAAAGCTACAAGACTGGATTGTCCTTAATTGGATCCTCCCTACCTTGGTCTGCGTTAGGTGGTATCAGAGCAAGAGTTGATCTTGTGGAGTGAAGGTTGACCTAGCAAGGCTGATCTTGCAAAGTTGATCTTGTTGGTGAAGAGACCATATTATATGGATTATAGATCCATAGCACTAAACTTGTGGATCTTTCCCTAGTTGTTTGGTCAAGGTGGCAGGTTGAGATATGAGTTGCATACAACTTGGAGATTGCCACAAGGTGGTCAGTGTTGAGTTTTTTGCAGAGGGTTTCTCTTATCTTTAAGGATGCCTCCAAGAAGATTAGACCCTAGAGTACTTTTTGATCTCTGTGATACTATTGAATCTAGGATTACAAAGAAGGTGAAATCAAAATTTAGATTTGAGATGGAATTGATGAAGAATGACATGGTTGCCAAGATCATAAGAGTTGTTGCTGGTGTACCTTAGAATGTTGGTACTAAAGATTTTTATGAGGAGGCTACTGAAGACTTTGCACCTACTGGATCTAGTGGTGATGACTAGAGGGATAGATCTAGTGAAGACACAACTACTCGATTGCCTAGATTTGGAGCTCGGTTAAGTAGTAGTTACCAAATGGAAGTTTCTACTTTCTTTGGTACTTTGAAGCTTGAGAACTTGATTGACTGGATTGGTGAACTTGAAGATTTATTTGAGCTGGAAGAAATTGAAGATCCTCTTTAGGTGAGATTAGCACAAAAAAAGTTGAAAGGACATGCTACTCTTTGGTGGAAAGAACTACAAAGAGATAGAGATGATGAAGGTGAAATGAAGAAAAATCGGTGGAGGTTGATGGTGACAAAACTGAAAGCTAAGTTCATACCTTCTATCTATGAGCTTGAATTGTTTAAGAAGTTTCAGAATCTAAAATAGAAGGATTTGTTTGTTGAAGATTATACTGAGGAGTTCTACAAACTTACTATTCAGTCTGGACACTAAGAGCTTCATAAGGAAAAGGTAGCTTGGTATGTGAATGGTTTGAGATTCAATATTTAGGATGAGCTTGGTATGCTGAAGATTGATTATGTTGAAGATTCTTATCAGTATGCTCTGAAGGCAGAAGATAAATTGAAGAGGAAGCAACATAGTAAGTCCCAAGGGAAGGAAAAGATTGATCACTCGGTGAAGGATAAATTGATTGATGCAAAAGATGAACAGAAACCTATGGAACCAAAGAAGAAGACAGGTAGGTTTCTCTTTAAGGGTACTTGCTATAAATGTGGAGAGGAAGGACACCATTCTTTTGAGTGTACATAGAAGAAGCTTGGTGACTAACGAACTGCTATGGTGAATGAAAATGAAGCTGAATCTGAGAACTTGCTACTTCGGCAAACATTGATCGTTACAAAGGAGGAACCTTGTTAGAGGAGTAACTTGTTTAGGACCCGATGCAAGTCTGGAGGTAAAACTTGAGATGTTATTGTTGATAGTGGTAGTACTGATAACCTTGTTGCTGAGGACATCATTTAGAAACTTGGGTTGAATAGAATGAAGCATCCTTGTCCTTATAGGATTGGCTGGTTATAAGATGTTCATGCTCTTGAAGTAAGAGAACAATGCTTTATTGATGTTCAGATTGGCTAGTATAAGGATCTTGTGTTATGTGACATTGTGAAGATGAATAGTTGTGATATATTGATCAGTAGACCTTGGCAATATGATTGTAGAGCTATGTATGACTATGTCAGAAATGCATTTACTATTGAGAAGGATGACAAGAAGTTTTCCTTGATGCCTTTGCTGGAAACAATGCTTGGTAGGAGAAGTATGAGTATTGCTAGCCATGTTGAGCTGGTAGATATAGAGAAAATGAATGATCAGTATGGATAACATACCTATGTGTTGTCAAGGAAAGAGTTGAAGAGACAGAGAAAGATGAAGTGGACAAGTATGCAAGATAAATAGGTGGAGGACTTGTATGTGAAGAACCAGTTCAGGGTTTATGTGCTGAATCCTGGAAGATGTTCTTCTCACATATGAACATCTTTTCAAACTTGGGGTGTCTGATGCAGGGGCATTCTAGGGTACTGGATAGATCTACATGGGAGGTGTGTGTTTGGTCGGTGTTACTCAGTTGTAGCCTTGACTGATGGTCTCAGTCATTGAAGGAAGCTTGGTCACTGAAGGGACTCAGTAATCTCTAGCACTCGAGGAAAGTGTTACTCAATGATGCCTACGGTGCTCGGTCAACACTGGTGCTCGATGATGCCTGGCATGCTCGGTTATTTCACTTGTTCTCGATAGTTCTAGTTTACCCACTGGAGTTCTATGTGATTTGTTGGGCCGACTTGGTGTATTTATTGTTGGTAGTTGTTGTTACAGGCTGACATGTTGAATTAAATATTTATAAGGCTATTTTGAAGCTGACTTATATTGCATTTAATAATTGTTTGGGGGAATTAATGGTTTCATCCAACTAACTTGTGGCTAATGATTAGTATTTATAAGATGTTTGGGATAGGTGTGTAGGCATCATCAGCAGGCACTACAACATTTGAGGTCAAATTTTGACGCCAATTTGTGACACCACTACAATTTGTGTTTGTTTTTTATGTTTTTTTTGCAAGTGCCCTTGACAATGTCATAATAGAGATGATGATGTCATAATTGTGACACCCATTTGGTTATAAACAAAAAAAAGAAAAAGAAAGTATCATTTGTAATTTGTGAATTCAAAGAGCTGCTGTGAAGATGACACTGCACTTTTGCATGGCATGAAGAGGGCATTTGAGTTTGGAATGGGCGAACAGGTCAACACTATGTGGGAAGAGGGCACTGACACTTGAGGTAGGCATTCAAGCTTTGTCTTCTCATTAACTCAATTTCATTTTGGTGGCATTTGTTGATTTAATAGAAAAATATGAATGTTAATACTGGCATTTTTTACATCTTTGCATTTGGAATGCTCGATGACCCACGAGCTTTGAGAGCTAGGGCATCGTTGCTATTAGCTTCAAGGCATTTTGTGAAGTGTTTGATCTCTCTTTATTTGTTTTTCTATTGATATTCACTATGTGGTACTCCCTTTTTATGATCATTTCATGATGAAATGTCTTGATGGCTCATGGGTTGCAAGCTAGGGCATCATACATTGTTTATGAGCTCACTATTGAATACTGGCATTGTTTACATCTTTTGATTTGGAATGCTTAATGACCCATGAAGCTAGGGAATCATTTCTATTACCTTCAAGGCATTGTGTGAAGTGTTTGATCTCTCTTTATTTGTTTTTCTATTGATATTCAATATGTGGTACTCCCCGTTTATGATCATTTCATGACGAAATGTCTTGATGGCTTGTGGGCTACAAGCTAGGGCATCATACATTGTTCATGAGATCACTATTTAATATTGATATTGTTTACATCTTTTCATTTGGAATGCTTGATGACTTGTGATCTTTGAAAGCTATGGCATCATTTCTATTACCTTCAAGGCATTGTGTGAAGTGTTTGATCTCTCTTTATTTGTTTTGTTGTTGACATTCACTATGTGGTACTCCCTGTTTATGATCATTTCATGAGGAAATGTCTTGGTAGCTCACGGGCTGCAAGCTAGGGCATCATACATTGTTCATGAGCTCACTATTTAATACTGGCATTATTCATGAGATCACTGTCTAATATCTAGCCAGACCATGTAAACGGTACCAAGCCAACTGTTAGGAATGGGAACACTGAGAAGGGGGGGTGAATCAATGTTCACTGTATTTTATCTTTTCACTTAATATTTAAATTGAACTTAAATGATTAAGTATTGAAATAAACATCGACATAAACATGAAACATGAAATCAACACATAACACCAATATGGTTATGGGGAAACCCAAATAGGTAAAAACCCTGGTGGAAATTGACACCCACTAATATTCTGTACTATTGTTTTATAATCTTTTTTAGAAGATCCTTAACCTTGTTAGGAGTTGCTTTATAATGTATTAAGTATAGTAGACCTTGTCAAGGGTCGGACCCTGTTAGGAGTCTTTTACAATAAACCCTATTAGGGGTGTGGACACACTGTCCTAGAGCTCACTTCTCAAGCGGTGAAGGCTACAACCTTCTGATCTCAGATACACACTATATCTGCTGGATGAATTGTCACTGTGACACTGCTTGTCTGATTAGTTCCTTTGATGTGTTGATGCTTTGACCTCTTACAAAGCTCTAATACATCTTATAGACTCTTCACATACTTCTACTCTACTTATCTCAACTCTATATCAACTTGCATACAAATTACAATGGGCACATCTCATATTTATATGTGCATACAAAACAAATAACTAGGTCGGCCCTTTAACCGATTACATACAATGCTTCCAATTGAAGTGGATCAATCATGTTTACAAAAAAAACTATTTACATATCAAAAAAATAATTAAAATAGGTGCATAGCCTTTACAACATTAGAATATAACCATAGATCAAAATGCTAACAGTCGACTACTTACTTTGTTCTTCTTTGGCACACACTGGCTGTGTAACTTCAACTGTCTATAACTTTGGCATACTTCCATATCTGATCATGTGCTCATAGAATAAGCATGAATATAGTCTAACCAAATTATCTTCTAGGGTGCACACCATAAATTAGTTGTACACATGTGCGCTGATGCTCTAAGCTTCAGGTACTCTGTACACTGTCCAGTCTTCAACACTTAACCGATTTCTGATCTTCTCATCAAGTGTGCTGAATCCAAACTACTATATGACTTTGTTTCCATAAATGAAACACTATACTAAGTCATATACAATAGTATAGCCAACTTTCCAAAAATTTCCCCCTTTGTCATTGATGGCAACAAAGGAATATGGCCAAGTTGCTAACTGTTCCTTAAAACAAAAAACTTTTGTCTTATATCTCCCTTATACATAACTTTCTATCTTATATCTCCTTATACATATCTATAACCATATTCTATACATAATCCCCCTTTGACATTAATGACAAAGGTGTTTCAAAATTGTATATACAACTACTTACTGTGAGAGAACATCCGGATATGCTATCTGGAGGTTTTGGATCTCCTTCTTTCAAAATGTGATCAGTGAATTAACAATCTGTAGATGGGTGCATAATGCATACTATAGCTTCTCCATCTTCTTCAAATATATGCTAGGACCTTGATCATATGTCACCATGGTGGCATCGATCTCCTTGATATTTTGATTAAGTATGTCTAATGAGGGTGCAAGAGCATTCCTTAGTTGAGTCTGCCTAGCCCTTATCTTGGACATCTCCTTTTCTGCCTTCTCAATTTTATCTATCTGTCCTTGATAGACATTGTTTCTCATATTCACATCAATGGATGGATCTTCTACTAATTTCCTTATGTTGTCTATCATAGCTTCTTCTTCTTGTATAGTCTTATATAGATCACTAGTCAACTTGTCCTGGTTCATACAGTCAGCAATAATCTTTCTACCCTTTACTGCAAACTCCTTTAAGGATCCTTGACCAACCTTTAGTAAGCTCAAGTCAAGTGCATAGTTTCTAACCAATTCACTGAGCCTCTTCTTCAAATATTTCTCTTCTACAACTAGGGATGTAGATTCTTCAAGGCTAGAGAAGTTACTCTTGAATTGTGAAATGACTGTACTCACATCATCAACAAAGTGTACTTTAGACACTTTCTTGTCTATTGGTAACAAGTTGTTCAAGATGTTTACTAATTATACAAGGAGGGGATTTCTCATCAACCATTTCTCCTTTTCTTTCTCCATAGCTAAGATGCTAAACTTGATTAGGTCTTCTTCTCCCCAAGAGTCCAAACTGGTTGTGTCAGGTGTCAAACTTGACAATAATGTTGCTGAGGGAAGTGGAGTGATAGGAGTACTGTCCATAACTTCCTCTTTGACTCTTATTGTTTTTGGTTCATTTTCTTTTCTCTCTACTTCTTCTTTTTGTTTTTCTTCTTTCTTTTCTTCCTCATTTGTTATATCCTCAATCAATACTTCTTGATTGGGAGTGGAGTTACCACATAGAGTCTCAACCTCTTGAGTACTCAGAAATGCCTCTTCAAACTTGTCCAACTCAATGTCAATGGCCGCCATGGCTATCTCTACATTATCAATGATAATGGTGCTATCCTTTAGTGACTCTGTCATGGGCACAGACTTATCTACCTCTATTTGTGTTTCAACTGCAGGTGCTAAATCCTAAGGACCTATCACTAATGCATTAGTGGGCTCTACCACCTTGAATTCCTTTGAGGGTACTTGAGCTATGGGCATAGTAGGTGGATACATGTGCCTATTCATAAAGACCTTCTCAAAGGCTTTCTCTATTTCCTTGGCAACTAACTCAAAGTTTTTATCCATTATATTCAATGTTCTTGTCTTGGTCCTGAGGTGAGGCTTCACCAGATCTAACAATAAATTTTTCTCTTCTAGCTCGCATACTAGAAGGGTTTCATCTAAAATATTTTCTATTATCCTTAGATCTTCTTCAATAGCCTGTCTCTTTTGGAACTCTAAGATATTCCATACATTATTAGGAATGATAGTCTTCAATTTTAAGACTGTCTTCTTAAACTTTAACATATGTTTGACAATCATTCCATGTATCTCTAATTTTTCAATCTCACTATATTTCTCATAGAACTTTCCTACTTCATCAATTCTACCTCCATCAACAATTCTTGTGATTAACACACTCAGACTAGGTTTGAAACTTACTTCAGGAGGAGCTTGAGTGTTCCTTCTATTCCTTGTTACTCTCGAGGATGGATGACCAATGCTGATTTCTTTCTTCCTCTTAGGCATTTCCTTATACTCAAGAGGAGTAGTAAGGTCAATGGTTTCTTTGGGTGTAGAAGGAGTAACATCAGTATTACCCTTCTGAATATTAGAGTTTTCTATCTTCACCTTCTTTAGCTTAGGATCTTCTAATTTAGTCTTTGTTGTTGCTACGCTCTCAATTTCCAAAGAAATATTTTGTTCCCTTGCTTTGTCTAGGTCATCTTGAGACACTCCATGAATTCTCAAGATATCTGAGGTAACCTTAGAAACCTTCCTTTTTGTTGCTGCATTGTTTAACACCGCATCAAATTCTCTTGTTTTCTCCTCATAGGTTACCCATCTTGGCTCATTAGGGTCTTTAGGTGCTGACAATAGAACATGAGCATAAGCCTCTAGAATAGGCTCTTCCACTTCATATCCTAGTGGATGAATCCAATTTGTTCTTGGTTCAACTACGTCCATGCATATTGTGTCTATCTCAACCATGAAGCAAATAGTATCTTTGTATTTATCAACTATTTTCTCTAGAATTATGTATCTCATCTACATCTTGACTCTAAATGTCTTCAACTCCAATGTCATGTAGTCTCTTAGAGTTCTCTCAGTAGATGTCTTGAAGGATATTTGTGGCATGGTGGGAATGGATTTGTCTAGATATAAATCAAATACCTTTCCAATAATATGTAAGTACATGTATATGATCAAAGATGAAAATTTGAATATCTTGGTCTTATCATGCTTGATTTCCTTAATGTTATCAATTAGTTGTGCACATAGGATCTCACACAAGTTGAACTCTCCATTTTCTTTCACAAGTCTTA
Organism: Chamaecyparis obtusa; assembly: GCA_027943335.1. Classification (NCBI taxonomy): domain Eukaryota; kingdom Viridiplantae; phylum Streptophyta; class Pinopsida; order Cupressales; family Cupressaceae; genus Chamaecyparis; species Chamaecyparis obtusa. The sequence goes on from BSBK01008037.1 coordinate 183,543, forward strand.
TGGCTATGAGAATTGTGGCCGCAGTCACACTGTTCACTCTGCTGATGTGTTGGAACTTGTAACCTAGTATCATGGACATCAATTTGATGTCCTCTTGGTCAATAGGCTCAATCATCATTCCGCACCTATCACTTCTTGAATTGAAAGTTTTGTCAACAAGCTTCCTTACAACCTCTCCTACTGGAAGAATGGCACCTATCTTAGAGAGGCCTATTATTTCATGAATTAGGTTACCAGTAATTTTGACCGCTACTTCACCTATCCAAAATAGGTCATCATGAATTCTGCTCAGTATAATCTTGATCCAATCTAATTCATAAAACTCATATACCATAGCATACTCCACTGTAGGGTGATTATTCCACCATGCATACTCATCCATGAAGGTTTTGTCTAGTTTCAACATAGTTTCCATGTGCACTCTTAATCTATCCAATCCTACTGGCTCTTTCTTACAGTGAATGTGTTAGGAATAGTCCTAAGAGATAACTGAGAGGGGGGGGGGGGTGAATCAATTATCTACAAGATTCAATTCTTTATCCAATTAAGTATACTTAAACATAAAGTATAAACACAATGAAAGAACACATGAACACAACACCAATATTTTGGTTATGGGGAAACCTAAATAGGTAAAAACCTCGGTGGGACTTGATACCCACTAATATTATGTACTAGTGTATAATGATCCATGTTAGAAGATCATTAACCTTGTTAGGAGTTTCTTTACAATATATTAAGTACAATAGACCTAGTCAAGGGTCAAACCCTGTTAGGAGTCTTTTTGAATTTTCCCTCTAAGGGGAGAGGACACACTGTCTGAGAGCTCACTGCTCAAAGGGGTGAAGGCTACAACCTTCTATTTAACAGATACACACTGTATCTGGATCTTGGTGAACTGCATTTTGACCTACTATCTAGATCAGTTCCAATGAATAGAACAAGTAATTTACTTGGTCACATAGACCTTCTTTTGATGGCTCAAATCTTTGCACACTCTACTCTGCTCTACTTAATCAACTATGAACCACACTCCAGCAATCACAAATGACTTCCTATAAATATCTTTCCTCTAAATGATATAATCAAGTTGGCCTATTAAAACCACCTTGAAATAATATTAGAGAAACCATAACAAACTCTAATAAACATTCTATCAGCTCTACTATGCACGCAACACAAATTCTAGGACCTGTCCAATAAGATAATTGTAGATGCACACTACACACTATCAGCTCTACCAAAACAACTGGATCTTTCTCTATAAGCTGAATTAACTCATGTACTCTTAATCAAACCAATAAATCTCCTCTAAGGTTAAATCCAAGGGCACATACCCACAAGATAGGTGCAACTCAAGAACCAATAAAATCTCTATTGGCTCTTCTAAATAAACACTGGAAACTGCTGCTAGCAAATAACGACTACATAACTTCACTTCTACTCATCAAAAGACTATGTGTCCATAACTAAAACATCACTAACATGTCTTCAACATAGATCCAAGTGCACAAGGCTCCATGATAACTATATGGAAAACCATACACATAACATTGTCTATTGCTTTGTCAAGAACACTACTAACACCAGCTGCTATATTAATGTCTATACTAACAGTTAACCTCTATGCCCATGATATCATGCTGATATCATGTCCATGCTACATATACTAAAATCTTACTACATAATATATCCATGCATGCTAATTTCTATATGTTTTCATCAATGACAAACATACAGTCAGTACTGGCCTACTAGCAAATCTCCAACAATCTCCCCCTTTGGCATTGATGACAACATGTGGAATGAAAAACCACCATCAACCTAAATGAACATTGCTTTTATAACATTCTCCATTTCCTCTTCAAAAATCCCCCAAAGATGAATCCCCCATATGCTGCAATATTTTCTAATATTCTCCATTTCCTCAACTATACTACTGTCATAACTGAATGCTGCTCCCCCTTAGTATTTTACTTGTCTTTTTACTTCTATTTTTCATGACTCTATATATTACTCCCCCTTTGACATCAATGGCAAAGGGAACCATTCATTTTAAGCACTAGTACTACTCCTGAGGTAGAGTAGTCAACCTTCCATCAGTCCCAGAGGACTGATGCCTTTCCTTCTTTCTTCTAAGAAGAATAAGGGAAGGGAATTACTCCCAACTTCTCCCTGAGATACTCAAAAGTATCCTTAGGCAAGGGATTTGTGAATATATTTTCCATCTAATCTTTAGTACTCATATAGTCCAACTTGACTTCTTTCTCTACCACTTTCTCTCTTAGGAAGTGATACTTGATCTCAATGTACTTTGTCTTTGCATGCATCACCGGGTTCTTTGACATATTGATAGTGCTAGTGTTATCATAGTGAATAACAATAGGATAATCAATCTAAATTCAAAAATCCTTTATCATCTATTTGATCCAAAAAATTGTAGAAAAATTCAAGGCTGCTAAACATACTCCACTTTTTCTATTGATTGAGAAATACAATTTTGTTTCTTGCTTGTCCAAGTGACAAGTCTATCACTTAGAAACACTGCTCCACCTAATGTACTCTTTTTGTCATCGACACATCCTACCCAATCTGCATTAGTGTACACATGAAGCTCAACATTTTTTGAGTTAGGATACCATAGACCATAATCTATAGTGCCCTGCAAGTATCTAAATATTATTTTTATTTCCATGAGGTGACTTTGTTTGGGCTCTGCTGTAAATCTTCCAACTATGCCAACTGCATTTGATGAAGGGTGCTCCCCTTAGTACCACAAACACATAACAGAAATAAAGAAACAACAACAATAATATGCAAGAAGAGAAAATTGGCTTCTTATTATCTCCATAAATATGGAATTACAAACTTTCAGAATTACAATATGCAAAGCCACATGGGCATTCCCTTACAATATTCTGTAGGATAAAGCCTCGAATCAATACCCAGATCTACTACCCAAAACTGCCTTAGACAGCACTACGGGCCTTCTTTATATAGGCAATTTCCATCGCCCGAGAAGGTTCTAGAAATTTAGCCCTTAGGGCCGACCAAACTTAGAATTATTTTATTTTACAATTTATTACATCAAAGTCAGCTCAAAAATGAGTTTTGAAACCCAAACAGAAATTTTGATGAAAAATTATTTTCTGCCATTTCAGGTGGCCTGACTTCCAGAGACCATAAGTCATCACCAGTTGACCTGATTAACTATTATAACCCCATTTCAAAAATGCCACGAAGTTCTCTACAGGCTAAACCTATGCAAAGCACCCATCACCCAAATTTTCAACCTCATTCGGGGCCTCTAAAGCCTTCAAAACTGAGTTCAAAGTTTCTGTACCCTGCTGCCAATACCGAAAATCTTCAATATCTTCAAAACTAGATCTAGCCATGAAACTTTGCTGGCAAGCTGATATGACTGAGATGAACCTCCATATGTAAAATCAGACATTCTGAGATCGTAAGACCAACTTACTAAAAATAGCAAGTTTCCATAAATAGCAGCTCTGCACAAGATAGCCCTTATTGAATACAAAAATAGAAATATTTTTGGGTGATGCAAGATTGCTCTTACACCCAAGATGGTCCTGCATTAGACACCCAGGGTAATTTGAGAAGTGACCCTGTCATGACTCAGGTGTGCAGAGGAAAACCAAGATGGTTAACCTCCTCCTTTGTTAGCCATGATGAATCTTCAATAGGTCATCCTTTCCATTTGACCAAATACTCTTCATATGTCCTGTTCCTTATGCTTCTGCCAACACGACTATCCAGTATGTCTTCAATCTCCTTGATATCTGAATTGGTTGCTGGAATACTCCATTGTGCTGCTGCAACCTCATCTTCAACACCTCCTTCATGATACTCTATCAAATCTGAAACGTTAAACACTAGTGAAATATTCAGCTCAGTAAGCAATTCTAACTCATATGCATTTGCTGAATCATGCTTCTTCAGTATTGTACATGGTCCAAACTTCTTTATTTTCAACTTGTTATATGTACCAACCGGAAATCGCTCCTTCCGCAAATGAACCATGACTTCATCCCCAACCTAAAATTCCTTATGCCTCCTTTTCTCATATGCCTTAGTCTTATACTGCACATTCATCTTGGTAATATGCTTCCTCACCTCCTCATGGATGTTCTTCAAGTGTTCTACAAAATCCTCAGCTTCAGCACTACTTATTTCTCCTTTATCTATCTTTCTCAACTCAGATGCATTTTTTGGACTACTTCCATATACAATCTAGAATGGTGATTTACCAATGCTCCTATTGATAGAATTATTGTATGCAAATTCTACCTATGGTAAAATCAAATCCCATCCTGTTGGCTTATCTCCAACCAAACATCTCAGCAAATTTCCCAAACTTCTATTCACCACCTTTGTCTGTCCATCAGTTTGTGGATGATGTGATGAACTGAACTTCAAATCTATCTTCAACTTCTTCCACAATGTACGCTAGAAATATCTAACAAACTTATTGTCTCTATCTGAAACTATGGTCTTTGACAAACCATGTAGTCTCACTACTTCTCTGAAAAACAATTCTGCTACATGAACATCATCATTAGTCTTCTTGTAGGGAATGAAATGTGCCATCTTTAAAAATCTGTCAACTACTACAAAAATTGAATCGTGTCCCCGCTGAGTCCTCAGTAAACCAAGAACAAAGTCCATACTGATATCCTCCCAAGGCTTCTCTGGTACAGGAAATGGCTGATACAACCCTATATTCTGCTTCACTCCTTTTGCCATCTGACATACTTTGCAACTCTATACAAACTTCTTCACATCTTTCTGCAATTGTGGCCAATAATAATTCTCACCAACCAAAGCAAGGGTTTTATCATGACCAAAATGTCTAGCCAATCCTCCACTATGCTTCTCCTTGATGAGATTCTCCCTCATAGAACTTCGTGGAATGCACAACTGACTCTTTCTGAATAGCATATCATCATGGATGATAAAATTCAGCCATTTTATCCTGTCTAGAGTAACAGGTTCTGTACAAGCTTTCCAAGCTTTACCAAAATCAAGATCCTCTGGATACAAATTCTTGAGTTCCTTGAACCCAACCACCTCAATCTACATCTCTGTCAGCAATAGTTGCCTTCTGCTAAGAGCATCTGCAACCCTGTTAGACTTTCCACTTCTGTGTTTCAAAACAAATGTATAACTCTGCCAAAACTCAACCCATTTCAAATGTCTTTGATTCAGCTTTCCTTGACTATTCAAATATTACAAAGCTTGATAATCAGTATTCAAAACAAACTCCTTAGGAAGTAGATAGTGTCTCCACTTCTTCAATGCCTGAACTATAGCATAAAATTGCTGATCATAAATAAAATACTTCATCTTGGCATCATTTAACTTCTCACTGAAATAAGCAATCGGTTTACCTTCTTGGCTCATAACAGCTCCTATTGTGGTACCATTAGCATCACAATATACTTGAAACACCTTATTAAAATCTGGAAGTGCTAAAATAGGTTGTTTTGTAACTTTTTGTTTCAACAATTGAAAACTTTTTTCTACCCCATTAGTCCACTTAAACTCTTTTCTATCTCCTCTCATTGTTTCAGTCAAGGGACCACAAATACTGCTAAAATTTTTGATAAAATTTCTGTAAAAGCTAGCCAAACAATGAAAAGATCTTACCTCAGTAGCACTCCTTGGAGTAGGCCATTCAAGGATAGCCTGTACCTTCTCTGGGTCCATTTTTAGACTTTCTGCTGAAACTACAAATCCCAAATACACTAACTCTTTCTTCACAAAACTACACTTCTTCAACTTAATCAACAATTTCTCATCTCTTAGCTTCTCAAAAACCATACGAATATGCATCATATGCTCCTCCAATGTCTTGCTAAAGATCAAAATATCATCTAGGTAAACAATGACAAACTTACCCAGAAATTCCTTCAGAACCTCGTTCATGAGCCGCATGAAAGTGCTTGGTGCATTGGTTAGCCCAAAAGGCATGACTAACCACTCATACAGTCCTTCCTTTGTCTTGAAGGTAGTCTTCCATTCATCTCCTTCTCTAATCCGAATCTGGTGATATCTACTCTTCAAATCTATCTTTGAGAAATACACAGCTCCAGTCAAACAGTCCATAATATCATCCATTCATGGCAATGGAAACCTATACTTGATTGTGATCTTGTTTATTACTTTGGAATCTGTACACATCCTCCATTCTCCATTCTTCTTTGGTGCTAATACCGCTGGTACAACACAGGGACTCAGACTCTCTCGAATCAAACCCTTCTGCAATAGCTCATGTGCTTGTCTATTCAACTCTTCACTTTCTGCTGGTGTCATTCTGTGTGCTGCCTTGTTTGGAAAACTAGCTCCTGGAATCAAATCCATCTAATGACTGATCTTCTTTACCGGTGGTAATCCATTAGGTACATTATCAGATTCAATATCCTCAAACTCATTCAACAAATCTGCAACCTCTACAGGTACATCCTCTACTTCCTCTTTACCAACTTTTGGAATTAAAGAAAAATACACATGCTCATGCCTCATACCATCTAGGAATTTTCTTCCATCAACAAAAGTTATTCTTGCATTACCACATACCTTTTCTTCAGTCCCCTTCAATGGGTTTAGCTTATGTCGCACTCCATCCTTTGTCAGGGAATAGGTATTCGCATGACCATCATGTACAACACATCTGTCAAATTTCCATGGTCTACCCAACAACATATGACATGTATCCATAGATATTATATCACACAGTACCTCATCTTGGTAGCCACTGATCTTGAACTTTACCAGGCACTGTTCACTGACCATGACCTTATGATCATCCTGCACCCAGGCAATCCGATATGGATGTGGGTGTTTCTATCTCCTAGGCTTCAACTTTGTCACCATATCTTCTGACACCAAATTGTTAGTGCTTCCACTATCAATAATCACATCACAACATTTACCTTCACACTTGCATCTAGTGCGAAACAAGCTCCTCCTTTGTTCAGGTTCATTCTCACCACTCAGCAGGACTCTTCTATTAATTAGCATTTCTCTTCTTTCAGCATCTTCAGAATTTGATGATCTGGCATCTTCGTCTACATGTGCAACTCTGGCCTGGCCTTCATTTCTCCTATCTATTCTACCTTGGCACTAAGGAAATTCAAATGCCCTATGACCTTCTTCTCCATAGTTAAAATATGTTCCACAGAAGCCTCCTCTTCTAGATCCTTGTCCTCTTTCTCTTCCTCTCTGATTTTTATTACTCTGATCTTGGAAATGATTGGAATTGTTTCCTCTCTGATTCTGGCTACTACTGGCCTCATCCTTCTTTTTTAGATCTTCATTTCGGCTACCATATGACCGTCCACCAGATCTTCCACCATGACCTCTTCCATTTTGTCTACTCTCAAACTTCTTGTTCAACTTTTCCTCTACTTTTAGGGCAAACTGGTATGCCTCCTCAATACTATTCATTCAAACTAGATTCAACTCCTCCTGAATACTTGACCTTAACCCATTAAGGTATCGGGCAACTTTCTCCTTATCTTCTTCTGCATGGCCTGTTCTGATGAGGAGTCGATAGAACTCCTCTGTATACTCCTGAACAGATCTTCCTTCTTGCTTCAAACTTTGCATTTTCTTTAGTAGGTCAAGCTCATAATCAACAGGAATGAACTATCGCTTCAATTTATCCACCATCTGATCCCATCTTGTGATTTTATCTTTCCCTCTTCTATTTCGCTCCAATTGAATCTCTTGCCACCAGATCTTCGCATGACCTTTCAGTCTGGCCTTCGCAAATTTGACCCTATCAGGATCCTCAACATCTTCATACTCAAAATATTCCTCACATTCATTTATCCAGTCGATCAATTCCTCTGGGTTAAGATTTCCAAAAAATGTAGGAACCTCAATCTTAGGTCTTTTCCCAATCTTGGAAATTGCCCAAAAAAGTCTTTCTTCCTCCTGATTCACAACTTTAGCCTCTCCTTCTTGATATTCTTCTTCGGCTTTATCCTCACTTTCATCTCTGACATTAAGATTCATTCCTCTGTGAATCTCTTCTTGCAATGCTCGCACTTGTCTCTGCAAATTTCTAACCTCAGGTGTCACAGCACCAGCTCTTCTGCCACATTCTCTTTGTAGAGGCATTTTCACGATGCGCACTGAAACCCTAACCACGGTCCTGGTGCAAACTGCCTCACAGTCGGTGATCTATTTACACACTCAAGAACTCCTTCTCTGATACCACTTGATGAAGGGTACTCCCCTTAGTACCACAAACACATAACAGAAATAGAGAAACAACAAAAATAATATGCAAGAATAGAAAATTGGCTTCTTATTATCTCCACAAATGTATAATTACAAACTTTTAGAATTACAATATGCAAAGCCACATGGGTATTCCCTTACAATATTTTGTAGGAGAAAGCCTTGAATCAATACCCAGATCTACTACCCAGAACTGCCCTAGACAACACTACGGGCCTTCTTTATATAGGCAATTTCCACCGCCCGAGAAGATTCTAGAAATTTAGCCCTTAGGGCCGACCAAATTCAAAATTATTTTATTTTACAATTTATTACATCAAAGTTGGCTCAAAAATGAGTTTTGAAACCCAAACAGAAATTTTGAAGAAAAATTATTTTTTGCCATTTTAGGTGGCCTGACTTTCAGAGACCATAAGTCATCACCAGTTGACCCGATTGACTATTATAACCCCATTTCAAAAATGCCACAAAGCACTCTATAGGCTTGACCAGCGCAAAGCACTCGTCACCCAAATTTTCAATCTCATTCGGGGCCTCTAAAGCCTTCAAAACTGAGTTTGAAGTTTCTGTACCCTGCTGCCAATACCGAAAATCTTCAATATCTTCAAAACTAGATCTAGCCATGAAACTTTGCTGGTAGGCTGATATGACTGAGATGAACCTCCATATGTAAAATTAGACATTCCGAGATTGTAAGACCAACTTACTAAAAATAGCAAGTTTCCATAAATAGCAACTCTGCACAAGATAGCCCTTATTGAATATAAAAATAGAAATATTTTTGGGTGATGCAAGATTGCTCTTACACCCAGGATGCTCCTGCATAAGCATTGGAAATATCAGGTCTAGTTTGAGTAAGATATATGAGTTTACCAATCATAGACTTATACAATATTATATCTACTGATGGTGAGTCATCTTCTTTTGTAAGCTTGCATCCAGTGATCATAGGGGTTCCTACTGGCTTGCAATCATCCATCTTGAATTTCTTTAGTATCTCTTTCACATACTTTGATTGATTAATAAAAATTCATTTTTCTGTCTGCTGCACATTTAGTCCCAAAAAGTATTTAATAGGACCAATCATACTCATCTCAAACTCATTCTACATTTCTTTGGCAAATTCAACACTGAGAATGTCATTACCTCCAAAGATAATGTCATCAACAAATATAGCTACAAGTAGTAAACCTTCAGATGTCCCTCTAATGAATAGATTACAATCTACTGCTCCTTTCTTGAATCCAATCTTTGTTAAGTATCCATCTAGTCTCTCATACCATTCTCTAGGGGCTTGCTTAAGTCCATAGAGGGCCTTCTTCAATCTGCATACCATATCAGGTTGGTCTGATAAGGTGAATCCTTCCAGATGCTCAATGTATACTTCTTTTCTCAAGTCTCCATTTAGGAATGCTGATTTGACATCCATTTGATAAAATTTGAAGTTTTTGACTATAGCATAGGCTAGAAACAACTTAATAGCTTCTAATCTGCTCATAGGTGCAAATGTGTCTGAATAATCAATGCCTTCTCTTTGTGCATATCCCTTACATACTAATCTTGCTTTATTTCTTACTATTGTACCATCTTCATTCATCTTGTTTCTGAATATCCACTTTGTTCCAATCACATTTTTATCATTAAGTCTTGGGACCAGTTCCCAAGTGTCATTCTTAATAATTTGATTAAGTTCTTTCATAGCATCATGCCAATCTGAATCATTACAAGCATCTTCAAAACTTAAAGGTTTGATTTGAGATAGTAAACATACCACTTCACTACTAGCTGAGTTCTTTTCTTGTGACCTTGTTAAGACTTTGCCGCTCTGATCTGCAATGATGTCTACCTTGGAATGATTTCTTGATGTAAACTTTGGAACTTTAGGTGATGCTGACTCATCAGGCTTAGGAGTATTTTCTCCATTTGTCTCAGTGTCATTGAATAACACATCAATACTGTCAAAAATTTCTTCAATAACTATCTCACTAGTGGAGGGTCTAGGTTCTTCTTCAATCATGGGTGAGTAATCATGATATCTTTCTTGAATCATAAAATTTTCATCAATCTTTACATGAGCACTTTCAATGATCTTTTTTAATCTTGTAGAGTAACCAAGAAGAATACCTTCATCACTTCTTGCATCAAACTTTTCTACTGCTTCATCCCTCTTGATGTAGCACTTGCTTCCAAAGATTCTAAAGTATTTTACTATGGGAACATTACCAAACCATAGCTCATATGGTGTTTTTTCAGTGCCTAGTCTTAATTGAATTCTATTGATGGTATAGACTATTGTATTAACTGCATCTCTCTAATAGGTGTGTGCAACTTTTCCTTCTATCATAATGGTGCACGTTGTATCAAGAATGATCCTATTCCTTCTCTCTACAATTCTATTTTGCTGAGGGGTTCTAGGTGCACTTAACTATCACTTTATGCCATGTTCTTCATAGTACTCATAGAATCTATCAGAGGTGAATGCTCCTCCTCTATCCTATCTCAAACATTTTATCTTTAGTCCAGATTCATTCTCAACCTTAGCTTTTAATATTTTGAATTTCTCAAATGCTTCTGACTTGTCTTTTAAGAATGCAACCCACATCATCCTAGTATAATCATCAACAAACAAAATGAAATACCTTTCACCATAGTATGATCTTGTTTGAGTTGGACTGCATAGGTCTATATGAATCAGATCCAACTTGTTCTTTGTTGAATTTTTCTTTTTCTTGAATGAATTTCTCACATGCTTCCCCATCACACATTCCCTGCATATAGTATCAACTGGCTTTGCTATGCCAGGTAGATTTCTTACTACCTTCACATTGCTTATCTTTACTATGTTATCAAAATTGACATGATATAGTCTTTTATGCCACAACCAACTGTCATCAACTTTAGCAACAAAACAACTTGCTTCTGAATTGGGTTGAAAAAAATTACCTCTAGTCTTTGAGCCTGATGTAATCATAACACCATCCTTGTTGTTAATGATGCATTTGTCATCTTTGAACTCCAACTGATATCCTTTTCCAAGTAACTATCCAACACTGAGAAGGTTATGTTTCAAACCATCAACATAAAGAACATCATCAGTACTATTCTTTCCATCCAAGGTGATGGCTCCTCTACCAACTATTGGTTTAGGAGTGTTGTCTCCAAATTTGACCATACCACCATTGTAATTGTCCAAATGAAAAACCCTGCCTTTATCACCTATCATGTGATGTGAACAACCACTGTCTATAATCTATTCTATCTTTATGCGAGCTTGTGAAATCAATGCAAGCTCTTGATTCTCTTTCTTATCTTCATGAGCTATTTTATTATTCATTTTGTCTATAATAGCAATGAATCCAATTTCTTCTTCACTAGATTCTTCATCTGAAACTCCATCTCCATCATAGTAGCATTCCTTAGAATACTTAGGCTTGTAATCCTTTTTGAACTTTCTAGCTCTAGTAGGATAGTTAGATGCAAAGTGACTGATCTTATTACATGAAAGGCACTTAAATGGTAATTGACCTTCATATTTTCCTTTTCCTTTCTTTTCTCTTTTAGCAATTATAGCAATAAAATCATCTAATGTTTTCTCTTCATCATCATCATCATCAAAATTACCAGAAGTGTTTACAAATTTCTTATCATGAACTATTGCTTTGAAAGTTGTCTCACTCTTAGGTTCTGTCTTCAATCTTGAAATCTCAAAAGCTGAGATTTTGTTGATCAAAGTCTCTCTCTTGAAATTTGATGCAAGCTGCATGGTCTCATCAAGGATGTTGATCTTGCTTTCATATTATGGAGTGAGAGTAGTCATTAACTTGTCCATAATGTCCTCCTCTGAAATCTCTCCACCATTGTTCTTGATTCCAGCAATTGCTTTATTTATTCTTTGATTGTAAGCTCTGATATTTTCCTTAGGTAGCATCTCTAATGCATTGTATCTTTTCTTCCATGTCTTTTTGCATGCATCCTTTTCTTGTTTGTCTCCTTCAAATATGTCTTCTGGGTGCTTCCATATTTTGTGGGCTACATCTACCTTTTTTATTTATGAAAACTCACCATCAGATAGGGCACTGATAAGGGCTTCTTTAGCTATAGCATTATGATGAAACAATTCCTTTTGTGTGTCAGTAGCATTATCTTTTGCAAGGTCTTCTAAAGTAGGAATCTTGGCTACTTTGATAGTTACATTAAAAACTTCAAAGGCAATTCACTACAAATGAGTCACCATCTTGTCCTTCCAATCAAGATAATTCTCTCCATTGAACTTAGGACTTTCTTTCTTGAAGTATGCCATTTGATCAACCTCAAGATGTTAAAATTTCTCTTCGAAGCACTTGGCTTTGATACCAATTGTTAGGAATAGACCCAAGAGATAACTGAGAGGGGGGGGGGTGAATCAATTATCTACAAGATTAAATTCTTTATTCAATTAAGTATACTTAGACATAAAGCATAAACACAATGAAAGAACACATGAACACAACACCAATATTTTGGTTATGGGGAAACCCAAATAGGTAAAAACCCCGGTGGGACTTGATACCCACTAATATTCTGTACTAGTGTATAATGATCCTTGTTAGAAGATCCTTAACCCTGTTAGGAGTTTCTTTACAATATATTAAGTACAGTAGACCTGGTTAAGGGTCAAACCCTGTTAGGAGTCTTTTACAATTATCCCTATTAGGAGAGAGGATGCACTATCCGAGAGCTCACTGCTCAAAGGGGCGAAGGATACAACCTTTCATTTAACAGATACAAACTATATATGGATCTTAGTGAACTATGATTTGACCTACTATCTAGATCAATTCCAATGAATAGCACAAGTACTTTACTTGGTCACATAGACATTCTTCTACTAGCTCAACTCTTTGTACACTCTGCTCTGCTTTGCTTAATCAACTATGAACCACACTCCAGAAATCACAAATGACTACCTATAAATATCTTTCCTCTAAATGATATAATCAAGTCATCCTATTAAAACCACCTTGAAATCATATTAGAGAAACCATAACAAACTCTAATAAACATTTTGTCAACTCTACTATGCACACAACACATTCTAGGACCTGTCCAATAAGATAATTGTAGACACACGCTACACACTATCAGCTCTACCAAAACAACTGGATCTTTCTCTGTAAGTTGAATTAACTCATGCACTCTTAATAAAACATCAATAAATCTCCTCTAAGCTTAAATCCAAGGGTGCATACCCACAAGATAAGTGCAACTCAAGAACCAATAAAATCTCTATCGACTCTTCTGAATAAACATAGGAAACTGCTACTGGTGAATAACGGCTACATAACTTCACTTCTACTCATCAAAAGACTATGCATCCATAACTAAAACATCACTAACATGTCTTCAACATATATCCAATCTTGTAAGGCTCCTTGATAACTATACAAATAACCATACATAGAACATTGTCTATTACTCTGTCAGGAATATTGCTGACACCAGCTGCTATATAACTATCTGTACTAATAGTTAACCTTTGCACCCATGATATCATGCTGATATCATGTCCATACTACATATACTGAAAGCTTACTATATAAGACTTCCACACATGCTACTTTCCATTGTTGTCATCAATGACAAACATATAATTAGTATTGGCCCACTGGCAAATCTCCAACAAAATGTATGCCCTAATGTCCTCAACATGCATAACACCCATAGGCATGTGGGAGAATGCCCCTTCTAGGTCATCTAGAGTGGATTTGAATGGGTGCCTCTTAAATACATATCTTTTCTTCTCTGCAATATCAAATAATATAAGAGTAGCCATCATTTACTTGTATAACACTTTCTCAAAGGTTTCCAAGAGATTCTGAATCAGCCCGATGAACTAGGGCTTCCGCAACCGATCAAATGTATAGCAAGTCACTTGATGAATCAAGCTGAAATCCTTCTCAATCAACTAATAGGGTTCTTATTCTCTTCAATCACTCTGAATTTGAATGCAATGAGAGATTTACAAACTTCTATGTACTTTAAAGTAAAAAATCTGCCATTAATTCTTGTCATGTAAACTAGGCTATTACTTGAAAATTTCTATCGTTCATTTTGCAAACAATCAGCTAGTGCACACTTGCACATAGGCTCTACTAGTCTCCAAAAGCTTAATTCCAAAGGTGCATACTCTAAGAGTGAGTATACCAGCTGCGCAGGGGGCTAGAGCTAAATTAGCTCCCCCTATGACCCTGAGGGCCATTCATGTAGATGTAGAGGCTGTTTCCATTGTGGATGCATCCAATACATTCTTATCAACCTTATCCTTCTTTTTTGTTAAAAAAATTGAGTTTGCATCCTCTGAAGCTTTCACAAACTTGACTTCTGCTTTGAGATCCAATACTAGTTCTTTGGGATTTTTAGGGCTTTCTTGACCTTGCATCCTTGATCTGCAAAACTTTGAGATGTGTCTAGCCTTGTTACAAGAGTGACAAATGATTGGAGGCCTTATATTCCTAGGCGCATTGACATGGGTCACCATTTTACATTGTCTAGTAGAGTGACCTTTATAGTTACATATCTAGCATGTAACATTCTAAGAACTTATTTCATTAGATTGATTTTGATTCCTCTGATTATGCCGAGTCCTGTTCTTCTGACTTGTCTTGCAATTCATAGCTCCATTACCAAATTTATTGCATGAATAAAAATAATCATTGAAAGGTCTTACCTCTGTACAGTTCCTTGCTTTGTGTCCATGCTTGTTACATCCATAACAAGTGTGGTCTACTAGCTTGTGCTCATTCTTAGGTGGTTCAATATGATCCTTAGTTTGACTTCTAGTCTTCTTAGCATCTGAGGTGCCTTCTAGTGCTTTCATTCTTGCTCCCATGTTGTCAATATGATTTTGTGCTTCATTGTATCCAATGCAGCCAGTATCTCCTTTAGCTCTTCTTGCATACAACTGAGATTCTATCAAATTAGAACTAGTGTGTAATTTATCAATGTGATTCTTGGCATCTTTCCATTTAGATTCCAATCTTTCTTTTTTGTTCCTTAGCTCCAAGATTTCCATGTTTTCTTGCCTCAATTCTTCATTTAGTTGAAGGTTCTCTTTGATCTATTCATCATAGACTTCATGATTGTTAGTCAGCTTATCATATAATTGTTCAATCTGTTCTTTTAGAGATGAATTTTCTTCACTGAGCTTCTTGATCTTTATCCCTAAATCACTGGTAGAACATTCTTTTACATCCTTCCTCAGCCTTTTGATGACTAATTGAGCATCACTGAGTTTCTCCTTTAGTTCTTCAATTTCTTTTTCAGATTTGTCTAGGTCTTCAAGACTAGCTTCAAGATTTCTTTTTAGATGTTTCATTTCTTCTTTTTCCATGATCTCCTCAAGTGGTTAAAATTCTTTACTGAGGACCAGAGCTCTGATACCAATTTTTAGGAATGAGAACACTAAGAGGGGGGGCAGGGGGGGTGAATTAGTGTTCACTTTATTTTATCTTTTCACTTAATCTTTAAACTGAACTTAAATGCTTAAGTACTTAAATGAACATCCACATAAACATGAAGCATGAAATCAACACATAACACCAATATGGTTATGGGGAAACCCAAATAGGTATAAACCCTAGTGGGAATTGATCCTTGTTAGAAGATCCTTAACCCTGTTAGGAGTTGCTTTACAATATATTAAGTACAATAGACCTTATCAAGGGTCCGACCCTGTTAGGATTCTTTTACAATAAACCTTTTTATGGGTGTGGATGCACTATCCTAGAGCTCACTGCTCAAGTGGTGAAGGTTACAACCTTCTAATCTCAGATACACACTATATCTACTGGATGAACTGTCACTGTGATACTACTTGTCTGATCAGTTCCTTTGATGCGCTGATGCTTTGACCTCTTGCAAAGCTCTAATACATCTTATAGACTCTTCACATACTTCTTCTCTATTTATCTAAACTCTATATCAACTTTCATACAAATTAAAATCGGTGCATCTCATATTTATATGCGCACACAAAACAAATAAATAGGTCGGCCCTTTAATCAATTACATACAATGCTTCCAATTGAATTGGCTCAAGCGTGTTTACAAACAAAAATATTTCAATGTCGGCAACCTAATTACAATAGGTGCATAGCCTTTACAACATTAGAATATAACCACAAATTAAAATACTAACAGTCAGCTGCTTACTTTGTTCTTCTCTGGCACACACTAGCTGTGTAACTTCAATTGTCTATAACTTTGACATACTTGCATATACAATTATGCACTCATAAACTAAGCATGAATATAGTCTAACCAACTTATGTTTTAAGGTGCACACCATAACTTGATCGTATGCACATGCACTGATGCTCTGAGCTTCAAGTACTTTGTACACTATCCAGTCTTCAACAATTAATCAATTTTTGATCTTCTCATCAAGTGCGCTGACTCCAAACTACTATATGACTTTTTTTCCATAATGAAAACACTATACTAAGTCATATACACCAGTATAGCCAACTTGTGAACACCAACCCAATCAGCCCAACAAAATGTGTCATGTTTATCTTTGTCAAATACACTCATTCACCATTTTGTTCTTGTTCTTCACACAAATATTGCATCAAAAGTAATTGTATAAATATTGTATAATTAAGCTTTAAACAAAAAAAGTGCAAACCTATGAACTTACAAGCTATATACACCACCCTGATCTGTTGAAAAGGTCTTAGCCTTCTTCTGCACTAAAATCACAATAGGAACAAATAAAATTTAATACTCTTGGTTTTTATTCAAATATATTTGAAAATCCTATCAGCTCATTGTCCAATAGTTAAACTAACCTATGACTTCAAAGGAGGAATAATGAAATATAGTTGTAGGTAGTTATCTCTTCTATAATGATGGAGGAGTCAAAGGTAATGATCAATGAGGTTGTTGGTATTAGATCATACATTAATACACTTACTATTTTGAATTTGAGCTTGGGCATCATGCAATGTTACTGATGTTATTGCATGCTTGTTGTTGTTGTGCACAATATATTGTTTTATACACTATTTATTTCATTGAGACTGTGAGCCTTGCATTTGTAATGTATTTTCTATTATTGGATCAATGTTACCATGTTGTTGATTCTATGTGTGGCTTGACTATGCACATGCATAATTGTAGATGAGGATCAGTAATAGGGTGCCAAGAATTGCTTAGATCCTTTGTATCTAACCCCATCTTTTCCTTCCTTGCAGGTTTTGGATCATACAAGAGCATACTAGATTGAACCCCGGGTCAACACTTCATTACTTCAGGCAATGTCTGGTACCTTCATTATTTATGTTCATCCACTTATGTATGTTTTCATTCATTCATATTCTTCTGAAAGTTGTCTATTAGCAACCATATATGACGATTCTTGATGTTTTTGGGTCATTTGATGAAAAGATGTAAAAGTTTCTTAAAAGTTTATATTTTTTATGTTAATTTTTAAAATCATAAAATGAATAAAATTTAAAGATAAAAAAATTAAGATAATCTTTTTCTTCACTTAAAAAAAAACATAAATCTCATAAAGCATGGTAAAAACATAAAGCTCATAAAGCATGGTAAAAGAGGCCCCTAATTGTGGTAAAATGAGAAAGTTGCTACCTTGCACTGCTCTTCATATGGCAGTTGCTAAGGAACTATGTTATAAAATTTCTAGGCATGAAATTTTATACTTTTTGACATGATGCAGGAGCATTTTGGGTGTAAGAGCAATCTTGCATCACCCAAAAATATTTCTATTTTTGTATTCAATAAGGGTTATCTTTTGCAGAGCTACTATTTATGGAAACTTGTTGTTTTTAGTAAGTTGGTCATAAATCTTAGAATGTTCTGATTTTACATGTAGAGGTTCATCTCAGTCATATAAGCCTGCCAATAAAGTTTCATGGCTAGATCGGGTCTAGTTTTGAAGATATTGAAGATTTTTGGTATTGGCAGGAGGGTATAGAAACTTTGAACTTAGTTTTGAAGGCTTTAGAGGCCTCGAATGAGGTCAAAAGTTTGGGTGATAAGTGCTTGTGCGAGTCAAGCCTGTAAAGCGCTTCATGGCCTTTCCAAAATGGGGTTATAATAGTCAATCAGGTCAACTGGTGATGACTTATGGTCTCTGGAAGTCGGGTCACCTAAAATGGCAGAAAATAATTTTCCTTCAAAATTTTTGTTCAGGTTTCAAAAGTTATTTTGAGCCGACTTTGATGTAATAAATTGAAAAATAAAATAATTCTAAGTTTGGTCAGCCCTTAGGGCTAAATTTTTGGAACCTTCTCGGGGGGTGGAAAAATGACTATATAAAGAAGGCCCGTAGTGTTGTCTAGGGCAGTTCTGGGTAGTAGATTTGGGTATTGATTCAAGGCTTTTTCCTATAGAATATTGTAAGGGAATGCCCATCTAGCTTTGCATATTCTAATTCTGAAAGTTTGTAATTCCACATTTATGGAGATAATAAGAAGCCAATTTTCTATTCTTGCATATTGTTGTTATTGTTTTTCTACTTCTGTTATGTGTTTGTGGTATTAAGGGGAGCACCCTTCATCAAGTGGTATTAGAGCAGGAGTTCTTGAGTGTGTAAACAGATCACCGACTATGAGGCAGTTTGCACCAGGATCGTGGTTAGGGTTTCAGCGCACATCATGAAAATGCCTCCATGAAAGGAACATGTTGGAAGAGCTGGTGTTGTAACACCTTAGGTTAGAGCACTCCAGAGACAAGTGTGAGCATTGCAAGAGGAGATTCATAGAGGAATGAATCTTAATGTCAGAGATGAAAGTGAGGATGAAGCTGAAGAAGAAGATCAAGAAGGAGAAGTCAAAGTTGTGAACCAGGAGGAAGAAAGACTTTTTCGGGCCATTTCTAAGATCAGAAAAAGACCTAAGATTGAGGTTCCTGCATTTTCAGGATTAACCCAGAGGAGTTGATCGACTGGATCAATGAATGTGAAGAATATTTTGAGTATGAAGATATTGAGGATCCTGATAGGGTTAAATTCGTGAAGGCCAGACTGAAAGGTCATGCGAAGATCTGGTGGCAAGAGATTCAATTGGAGCAAAATAGAAGAGGGAAACATAAAATCACAAGATGGGATCGAATGGTGGATAAATTAAAGTGGCAGTTCATTCCTGCTGATTATGAGCTTGACCTACTAAAGAAGATGCAAAGTTTGAAGCAGGCAGGAAGATCTATTTAGGAGTATACATAGGAGTTCTATCGAATCCTCATCAGGATAGGCCATGCAGAAGCTGACAAGGAGAAAGTTTCCTATTACTTTAATGGGTTAAGGCCGAGCATTCAAGAGGAGCTGAATCTAGTTTGAATGAATAGTATTGAGGAGGCATACTAGTTTTCCCTAAAAGTAGAGGAAAAGTTGAACAAGAAGTTTGAGTGCAGACAAAATAGAAGGGGTCACAGTGGATGATCTAGTGGATGGTCATATGGAGGCCAAAATAAAGATCTAAAAAAGAAGGACGAGGCCAGTAGCAGTCAAAATCAAAGAGGAAACAATTCCAATCATTTCCAAGATCAGAACAATAGAGATTAGAGAGGAAGAGGAAGAGGACAAGGTTCAAGAAGAGGAGGCTTTCGTGGAACATGCTTTCACTATGGAGAAGAAGGTCATAGGGCATTTTAATGTCCACAATGCTAAGGAAGGATGGATAAGAGGAAAGAAGGCCAAGCCATAGTGGCACATGTAGATGAAGATGTGAGATCCTCAAATTTTGAAGATGTTGAAAGAGGAGAAACATTGATTAACAAAAGAGTCCTACTGAGTGGTGAGAATGAACCTGAACAAAGGAGGAACCTGTTTCACACTAGATGCAAGTGTGAGGGTAAATGTTGTGATATGATTATTGATAGTGGAAGCACTAACAATTTGGTATCAGAAGAGATGGTGACAAAGTTGATGCTCAAGAGACAAAAACACCCACATCCATATTGGATTGCCTGGGTGCAGGATGACCTCAAGGTCATGGTCAATGAACAGTGCCTAGTAAAGTTCAAGATTGGCAGGTACCATGATGAGGTACTATGTCATATCATACATATGGATGCATGTCACATTTTATTGGGCAAGCCATGGCAGTTTGATAGATGTGTTGTACACAATGGTCGTGTGAATACCTATTCCCTGATAAAAGATGGAGTGCGACATAAGCTAAAGCCATAAAAGGAGACCGAAGAAAAGGTATGTGGTAATGCAAGAATAACTTTTTTTTATGGAAGAAAATTCCTAGATGGTATGAGGCATGAGCATGTGTGTTTTTCTTTAATTCCAAAAGCTGGTAAAGAGGAAGTAGAGGATGTACCTATAGAGGTTGTAGATTTGTTGAATGAGTTTTAAGATATTGTATCTGATAATGTACCTTATGGATTACCACCAGTAAGGAAGATTAGTCATCAGATGGATTTGATTCTAGGAGCTAGTTTTCCAAATAAGGCAGCACACAGAATGACACCAGCAGAAAGTGAAGAGTTGAATAGACAAGTACATGAGTTATTGTAGAAGGGGTTGATTCAAGAGAGTCTGAGTCCCTATGCTATACCTGTTAGTGTTTGAACCTGCAGATTAATCAATTACTCAAATAATCCCAATGGCTGTAACCTAGCAAGTTACAAACTACTAAGGTATTAAGGTTAAGACCTTCACTTTGAGTAATATATACTCAAGCGGGTGTATGTCTATCAATTCAACGTTCAACTGAGCTCTGAATTGAGAACTTGCTCCTTCACTACTTTGTTACTGCCTTCAAAATCCAACTCAATAAGTTGCTAAAACTCTGAGTATAACCCAAATCATCCTGATACACAACATCATGATATAGATTATAAAAATAGCAACACGATACAATGGCTTAAGGATATTCATCCTTCTTCCTTTTAGAGTTAAACTCAGGGAAGGGTTAACCTCGTTTATTGCTTCTTCAAAGCACTGAAATACATATTTATGAACTTGTCATAATATGACTCAAGTCTGGAAATTATGCATATAAAGTAAAATTTCAATCAATTATATATTGGATGGTAAACCAATGTAAGTGGATCTAAAACCAGTCCCTTATCCGCTGGGCATCAGAGTCGAACTCTACCTTCACATATATCTATTAAAGCGAATACAATGAAACTCAAATAACATGCCTAACATATCATTGTTTCCATTCCTACACCTGTCATCAAATCCACATATAGATATTCAATTCCCAGAGACCTCCCCTAAGATTTTACTCTTTCCTTGAAAGAAACTTAAGCTCAACCCCTACATTCACCTTGTGAAAGATGTATTTAAACTATCCTACAATCTAAAAACATAAAGAAACTAAAACACTCCACATGTAAAGACAATCAAATGATAGTAACAGAACTCCAGTGGAATTGTATTAATTGATAAAATGCATTCGTACAATCTTCCTTTATTTCACAGAAAATCAGGTTCTATATTTCAGACCTCTCCTTTACAAAATATTTTCCAACCTCTATCTTCAATAGAAACTGACTATTTATACTAATCAACCATCCTAGAATCCTCGAAAGGATGCAACAAGCTTCGGATGGCTGATAGAAATTTGCACTAGAAAACAAAAGAAAATACAAACAGAAAGATATTAATAAAGACAGCAAGGCGTATTTTCAGTTCTGAACAACTTCCGCAGCTGGCACCTTTGTTTGTAGATATTTTCAGAGTAGTTACCAAGTTTTTCATATGAATGATGACCGCCATTACAAGCTAATTTACATCATTCTCTGTTTGAACACGCTCTTCCTCAAATTTTGGATCAGGTGCCAAGTGCGATCTATTCTTCTTCTTCCTCTGTCAGCTGGATCACGGGTTTCTTCTTCTTCTTTGTGATTAACTTTTCCCAAGCTGCCATGTCATCATCAGATGGCCAATCATAACTCTGCAGCTCCTGTAATAAGTTGACTTGCCGTTCCCATGTAGAATCAGTCACATTTTTAACTTCTGCTATAAACTTGATGCAGTCACTTTCAACTTTGAATAAACTATGAATTATATTGTTAGTTCCTTCCACATCCAAAGCCTTATTATCTTTTAGGAAGGCATCTTGATTGATTACCAACTGACCCATTGACAACTTCCAATCTTCCAGCTGAACCACATTTCCATTGTCATCATATACCGGGGGAAAATACTTTCTGTAATCTTTATCAAACATGGCTAACTTAGCCTTTATTTGGTTTGACTTTCCTTTGAAAAACTTTGACGCTGCACTTATTAGGCCAATCCTTTCAAATACATCAGTTACTACTTTTGGGATATCAGGCTTGTGTTCTTGTAAACTGTCAAGCTTATCAAACAATAAATTCCTCCCAGACCAAATACTATAGAGTGGCTCCAAGGTGGCTAAATAGTCATTCACCTTTTGATTGCTCTGATGTAATAGGCTGACTGATTTATGAACCGCATCCATCCTGTCCTTTATTTTGTCCTGCCTGTACTGCGCTATTCTGGCTATAGTGTCCAGGGATGCATCCAATTTCACCTTTTCCAAGTCTTCAACAGGTCCCTCAGGTGCTTCCAAGTTTATCTGAACAGGTACCTCAACTTGCAAAGGAGGAGGAGGAATTATTTTTGAGGCTTCCTCAAGTTTGACATTTATTTCTGCCAACTCATCTTCCAACTGTTTGATCCTCATCATTTTCAAATCCCTGTCCTTGGCTACCATGCTTGAACTTTCAAACAATTTGGCATATCTTTCTGACAGCTGAGCTGTCTTGGCTTCATTCAGATTCGCCCAATGAGTTACTGCCTTGGAGACTTCAAGGTCTGTTGTATTTTGTACAGTCCATATAATCCTATTCCCCTCCATCTTATCCTCTATACTCAATAGAGATGGCTTTTGGGTTTTGGGGGCCATAGACCACATTGCAACAGCTTGGGACTTAGGGTCATAGCCACTTCCTCTTATCATGTCACCAATGTGAACCTCATATGATAGGCTACCCTCTGGTTGCTTTCTCAATTGATCAATGAGGAATGCAGAAGTCAAATCCCATCCTGGGGTTAACAACATTCCACTTGATTTAACCAATTCTCTAGCTTCATCCACTGTTATAGGATCAAGGCTAGGATCATATGAAGCAAGAGCTCTCAAAGTTTCTTCACTTGGCTCCATACCTTCAGGCAGAGCTTTCCTTACTTCCTGCTGCTTGTTCCAAATGAGAAAACTCTTGAACTCATCAGTCTTGATGAACTGATCATCACTCAAGAATTCCTCTTGATAAACCTCTCTGATATCCTTCTCTAACCATAAGGACTTTTCTTTGCTTTCTTTCTCAAAGGCTATTTTCTTGCCTGCTCTTATTGCTTTCCTCAATTGATGATGATATGGCCTATCACCTGGTACAAGAGCAGACGCTCTGTCAATTTCCCTTCTTTGTCTCACATGCCTTGAAGGTTCACCTTCCTCAAGCCTCTGTTTCTTCAATGGTGGCTCTGAGATATCCTGTATTTCTGGTTGATCTTGAGTGAGATCAACAACTGGTGGTCTCTCAACCTGTAGAGGACTATCTTCTTCTTGTGACTCATCAGTAAATTCTTCCTCATCAGAAGATGAATAATCTTTCTTTTTCTTCTTCTCTGGCTCATTATGATCAATCAAGCCTTCCAATTGATTTGCCAAAGTATCATACTTTTCAATCATCACATCAATCTTCTTCAAATAAGGAAGATCATGGAAAAAACCCTCAAAAGGAATGTGAGATGCTTTCAACTGGTTGGACAAATCTACTAAATCAAAGAATCTGTACCATCTCCTCTTAACCTCATCTTCATCTAAGATGTTTCTAATCACATCTTCTTCATCCAAACCTTCATGCTCCTTGATCACACCAATGTTTGGGATGTAAGTCATCCTGGCAATCTTGATGAAGTCCTCAGGATCTATGTGCCTACAAGCACCAGTAACCATTTTGAATTGTTGTAACCATGCACTGATTTGAGGAAAAGCCCTCTTTCCTATCAGGAAGTCACCTACCCTGAACTGCCTGGGTGTGAATGTACCCTTTCTGTGAGGGGCCAGAAGCTCTTTATCTGTACACATTAGTTGCCAAACAAATTCCAAACAAGCCAATCTCGGAGGCACATACTTTGGTAATAAATGTGGGGGTTGGGGACAACCATAAACTCTGATAATTGTGGAATTATCTCCTAAGTAGAAATCACCCCAATTATGATTTCCATCCCACTTATCCACATACTGCAGTGGTCTTAAAAGCCTAAGGACTCTAGGAGATAGCCTGGTGACATTTATGCCTAGCATCCTGATAATTGGATAAACAATGAAATTCTGAAAAACACAGAAATCTGCTTCATTAGAGGTAGAATTCCATATCCTCACCCACAACTGCACTGGATTGTGCTGATCCTTGAAAGTGAACCTTGGTTTTAACATGTTTGCATCAAAACTGTTGATGTTGAAAAACAGAATCAAATGCATTAATAGAGAATAATGCATGAACTCAATAGGACTTTTACTTTCTTTGACAGACATCAGCCCTTGATGCATCCTATCAATCACATACTGAATGTAATCATAGTTAGTGTTTACCAAGGGATTTTGAATATCCAAGATGATCATCAACAAGTCAGCTGGTAAAAATTCTGCATTCCCATCCATTCCCAAAACTCTACACAACGCATAGCAAGTATATCTCATATAATGATGGAGGGATTTGAACTGGTATGGGGCATTCATGTTAGCAGGAAGGGGGGCTATGTATTTATCCTATTTTGGCATATGTTTAACCAACTGGTCTTTTACTGACCCTACATTGCTTCTGTATCTTGCCTTTTCTTTGTTCAAATCAATCTCAGTGGAAAAGGACGTGTATAGACCAAAATCTTTCATAAAAGATCCCCTATCAAGAGTAACTAAGGGTGATTGGTCTTCTTTTCTAATTGTCCTTGAAATAGGGTCATATCTTCTGGCTAGGGCAACAATTAAATCAATATCTAGGAAAACGTCAGGGACAACCATTTTTCCTAATCCTAACACCCAACCATTACAGACAGGAACATGCTTATTTTTATTGTTGTAAAAGAAGTTGAAAATGGTGTAACCTGTGAATTCCGGAGTGATTGGTTCTCTACACCGTTCTAAAAGATCTTCAAACACGTCATCAGCAGCCCTCTTGTTCTGACTGGAGCCCGGCAATAGTTTCAGGAATTCATCTGAAAAATTTGGCTTATTCTTGTCTTCACCAGTTTTGGACTTGGCCTCACTACTGGAAGACGCTGCACTCTTCTCAGGTTGACTCATCCTTGCTATAGAAACACCTTCAATTCTCTGTATCTCAAATGCTTTATGCTCGGAAATTCTCTGGACAAACAGAAGCTCTTGACAACTGAGACTGAATCAAATAAACAATGAGCTTAAACTTATTTATCGATATGAATCCAAGGTGTGCAACTACCATAGTTAATGCAAATCTCCTTAATGGATCCCATATTCAATTTCATGTACCCTCAGATTTCAAATTTCGAGCTCGCCATGTCCGGATGTTGACAGATAGATTAAACTACTTGAAAACAAGGTGAAGAGGGAATGATCATGATTCTGTACTTTAAAACTGTTTGCGTCATGCAATCTTTCTTCTTGAAGCTGATTTGATGGCTTACTAGTTTCATGTCCATATCGACAAAGTACTTTATCTATGTGGCAACGGTCCTTTTTCTTTTCCCTTTATGACCTTTTTCATCTGAGCCCATTTAGCGAACCAGCGACTAATGGCTTCTCTTAATCGCTGAATAAAATGCTAACCCTAGCTAGCAACCGGAGAACTGGCGACCACTAGCTTGGCTGGTTCTCTGAATCCCTATTTGACCCTGGTTCAAATCTGGAGAACTAGCGACTACTAGCTTCGCGGGTTCTCGGAATCCTATCCTCAACCATCCAAGCATTTCACGAATCAGTGAACAAAGGGCTCCCACTTACACAGTTAACTGCAATTACCATTCAGCAAACCAGCGAACAAAGCCACCTCCCATTCTCCTAATATTATGACTGACGGTCAATTTTCCTGGAGATCTAGCGAACAAAGGGTTCGCGCATTCGCTTAAAAATATACTTAACCGCTTGACTGTCTGGAGAACTGGCGACCACTGGCTTTGCTGAGTCGCTAAATCATTTAGCTTAATCATCACTTTATACCAGGATTCCAGATTGACCATTGATCTTCATCAATCGATGGCTATCGCTAGTTCTCTGAATAACAAAACCCTTAACCATTTAATTTTGAGAACCCGCGAACAAAGAGCATTCGCTAGTTCTCCAAATACTCCATATCAATGAAAATTTCATTTCGAGAATAAGCGACTGAAGCCTTAAAACTCATCATCCATTGATTCGCTTATTCGCCAGATTGTTTTAACCTTTATCCTTTTATCAAGAGAACTAGCGACCAAAGGCTTCACTGAGTCACTAAATCATTTAGCATGTCACCAACTTATTCCGAGAATAAGCAAATGTGAGAAAACTTATCTCCGCTGAAATCTTTTGGGCAAACCATCAGAACCGCCAAATTTAGAGGATAGCTTTATTTTCATTTAGTCGCTCATTCGCCAAATCAAATATGTAGGACCCACAGATATTTTGAGATTAAAACAGGGCCGTTGATCGTGAAAGCAATCCACGGTATTCGCTAATTCTCTAGTTGAAACGACCCTTGACCGCTAGATTCTGAGAACAAGCGAACAAAGAGCATTCGCTGAATCGCTAGATTGTTTCAAAAGACCGCCAAATATTGCGAGAATTGGAGATAACCGCCATTCGCTAGTTCTCGGAAAGGAAAATGAAACCGCCGAAACACTTGGAGACTTAGCGAACAAAGGGTTAAAAATCTTGGCTTTAATGCATTCGCCAATTCGCTGGATGTTTGGGATAACCGCTGGAAGATCTAGAGAACTGGCGACTGAAATTAATAGTGAACATGAACATGACCTTTGATAATACACTTCCCGATTCAGTGAACACTAGGGGCAAATAAGCATGTACACAAATAGCGACTTAAGTGACTTAAAGGTAACCAAGAAAAAGAAACAAGAAGGCCACATGAATTTTGGAAACGAATTGGAAACATTTTGGAAGACGACCTAGGGTAAGGGTTTTTCTGAACATGTCAAAAACCATTTTCACGACACTTTACAAACCCTAGTTCAGGAAAAACAATCGCATGGAGACTTAAACCAGGAATTGGACACAAACTTCAAAAAATTTTAGGATACCCAACAGTGGCTCTATCTGAGGATGCTTGATTGTAAGATCAAAGCAAGAAACCATGAATCTCTGGGAGGCAGACCACAAAACCTGAACCTAAAATGAGAAGCAAACACACCTATACATATAATACAAGCCTACTGGGCATGGAAAAAGAACTTTCAATTGAAGAAAAACTTCAAGAATTGTCCATGCACTGGCAATTCTTGCTCTTCACCATCCATACCTTGCAAAAAATAAGAATCTTTGCCATGAATTTGACAAACAATGAAGGGACCCATCCATAAGGACTCAAATTTTTTATGCTTCCCTTTGTCCTCAAATCTAGCATTCCATTGTAGAACCATGTCACCAGGCTGAAATTTTCTTACAGTAGCCCTTTTATCGAAAAGATATTTCATTTTTTGCTGCAGTTTAATGTTATTTTTCTGCCCTTCCCTTCTTATCTCATCCAACTCAATCAGCTGAACCATCCTATCTTGCAGTGGGTTACTGATTTCAATATCTTCCTCTTGCATAAACTTGTAGATGGGAAGGAAATTATTAATTGGCAATCTTGTCTTTGCACCATATACCATTTCAAAGGGGGATTTCCCTGTGGCTTTTTTCTCAAAAATTCTATCAGCCCATAGTGCTAACTTTAACTTCTCATGCCAACCTCTTTTGTTCTTTTCCAAGGTCTTCTTCAAAATTTGCAAAATGCTCTTATTGCTAGACTCAGCTTGTCCATTGGCCTGTGGGTGATATGGGCTTGAATAAGACAAGATAACTCCCATTTCATCACAAAAATTAGTAATTTCCTGAGACCTAAAACTCATTGCATTGTCTACAACCAATTTGATTGGGACACCAAATCTTGTGATTATGTTGTTCATCAGGAAATCAATCACCACAGCACTTGTTGCTCCTCTAGTGGGAATAGCTTCTATCCACTTGGTGAAGTAATCAGTAGCCACCAAAATGTGACTATGTCTTCCACTGGACTTTTCAGAGAACTCTCCAATAAAATCCATACCCCACATTGCAAAAGGGGCTTCTGCAACAACTGGATTTAATAACAATGCACCTGAAAATTTTAGTTTCTTTGAGAACCTTTGACAAGGTTCACACTTTCTAACATAAGAGTGAGTGTCTTTAAACAATACAGGCCAATAATATCCTGCCCTCAAAATTTTATGAGCTGTTGACCGAGCAGAATAATGCCCTCCACACATTCCAGAATGCATTTCTTTTAGCACCTTCTCTGATTGATGTTCATCCAAACAAAAGAGTAAAATGCCATCATTGTCTTTCCAGTACAAATCACCTTGAATGAGGACATATCTTTGAGCCTGTAATCTCAAGCTTCTTCTTTGATTATCATTCAATTCAGGTGGACATTTAGCATTTTTAATAAAATAAACAAGATCCTTGTACCAGGGTTGCATCTCAATACTAGTAACTGTATCAACATTAGAAGCAACATTATTTATTTGGACAAGGTCCATGTTTTCCTCAGTCATTAACTTGGCAAGTCCCAATCCTCTCACCAATTTGGTAATATGAATCTCAAGGTCAAACTCTTGAATCCTGTTTATCCATTTACATCTCTTCCCTGTAACTTCACTCTGTATCAAGATATCCTTTACTGCAGCATGGGGTACATAAGCATTAACCTTTGCACAAACCAAATACGGTCTGAAAGCCTTGACTGCTTTCACAAGTGCATAAGCTTGCTTTTCCATTATTTCATAATTTAATTCAGTAGATTGCAAAGACTTGCTGAAAAAAGCTATAGGATGTTCATATCCTTCTTGATCTTTCTGCAGAAGGACAGCTGCAATAGTATGGAAAGATGCAAAAGAAAACAGAAAAAAAGGTTTTAAATAGTCAGGTGATACCAAAATAGGAGCTTCTTGAATTGTTTGTTTAATTTTTTCAAAAGCTTGCTGAGCTTCCAAGTTCCATTCAAATTTCATTCCCTTTTTAAGGAACTTAACTATTGGCTTGACCAACTCTGCAAAGTTAGCAATGAATCTTCTCACAAAATTTATTTGCCCCAAAAATGATTGCACACCCTTTATATTCTTTGGTGGAGGGACCCTTTTGATGGCTTCCACTCTTTCAGGATCAATCCTAACTCCTTCTTTTGATACTATGTGTCCCAGTAGCTTTCCTTCTGTCACTGCAAATTGACATTTCCTGGGATTCAAGGACACACCAAACTCTAAGGCCTTGAGAAAAATCCTTTCTAAATGAGAACAATGATCATCAGCCCTTTTGGAAAAAGCAGTGAGATCATCTTGATATACTACCATTAAGACATTGATCATTTCTTTGAAAGCAACATCCATGGCTCTCTGAAAAGTTGTCCCAGCATTTTTTAGACCAAAAGGCATGTGAACATATACATAAGTTCCCCAAGGAGTTGTAAAGGATGTCTTGAATTGCTCTGATTCTTTGACTAGCACTTGGTTATACCCTGAGAAACTATCCATCATTGATAGGAGTTCACATCCAGTCACCCTATGCAGCATGGCCTCCATATTAGGCAATCCATAATTATCCTTGAGTGATGCCACATTTAGGTTCCTAAAATCAACACAAAGCCGAATGTCACCATTCTTCTTCCTCACTGGTACAAGGTTTGAAACCCAAGTTGAGTGCCTAATTGGTTCAATAATACCAGCATCCCTCAGTTTTGTTAACTCAACTTGCATTTTGGTGGCCAATAAAGGATTAATGGGTCTCTGCTTTTGTCTGAAGGGTGTGGTTTCCTCCTTTAGAGGAACCTCATGCTGGAATAAATCAGCCCTATAAGCTTTGAGGTCATCATATGACCAAGCAAACACATGTTTGTACTTTTTCAAAAGTCTGATCAAGTTGCCTCTGATCTCCCTACTCAGTTTCTTTCCAATATATACCATTTGTGGGGAATTTTCTGATCCTAGGTTTATCTCCTCTAAGTCTTCCAATTTGGTATTAGACTTTTGGGACAGAAAACCATCATTTATTTTAAACATTCCCTCCAGTTCTACCAGTCCTTTGGGTATATGATTAGAAGGCAATTGAACTATTTCATTTCCCATGATGCATTCTTTTCCTTCAATACATTCCTGTACCTCATTGAAATCTATTTGTTGACCATCATATTGATCCAGGCCTTGAAGGAATCTAAGGATATCAAGATCATCCTCAAAAACTTGCCAATTGTACACATTGTCAGGAACTGCAGGCCTAGTTTTAGTTTCCAACATGGAAACACCAGAGAGGGTGATATCATTGTTTTTCAAAGCAACATTAGCAAGAAAGTCTGCCATGATGTTATTTGACCTCTCTACCCAGAGCAGATTAAAAGCTTCAAAAAATTCTAATCTATCCCAGAAAGCATGCTTATACAACTTGAGTTTCTCATCCTTAGAAGCATATTGGGATCTTACTTGGGCTACAATCAATTGGGAATCACCATGAACTTTTAAACATTTAATACCATGTTTTATGGCTACATCTAATCCCAAGATCAGGGCCTCATATTCAGCAGTATTATTTGTACAACTGAAAGTCAACAAGAAGGAATACTTGAAAGTATTACCTGATGGGGAAATGAAAACAACACCATCTCCTGATCCTTCTTTGGAGCATCCACCATCAAAAAACATTTTCCACAAGCTATCTTGTTGCATCATCAACTCTTCCACAATTGGGTCTGTGTTTTTCAGCTGAGGTATCACTTCTTTAATCATAAAATTGTTTATGTCAATATCTACAAAACAATTAAGGGCTTCCGGAGCAACCATTTCCACCATAACTGAGGAACGGGGCTCCTTGTACAACTTTACTTCAGTCCCATTCACTGGAATAGTGGCATAAGATAAATCTAGTTCCAGCTTTCCACCCACTGCTGCAGCCCATTGTCTTGACAATAACATGCCATAGTGAGGCTCTGTATCCACAACAACTACATCCATTTTGTATGTAGCCTCTGGGAATGCAGCAATTTTTACCTCAATTCCAATCAAAGTCCCCACAACAGGCACTGCCCTATTATCCATTGCATAACACCTGCCATTAGAAGTGTCAACTTGCAATCCTAATTCTTTCATTACATGATAGGGCATCACAGTTGTGGCAGCACCAGAGTCTATCATACAATTTTTTAACAATAAGTCATTCACAATTAAAGTGACATAAAATGGATTGATGGAAGAAGGTTCTTGTGTTACAATTGTCCCAACACATACATCTGAGATGGGAATAGACCTTTTTATATAACTCCCCTCCTCTTGTTTGGTAGGAGCAAATCTCTGCTCATTTATAAGAGCCAAGGCTGTTGTCTTGTGCTCTTCTATTTTCAACATTTCAAGCAGAGGGATGGACACTTTCATCTGAGACAACGCATGTCTCATATCAAATGTAGGGGAATCAGTAGGAGAATCAGATTGATCCTTTGTCCTACCAGTTTTCTTTTTCATCTTGTCAACACTAACTTCCTCCCCTTTCTTCTTTTGACCCACAAGTTCTTGATCCTTGCCATCTATAACATTGGGTTTTGGGAAACCCTTATCTTGAGGACTACCTTTGATGAATACTGATCTAGGAATTCCCTGTTCATTATCCACCTTTCTGTTCCTCAAATTGTATGAGGATCTTGCTTGTGTTATGGCAGCCACAGTTAAGTTTTTGATTTCCTCTTCACTGGGCTTCCTCCATTGCTTCTCATCTGATCTAGATCCTACCATATGATTTTTATAATCATTATTATCAAATTCTTCAGGATCAGATTGAGTAAATATTTGTTGCTCATAATCAGAGAAAATCTTTCTCTTATGATCAACATCTGGACAGCTTGCTTCATCATCTAAGGACACAAAATCCTCTATTGGATCTGTAGTAAACATGTTAATGGCAGGCTTTTCAGATTCTTCATAATCTCCTGCACATGAGTTATCAGCCTCTTCTCCTAAAGCTTGGGCCACAGCACACTGGAAAGGTGAATGAGGCATATTACAAGCAACACACCAAGGAGTGTTTTCTACATTGTGTGTTGTGTTTTTCTTTAAGGGATCTGGGGTATCTCTCCCTTTTTGTACTTCATTGCTGTCGAGAACAGGTCTCCCATCCTTCCAATTAGTTTTGTAAGGCATATCTCTCAAATGAGGGGCCTTGTCCTGCCTTTGATAAGGGGGTCTTGCATCTTGAAATTTTCTACCACCTTTATCAAATCTTGTTGGGAACTCCTTGTTAGCACCCGGTCCTTTATCCTCCTCTTTAAAAGGCCTTGCATGTTGTGGTCTGGTCTCTTTCCACAATTTACCCTCATCCCTCTTGTACATTTGGCCAGATGCCTTTCAGTTACTCTCAATATTTATGGCCAATTTAAATGCATCCCTAAGGGTGCGGGGATTTTTATCTCTTAGGAGATAAGACATTTTACCATCCATGGAGTTGAAATAAGTGGTCATGCAAACTGCATCATCCAACCTCAATACCTGGAACAATTTGTACATAGCCTTTTGAAAACGGCTATTGAATTCTGACATGCTCTCATTATAATTTTTCTTGATATTATTAAATTCATTGAGCATGTAACTAGAATTCACATGTTCAGCATACTGCTCTTTAAAACTCCTGACAAATTCATCCCATGAAGCAATACTATTCTCAGGTAATCCTCTATACCAATCCCTAGCATCTTCAATCAATGATTGAACAAAAAGCTTCATAATGACATCTTCATGTTCAATCTCATAGTCATTAACTTTATCTGTGAAAAACTTCAAATGCTCTTCACAAGTAATAACATTATTCCCAGTGAATAATGGGATCTTCTTCCTGATTTCATTGGGGATGGCATTAGGTTGGCCAGGAATACCATCAAAAAACAAGGGCCTATATCTATCCAAATGAACTGGTCATCTTTGGATAATTGGCTGATTTGAAGGGGTTGTTGCAGCATTTTGACATGGCACATTTCCCACTGTACCTCTAACTATAAAGGGAACTTGACTAGGAAATTGTCCAGATGGATATTGTCCAGAGTGAAAGGCTTGAGTATTTGGAATTGAAATATTAGGCTGATTGGCTGAAGTTGTTCCTATGGTAATAGGGACAGAACTACTAGCAGATGTATTCATGTTAGCATGTAGAAAGGCAATCTTCCTCTTCATTTCATCTGCAGCAGCCTCTAACTCAAGTTTCTCAAGTTGCATAGCCAAATCCTCCTTTGCTTTCCTAGCTCTGTCTAAATCTGTACTAGCTTGAGTAGGCACATTAGGAATGGGCACAACCTTCTTCGGTTCATTTATAGCAACACCCACCACTTTTTGTTTTCCCTTATCAAGGATTTCCTTGGGGGCGATTTTAATCTCCTTGTTTATTTTGATTTCAGAGGGATTCAATTGTCTTAAAACATGGCCTGTTCCCTCAAATTCACTTTGTTTGGGCCTGGTATCCTGAGCTTGCTTTCTCAAAGCTTGCATATCACCAAACAAGTCTTTATCCAAACCTTGTACATCTTGGTTTAGATCACTAACATGGGTTTCATTTCTCCTGGTTCTCTTGAGGAGTTCTTCCCTTTCCAGAAGCAATTCACGAAGCTGTTGTTCCCTTATCTTCGTTCTATTAGCAATTTCCGCTAATTGTTCACGTTCCTTTTCTCTCAAGGCAATCA
This sequence comes from Chamaecyparis obtusa, assembly GCA_027943335.1. Taxonomy (NCBI): domain Eukaryota; kingdom Viridiplantae; phylum Streptophyta; class Pinopsida; order Cupressales; family Cupressaceae; genus Chamaecyparis; species Chamaecyparis obtusa. Next base: position 217,713 of record BSBK01008037.1, read on the forward strand.
CTTCCTCTCTTAACTTCTCAGAATCATATGAATTTGTTTCAGCAGTAGAGGTTTCATCGGGTTGTTCAAGGGTTTCTCTAGCAGGGAAAAAACCTACTTTTATGACTACTTCTTTCTGCATATAGACCTCTGGTGTGACCCCTTTGACATGCTCAGGATCACCAGAAGATGAAGAAGTTTCATGAGGAAGTGGAACACGAAATCTTTCTCTAGAAGGAGCCTGGGAACTAGCATTATTTTGGCCTCTCCTAGACCATTGCTTTCTGCTTAGTGTGTGGAGTTCATCCCCTATATTATCTTCTGGATGATCCCTATAGTAAGACCTAGTGTTCCTTGGTCGACTCATGGTAAATGACAACAATTTTTACAAAATTTTGCAAAAAATAGCAACTGGTAACACAGATTTCTTTAGAGTCGCCACCCACTACTCAAGCGGGAATGAAAAATTATTTTTACTGGTCTACAAACATACAATAGACAAGATTTGCACTAACCTATTGCAGGCTATCAAAATAACTCCCCAGTAGAGTCGCCAATTTTGTTAGTGTTTGAACCTGCAGATTAATCAATTACTCAAATAATCCCAATGGCTGTAACCTAGCAAGTTACAAACTACTAAGGTATTAAGGTTAAGACCTTCTTCACTTTGAGTAATATATACTCAGGCGGGTGTACCTCTATCAATTCAACGTTCAACTGAGCTCTGAATTGAGAATTTGCTCCTTCACTACTTTGTTACTACCTTCAAAATCCAACTCAATAAGTTGCTAAAACTCTGAGTATAACCCAAATCATCCTGATACACAACATCATGATATAGATTATAAAAACAGCAACACGATACAATGGCTTAACGATATTCATCCTTCTTCCTTTTAGAGTTAAACTCAGGGAAGGGTTAATCTCGTTTATTGCTTCTTCAAAGCATTGAAATACATATTTATGAACTTGTCATAATATGACTCAAGTCTGGAAATTATGCATATAAAGTAAAATTTCAATCAATTATATATTGGATGGTAAACCAATGTAAGTGGATCTAAAACCAGTCCCTTATCCGCTGGGCATCAAAGTCGAACTCTACCTTCACATATATCTATTAAAGCGAATACAATGAAATTGAAATAACATGCCTAACATATCATTGTTTCCATTCCTACACCTGTCATCAAATCCACATATAGATATTCAATTCCCAGAGACCTCCCCTAAGATTTTACTCTTTCCTTGAAAGAAACTTAAGCTCAACCCCTACATTCACCTTGTGAAAGATGTATTTAAACTGTCTTACAATCTAAATACATAAAGAAACTAAAACACTCCACATGTAAAGACAATCAAATGATAGTAACAGAACTCCAGTGTATTTGTATTAATTGATAAAATGCATTCGTACAATCTTCCTTGATTTCACAGAAAATCAGGTTCTATATTTCAGACCTCTCCTTTACAAAATATTTTCCAACCTCTATCTTCAATAGAAACTGACTATTTATACTAATCAACCATCCTAGAATCCTCGAAAGGATGCAACAAGCTTCGGATGGCTGATAGAAATTTGCGCTAGAAAACAAAAGAAAATACAAAAAGAAAGATATTAATAAAGACAGCAAGGCATATTTTCAGTTCTGAACAACTTCCGCAGCTGGCACCTTTGTTTGTAGATATTTTCAGAGCAGTTACCAAGTTTTTCATATGAATGATGACAGCCATTACAAGCTAATTTACATCATTCTCTGTTTGAACACGCTCTTCCTCAAACTCTGGATCAGGTGCCAAGTGCGATCTATTCTTCTTCCTCCTCTGTCAGCTGGATAACCGGTTTCTTCTTCTTCTTTGTGATTAACTTTTCCCAAGCTGCCACATCATCATCAGATGGCCAGTCATAACTCTGCAGCTCCTGTAATAAGTTGACTTGCCGTTCCCATGTAGAATCAGTCACATTTTTAACTTCTGCTATAAACTTGATGCAGTCACTTTCAACTTTGAATAAACTATCAATTATATTGTTAGTTCCTTCCACATCCAAAGCCTTATTATCTTTTAGGAAGGCATCTTGATTGATTACCAACTGACCCATTGACAACTTCCAATCTTCCAGCTGAACCACATTTCCATTGTCATCATATACCGGGGGCAAATACTTACTGTAATCTTTATCAAACATGGCTAACTTAGCCTTTATTTGGTTTGACTTTCCTTTGAAAAACTTTGACGCTGCACTTATTAGGCCAATCCTTTCAAATACATCAGTAACTACTTTTGGGATATCAGGCCTGTGTTCTTGTAAACTGTCAAGCTTATCAAACAATAAATTCCTCCCAGACCAAATACTATAGAGTGGCTCCAAGGTGGCTAAATATTCATTCACCTTTTGATTGGTCTGATGTAATAGGCTGACTGATTTATGAAGCGCATCCATCCTGTCCTTTATTTTGTCCTGCCTGTACTGTGCTATTCTGGCTATAGTGTCCAGGGATGCATCCAATTTCACCTTTTCCAAGTCTTCAACAGGTCCCTCAGGTGCTTCCAAGTTTATCTGAACAGGTACCTCAACTTGCAAAGGAGGAGGAGGAATTATTTTTGAGGCTTCCTCAAGTTTGACCTTTATTTCTGCCAGCTCATCTTCCAACTGTTTGATCCTCATCATTTTCAAATCCCTGTCCTTGGCTACCATGCTTGAACTTTCAAACAATTTGGCATATCTTTCTGACAGCTGAGCTGTCTTGGCTTCATTCAGATTCGCCCAATGAGTTACTGCCTTGGAGACTTCAAGGTCTGTTGTATTTTGTACAGTCCATATAATCCTATTCCCCTCCATCTTATCCTCTATACTCAATAGAGATGGCTTTTGGGTTTTGGGGGCCATAGACCACATTGCAACAGCTTGGGACTTAGGGTCATAGCCACTTCCTCTTATCATGTCACCAATATGAACCTCATATGATAGGCTACCCTCTGGTTGCTTTCTCAATTGATCAATGAGGAATGCAGAAGTCAAATCCCATCCTGGGGTTAACAACATTCCACTTGATTTAACCAATTCTCTGGCTTCATCCACTGTTATAGGATCAAGGCTAGGATCATATGAAGCAAGAGCTCTCAAAGTTTCTTCACTTGGCTCCATACCTTCAGGCAGAGCTTTCCTTACTTCCTGCTGCTTGTTCCAAATGAGAAAACTCTTGAACTCATCAGTCTTGATGAACTGATCATCACTCAAGAATTCCTCTTGATAAACCTCTCTGATATCCTTCTCTAACCATAAGGACTTTTCTTTTCTTTCTTGCTCAAAGGCTATTTTCTTGCCTGCTCTTATTGCTTTCCTCAATTGATGATGATATGGCCTATCACCTGGTACAAGAGCAGACGCTCTGTCAATTTCCCTTCTTTGTCTCACATGCCTTGAAGGTTCACCTTCCTCAAGCCTCTGTTTCTTCAATGGTGGCTCTGAGATATCCTGTATTTCTGGTTGATCTTGCGTGAGATCAACAACTAGTGGTCTCTCAACCTGTGGAGGACTATCTTCTTCTTGTGACTCATCAGTAAATTCTTCCTCATCAGAAGATGAATAATCTTTCTTTTTCTTCTTCTCTGGCTCATTCTGATCAATCAAGCCTTCCAATTGATTTGCCAAAGTATCATACTTTTCAATCATCCCATCAATCTTCTTCAAATAAGGAAGATCAGGGAAAAAACCCTCAAAAGGAATCTGAGATGCTTTCAACTGGTTGGACAAATCTACTAAATCAAAGAATCTGTACCATCTCCTCTTAACCTCATCTTCATCTAAGATGTTTCTAATCACATCTTCTTCATCCAAACCTTCATGCTCCTTGATCACACCAATGTTTGGGATGTAAGTCATCCTGGCAATCTTGATGAAGTCCTCAGGATCTATGTGCCTACAAGCACCAGTAACCATTTTGAATTGTTGTAACCATGCATTGATTTGAGGAAAAGCCCTCTTTCCTATCAGGAAGTCACCTACCCTGAACTGGCTGGGTGTGAATGTACCCTTTCTGTGAGGGGCCAGAAGCTCTTTATCTGTACACATTAGTTGCCAAACAAATTCCAAACAAGCCAATCTCGGAGGCACATACTTTGGTAATAAATGTGGGGGTTGGGGACAACCATAAACTCTGATAATTGTGGAATTATCTCCTAAGTAGAAATCACCCCAATTATGATTTCCATCCCACTTATCCACATACTGCAGTGGTCTTAAAAGCCTAAGGACTCTAGGAGATAGCCTGGTGACATTTATGCCTAGCATCCTGATAATTGGATAAATAATGAAATTCTGAAAAACACAGAAATCTGCTTCATTAGAGGTAGAATTCCATATCCTCACCCACAACTGCACTGGATTGTGCTGATCCTTGAAAGTGAACCTTGGTTTTAACATGTTTGCATCAAAACTGTTGATGTTGAAAAACAGAATCAAATGCATTAATAGAGAATAATGCATGAACTCAATAGGACTTTTACTTTCTTTGATAGACATCAGCCCTTGATGCATCCTATCAATCACATACTGAATGTAATCATAGTCAGTGTTTGCCAAGGGATTTTGAATATCCAAGATGATCATCAACAAGTCAGCTGGTAAAAATTCTGCATTCCCATCCATTCCCAAAACTCTACACAACGCATAGCAAGTATATCTCATATAATGATGGAGGGATTTGAACTGGTATGGGGCATTCATGTTAGCAGGAAGGGGGGCTATGTATTTATCCTATTTTGGCATATGTTTAACCAACTGGTCTTTTACTGACCCTACATTGCTTCTGTATCTTGCCTTTTCTTTGTTCAAATCAATCTCAGTGGAAAAGGACGTGTATAGACCAAAAGCTTTCATAAAAGATCCCCTATCAAGAGTAACTAAGGGTGATTGGTCTTCTTTTCTAATTGTCCTTGAAATAGGGTCATATCTTCTGGCTAGGGCAACAATTAAATCAATATCTAGGAAAACGTCAGGGACAACCATTTTTCCTAATCCTAACACCCAACCATTACAGACAGGAACATGCTTATTTTTATTGCTGTAAAAGAAGTTGAAAATGGTGTAACCTGTGAATTCCAGAGTGATTGGGTCTCTACACCATTCTAAAAGATCTTCAAACACGTCATCAGCAGCCCTCTTGTTCTGACTGGAGCCCGGCAACAGTTTCAGGAATTCATCTGAAAAATTTGGCTTATTCTTGTCTTCACCAGTTTTGGACTTGGCCTCACTACTGGAAGACGCTGCACTCTTCTCAGGTTGACTCATCCTTGCTATAGAAACACCTTCAATTCTCTGTATCTCAAATGCTTTATGCTCGGAAATTCTCTGGACAAACAGAAGCTCTTGACAACTGAGACTGAATCAAATAAATAATGAGCTTAAACTTATTTATCGATATGAATCCAAGGTGTACAACTACCATAGTTAATGCAAATCTCCTTAATGGATCCCATATTCAATTTCATGTACCCTCAAATTTCAAATTTTGAGCTCGCCATGTCCGGATGTTGACAGATAGATTAAACTACTTGAAAACAAGGTGAAGAGGGAATGATCATGATTCTGTACTTTAAAACTATTTGCGTCATGCAATCTTTCTTCTTGAAGCTGATTTGATGGCTTACTAGTTTCATGTCCATATCAACAAAGTACTTTATCTATGTGGCAACGGTTCTTTTTCTTTTCCCTTTATGACCTTTTTCATCTGAGCCCATTTAGCGAACTAGCGACTAATGGCTTCTCTTAATCGCTGAATAAAATGCTAACCCTAGCTAGCAACCGGAGAACTGGCGACCACTGGCTTCGCTAGTTCTTTGAATCCCTATTTGACCCTGGTTCAAATCTGGAGAACTAGCGACTACTAGCTTCGTGGGTTCTCGGAATCCTATCCTCAACCATCCAAGCATTTCGCGAATCAGCGAACAAAGGGCTCCCACTTATACAGTTAACTGCAATTACCATTCGGCGAACCAGCGAACAAAGCCACCTCCCATTCTCCTAATATTATGACTGACGGTCAATTTTCCTGGAGATCTAGCGAACAAAGGGTTCGCGCATTCGCTTAAAAATATACTTAACCGCTTGACTGTCTGGAGAACTGGCGACCACTGGCTTTGCTGACTCGCTAAATCATTTAGCTTAATCATCACTTTATACCAGGATTCCAGATTGACCGTTGATCTTCATCAATCGATGGCTATCGCTAGTTCTCTGAATAACAAAACCCTTAACCATTTAATTCCGAGAACCCGCGAACAAAGAGCATTCGCTAGTTCTCCAAATACTCCATATCAATGAAAATTTCATTTCGAGAATAAGCGACTGAAGCCTTAAAACTCATCATCCATTGATTCGCTTATTCGCCAGATTGTTTTAACCTTTATCCTTTTATCAAGAGAACTAGCGACCAAAGGCTTCGCTGAGTCGCTAAATCATTTAGCATGTCACCAACTTATTCTGAGAATAAGCGAATGTGAGAAAACTTATCTCCGCTGAAATCTTTTGGGCAAACCATCAGAACCGCCAAATTTAGAGGATAGCATTATTTTCATTTAGTCGCTCATTCGCTAGATCAAATATGCAGGACCCACAGATATTTTGAGATTAAAATAGGGCCGTTGATCATGAAAGCAATCCACGGTATTCGCTAATTCTCTAGTTGAAACGACCCTTGACCGCTAGATTCTGAGAACAAGCGAACAAAGAGCATTCGCTGAATCGCTAGATTGTTTCAAAAGACCGCCAAATATTGCGAGAACTGGAGATAACCGCCATTCGCTAGTTCTCGGAAAGGAAAATGAAACCGCCGAAACACTTGGAGACTTAGCGAACAAAGGGTTAAAAAGCTTGGCTTTAATGCATTCGCCAATTCGCTGGATGTTTGGGATAACCGCTGGAAGATCTAGAGAACTGGCGACTGAAATTAATAGTGAACATGAACATGACTCATTCGCTGAATCGCCAGATTGTTTTGACCTTTGATAATACACTTCCCGATTCAGCGAACACTAGGGGCAAATAAGCATGTGCACAAATAGCGACTTAAGTGACTTAAAGGTAACCAAGAAAAAGAAACAAGAAGGCCACATGAATTTTGGAAACGAATTGGAAACATTTTGGAAGACAAGACCTAGGGTAAGGGTTTTTCTGAACATGTCAAAAACCATTTTAACGACACTTTACAAACCCTAGTTCAGGAAAAACACTCGCATGGAGACTTAAACCAGGAATTGGACACAAACCTTGAAAAATTTTAGGATACCCAACAATACCAATGGTATTAGCACAAAAGAAGAATGGAGAATGGAGGATGTGTACAGATTCTAGAGCAATAAACAAGATCACAATCAAGTATAGGTTTCCATTTCCATGAATGGATGATATTATGGATTGTTTGAATGGAGCTCTATATTTTTCAAAGATAGATCTGAAGAGTGGATATCACTAGATTTGGATCAGAGAAGGAGATGAATGGAAGATTGCCTTCAAGACAAAGGAAGGACTGTATGAGTGGTTAGTCATGCCTTTTGGGCTAACCAATGCACCGAGCACTTTCATGTGGCTCATGAACAAGGTTCTGAAAGAATTTTTGGGTAAGTTTGTCATTCTTTACCTAGATGATATTTTGATCTTTAGCAAGACATTGGAGGAACATATGATGCATATTCATATGGTGTTTGAGAAGCTGAGAGATGAGAAATTGTAGATTAATTTGAAGAAGTGCAGTTTTGTGAAGAAAGAGTTAGTGTATTTGGGATTTATAGTTTCAACAGAAGGTCTAAAAATGGACCCAGAGAAGGTACAGGCTATCCTTGAATGGCCTACTCCAAGGAGTGCTACTGAGGTAAGATCTTTTCATGGTCTAGCTAGTTTTTACAAAAATTTTATCAAAAATTTTAGCAGTATTTGTGGTCCCTTGACTAAAACAATGAGAGGGGATAGGAAAGAGTTTAAGTGGACTAATGGGTCAGAAAAGAGTTTTCAATTGTTGAAACAAAAAGTTACTAAACAACCTATTTTAGCACTTCTAGATTTTAATAAGGTGTTTCAAGTATACTATGATGCTAGCAGTACTGCAATAGGAGCTGTTATGAGCCAAGAAGGCAAACCTGTTGCTTATTTCAGCGAGAAGTTAAATGATGCTAAGAGAAAATATTATATTTATGATCAGGAATTTTATGCTATAGTTCAGGCATTAAAGAAGTGGAGACACTATTTGCTTCCTAAAGAGTTTGTTTGGTATACTGATCATCAAGCTTTACAATATTTGAATAGTCAAGGAAAGTTGAATCAAAGGCATTTGAAATGGGTTGAGTTTTGGCAGAGTTATACATTTGTTTTGAAACACAGAAGTGGAAAGTCTAACAGGGTTGTAGATGCACTTAGCAGAAGGCAACTATTGCTAACAGAGATGAATATTGAGGTGGTTGGATTCAAGGAACTCAAGAATTTGTATCCAGAGGATCCTGATTTTGGTGAAGCTTGGAAAGTTTGTAAATAACCTATTACTCTAGATAGGATGAAATGGCTGGATTTTATCATCCAGGATGATATGCTATTCAGAGCGAGTCAGTTGTGCATTCCATGAAGTTCTATGAGGGAGAATCTCATCAAGGAGAAGCATAGTAGAGGATTGGCTGGACATTTTGGTCGAAATAAAACCCTTGCTTTGGTTAGTAAAAATTATTATTGGCCATAGTTGCAACAAGATGTCAAGAAGTTTGTACAGAGTTGAAGAGTATGTCAGATGGTGAAGGGAGTGAAGAAGAATACAGGGTTGTATCAGCCATTACCTATACGAGAGAAGCCTTGGGAGGATATCAGTATGGATTTTGTTCTTGGTTTACCAAGGACACAGTGGGGACATGATTCAATTTTAGTGGTGGTTGATAGATTTTCAAAGATGGCACATTTCATTCCCTGTAAGAAGACTAATGATGCTGTTCATATAGTAGAATTGTTTTTTAGAGAAGTAGTGAGACTACATGGTTTTCCAAAGACCATAGTTTTAGATAAAGACACTAAGTTCATTGGATATTTCTAGCGTACATTATGGAAGAAGTTGAAGACAGATTTGAAGTTCAGTTCATCATATCATCCATAGATTGATGGACAGACAGAGGTGGTGAATAGGAGTTTGGGAAATTTGCTAAGATGTTTGGTTGGAGATAAGCCAATAGGATGGGATTTGATTTTACCACAGGTGGAATTTGCATACAATAATTCTGTCAACAGGAGCACTAGTAAATCACCATTCCAGATTGTATATGGGAGTAGTCTCAAAAATGTATTAGAATTGAGAAATATAGATAAAGGAGAAATAAGTAGTGTTGAAGCTGAGGATTTTTCTAAACACTTGAAGAACATCCATGAGGAGGTGAGGAAGCATATTACCAAGATGAATGTGCAGTATAAGGCTAAAGCAGATGTGAAAATGAGGCATAAGGAATTTTAGGTTGGAGATGAAGTCATGGTTCATTTGCAGAAGGAGCGATTTTTGGTTGGTACATATAGTAAGTTGAAAATGAAGAAGTTTGGGCCATGTAAGATACTGAAGAAGCATGATTTAGGAAATGCATATGAGGTAGAATTGCCTGCGGAGCTGAATATTTTACCAGTGTTTAACATTTCAGATTTGATAGAGTATCATGAGGGAGGTGTTGAAGATGAGGTTACAGTAGCATAGTGGAGTATTCTAGCAACCAGTTCATATATCAAGGAGATTGAAGACATACTGGATAGTCATGTTAGCAGAAGCACAAGGAACAAGACATATGAAGAGTATTTGGTCAAATGGAAAGGACAACCTGTTGAAGATTCATCATGGCTAACAAAGGAGGAGGTTAACTATCTTGGTTTTCCTCTACACACCTGAGTCATGACAAGGTCACTTCTCAAATTACCCTAGGTGTCTAATGCAGGAGCATCCTGGGTGTAACAGCAATCTTGCATCACCCAAAAATATTTCTATTTTTGTATTCAATAAGGGCTATCTCGTGCAGAGCTGTTATTTATGGAAACTTGCAATTTTTAGTAAGTTGGTCATAAATCTTAGAATGTTTTGATTTTACATGTGGAGGTCCATCTCAATCATATCAGCTTGCTAGTAAAGTTTCATGGCTAGATCGGGTCTAGTTTTGAAGATATTGAAGATTTTCAGTATTGGTAGCAGGGTACAGAAACTTTTTTGAAGGATTTAGAGGCCTCGAATGAGGTCAAAAATTTGGGTGATAGGTTCTTTCATAAGTCAAGCCTGTAGAGTGCTTCATGGCCTTTCTAAAATGGGGTTATAATAGTCAATTGGGTCAACTTGTGATGACTTATGGTGTTCGAAAGCCGGGTCACCTGAAATGGTAGAAAATAATTTTCCTTCAAAATTTTTGTTCAGGTTTCAAAAGTTATTTTGAGCTGACTTTGATGTAATAAATTGAAAAATAAAATAATTCTTAGTTTGGTCGACCCTTAGGGCTAAATTTCTGGAACCTTCTTGGGCAGTGGAAAAATGACTATATAAAGAAGGCCCGTAGTATTGTCTAGGGCAGTTCTGGTTAGTAGATCTGGGTATTGATTTGAGACTTTGTCCTATAGAATATTGTAAGGGAATGCCCATGTGGCTTTGCATATTGTAATTCTAAAAGTTTGTAATTCCACATTTGTGGAGATGATAAGAAGCCAATTTTTTGTTCTTGCATATTGTTGTTGTTGTTTCTCTGCTTCTGTTATAGTTGTGGTATTAAGGGGAGCACCCTTCATCATGACACCATACTTTTTTGTCCTTAGGATTGAGTTTACAATGTGGGGGAGTTAAAGAAAATATATGTACAGTTATAAAATTTCATGCCTTGAAATTTGGCATGAAATTTTATAACATAGTTCCTTAGCATTTGATCTTTATATGGCAGCCATGACTTGAGGTAAGCATTCAAGCTTTGTCTTCTTATTAAATCAATTTCATTTTGATGGCATTTATTGATTTAATAGAAAAATATGAATGTTAGTACTGAAATTGTTTACATCTTTGCATTTGGAATGCTCGATGACCCGCGAGATTTGAGAGCTAGGGCATTATTGCTATTACCTTCAAGGCATTGTGTGAAGTGTTTGATCTCTTTGTATTTGTTTTGTTGCTAATATTCACTATGTGGTACTCCCCGTTTATGATCATTTCATGAGGAAATGTCTTGATGGCTCATAGGCTGCAAGCTAGGGCATCATACATTGTTTATGAGCTCATTATTTGAGCACCTCATGTCCCTATTTGATTGGTCAGTGTTATATTTTTTATATTGATGTTATTAGATCAAATAGGGACATTAGTAATAAAATAGGGACATCAGTAATAAAATAATACACTTACTATTTTGAATTTGAGCTCTGACATCATGCAATGTTATTGCTATCAAAACAGTAAGTGTATTAATGTATGATCTAATAGTAGCAACCTCATTGATCATTACCTTTGACTCCTCCATAATTATAGAAGAGATAAATAACTACAACTATATTTCATAATTCCTCCTTTGAAGTCATAGGTTAGTTTAAAATGGAGAGGGGTCTCAAAATATCGTAAATAAAAACATTACATAGTGGCATTAAATTAAGTACAATATGAATTCAGATGCCTTTAATTATGATACACTTTTGAGATTATCACTCATTGGTCATTTGAAAATTCAAGATATAAGTATTAGAATATAAATTGTTGTACAAGGGAGAAACACATATGTATCATCATTTAATACAAAATATAAAAGTATCCCATAGACACATAGTTTCTATTATAACAACCATCCTCTAATCCCATGGTGTACTAGTCTCAAGGTAAGAACAATTTACTCAAGCCATCATATAAGTATCATCCTAAAGTTTAAATAGACATTGACTATGGATATACAACACTGAGCCATAATAAATTACATAGTTTCAATACAATTTCTATGTCCACTTACAATAATCCTACTACTTACATTGCAATTTCTATGTCCACTTACAATAATAAATTACAGAGTTTCACTACAATTTCTATGTCCACTACCATTAAAAAATATCACTCCTCCTATTATATAGGCATCCTTCTCATTAAGTGTTGCCATTAAAATATATCACACCTCCTGTTATATAATGTATATGCATAGTTGTTTAAAATTCCATACTTTTTGCTCTTAAATATTATTACCATTTCAATCAAATTTACATGACATTAAAGCCATGCCCAGAATGTATACAGACTTGTAAGTATAGGAGAAGCTGGATTCTGTAACTATTGAAAAAAAAAAACTATACCAATAGAAGCTTATGAGAAAATATACTTGTGATTACCACACCATACCTCAACATCATAATGCTTATCATTTTCAAGCTTCAGCAAGGCTTTATACCATGCACCATCTGCCGATTTGTATGCAACTAATGCTAGAGCATCTTGGGTCCTTGGCCATCCTGTGTCACCAAAAACAATTTGGAGTTTGTCTATGTTTCTTAGTTCCTGATTTGATCAATTTGGTTGGTAGTTGGTTGGTTTCCTTTGGTTACCAAGTATGGTTGGTTATCTCCTAGGCAGTTGGTTGTTTCACTGGTGCTCAACATTGCTTGTCTGCTACTCGGTTATCCTTTCTCACCGACGGGTTTAGTTTTAGTTTCTGTTGTGGCTGACTTGAACATTTATGTTGGGTCATGGATTTAATGTTGTAATCCATCATTGGGAAGTGTGTGGTCCTAGATTTGACCTTTCCTTTGATTGATTATGGATCTGAAGGCTGAATCAGTTTGGTAGACTCTTGTATAAATGTAGTTGTTTGGTTGTAGTTTAGGAGGCAGTTTTTGGTAGAAGATAGAAGATAGTAAGAATAGAGATTGTTGCAAGATCCTTACATGTTTGAGGACCTCTATATTTCATTGTAATATTTGGCCCTCACCAGGAAGGCCATATAGCTAGACATGTATCATTCTATCTAATGAAAATATAAGAAAGCTTCTGCATTCTCTCTCTCACTATTGTGTTTGTTTGCTTCTACATGTGTTGAGAAGGCTTGGATCATTAAGGTATGTCATTTTTTGGCCCCTCTTTCTCCTTGCCTTGTGTTAGGTGGTATCAGAGTGAGGTGAGATCTTGATCTAAGTCTACAGATCTAGGTTTGTAGGTTCCTCTTGAAGCCCTAGTTAATTATTGTGGGGTAGCAGATTGCAATCTGACCTACAATTATAGAGGGTTGTTAAGGTAGTTCATGGGAGGTGAGATACAGATCTAGGATTGGTAGATATGCTAAGGAAGATTGCTACTAGGTTAGAAGCTATTGAAACAGCCCAGAGAAAAGGCGGACATCTTGAAGATGTTAGTGATGATGAAGTTGAGGAAGAACAAGGAAATGTAGAACCTGCACCTATTATGGATCAAGGTGAAGAAATATTTTTGAAGGCTTTGACAAGTCTGAAGTCAACACCACATTTTAATCCTCTTGAGTATGGTGGAAAGATAGATTCTAATGAATTGGTGGACTGGATCACCGTGATGGAAAAGTATTTTGAGTATGAAAAAATTCCTGAAGACAAGAAGGTGAAGATTGCAAGCACAAAGTTGAAAAGTCATGCATCCTCATGGTGGGAACATCTGCAGTTGGATAGGAAGAGGAAAGGAATAGAAAAAATCAAGGTATGGAATAAAATGGTGAAAAAATTGAAAGGAAAGTTCTTACCTTGTGATTGTCAGATTAACCTAGTTTAGCAAATGCAAAGTTTGAGGTAGAAAGATAGCTCGGTAAAAGAGTATACTGAGGAATTCTATAGATTAGATATTAGATCTAGACATGATAAAGATGATGTGGAAAGAGTTGGTAGATACCTGAATGGTTTGAGAGTTTCCATCCAAGAGGGAATTAGTATGGTCAAGTTGGAGAACATTGAAGAGGCTTATCAATTTTTATTGAAGGCCAAGGAGAAATTGAACGAGAGACATGAACAAAGACAAAGAGGTCAAGGTGGTAGATTCCCTAGAGGAAGAGGTAGATCTAATGGTGAAAATGGTAGATTTGAACTAGAAAAGACAAATTTGGACAAAGGTAACAAGACCAAGTGGAAAGGTGAAAGTTCATCTAGAGGTAGGGGTAGTAACTACTAAGGTGGTTATGGTAGTGGAAGTTTCTGAGGAACTTGTTACAATTGTGGAGAAGGCCATAGATATTTCAAATGAACACATGCTAGTAAGAAGGTTGGTAGCAGTAGAAATGCTTTGGGGAAAGAAGAGTCACTGAATGAACCTGAGAAAGAAAATAAATTAATGGTAAGGAGAGCACTATGGAATGAAAGCAAGAAGGAAGATCTGGTAAGGAAAAGTTTGTTCAAGACTAGATGTAGAGTTTCTGATAAAGTTTGGAATGTAATCATTGACAATGGTAGCTTAGAGAATCTAGCATCTAAGGAGATGGTCACAAAATTGTAGTTGGAGAGGTTGGTACATCTGAAGCCATATTAGATTTCATGGATCAAAGATGAGCATACACTCCTGGTAAGTTAATAATGTTATGTGAATTTGAAGATTGGAAAGTACTATGATAAGGTGTTATGTGATATCATGCCTATGGATTGTTATCATATTTTGTTGGGTAGACCTTGGCAATATGATAGACATGCTATATATGATGGGAGATTGCATAAGTATAATATTGTGGTTGATGGAAAGAAACAAATCTTGTTACCCTTGATGGAAGAACTTGTTAGTAATTTTTGCACATTTGTGAAAGTTTGTTTGATGGAGGGAAGAAATTTTGTTAACTCTTTGAAGAAGAATGATGTATGTTTTGCTCTGATTCCTAACAAACTGAGTAAGAAAATAGTGGATAATGTTCCTAAGGAGATTGACAAGTTACTCACTGATTACACTGATATCATTTATGATAATGTACTTTTGATGTTTTTCCACTGAAAAGAAGCATTGATCATTGTATGTATCTAATCGCTAGAGCTATTTTACCGAATAAGACACCTCATCGGTTGACACCTACCAAAAATCAGGAATTGAATTGATAGATTCAAGAGTTGCTAGAGAAAGCTTTGATCAAAGAAAGTTTGAGTCCTTGTGCAGTACTGATGTAGTAGTGGTCAACGGAAGCCTTCAAACAGTGGTAAATGGCAAGATTTTCAATCTCTCAACACCCAAGGTGAAGGGGTCAAGTGCTAAGTACCTATCATAGGTATGACAAAAGGACCTAGAGAAGGTTATCACAACCCTACAATGCAATATAAGCTAATCACTAGGCTTGCCAAAGTCTTAAGCACCCAAAGCCAAGAGTTCACCAAGAGGTCTCCTTAGGAAAATAAGTACTCAAACCCCATGAAATGGATATTAAGACCAAGGGTTGCCTAAAAATACTATTCTATCCTATTTAGGTACTACTTTGATAGTTCTAATGGTTCTTTCACCAATGGGAAACTCATAATACCAAGTTGCTTTACAACACCAATTCTAGGCTTGTAGCCTTTTGAAACTAGTATTTTGAACCTCCTTCAAAATAATTCCAAACAAAGTGTAGATCAAGTTGAGGATCCTGATACCCTTTTGGGGCTTATGGAACATATCCAAGCACCAAGACTTGAAACCAACAAGAGGTTACTGATTTAGCCAAATTTGGGATAGGGCTAATAGGCCCAATTAGGTCTATTTTACACTACAAGTGCTTCTTCCTCCAAGACAATGCCAAGATCAATGATGGGATCCTTTGAGGGAATATACAAGGGCTCCAAATCCAATGTATTAGGTCTTGATGAATCCCCAACTAAGTTTTATCATGACTGTTCTAAGTCACAGATAGGTGCACATATGGGCCTGTACACCTAGGGCTTTATGGAAAACACACCTCCCTGTAGCACTCCATCTCTAACCTACATTTTATGAAAGCATATAAACAAAGGTTGAATTCCACCAAGGGGCATCAGATTCCCATGGTGGAACTGGGTCAAAAGAGCAAGCCCTATCGAAAACCTGCTGCAAAAACCCTCAATCCTGGCAAGCACACAAAAACTTTGATAACTTTTAATCTAGGACAAGTAAAATACTAAAACAAATTGCATATGAAATTGTATTGGACACATGAACTCAAAAACTCATGCACATAGGTCTTTACCCATCCATACCAGGCACTATTCTCGAGGATTACAGGGAAATAGTTGAGATTTTATTGATTAATTGCCAAATTACATTGTATATCCTATCACCCACCTGTAAGGGCTTATATAGGATACTCCAAATGGTTACATGAGTGGCTTGAACTAACTAGCCATTTGGGAGAGGTAATTACAAGTTTTGACAATTTTTAGAAAGTTGCTCGATAACTTTTAGAGCAACTTTTGCCTATTTTGCTATGTTGCAAAGATAAAGACCAAAATTGATCTTAGCCTTATTTTGATGATCCCTAATGGATCCAAACATGGAAAACAAAAGATTACCTATGACTAGGGTGTTGGATAATTAATGACCACTAGTTAGACCAAGGGCTCATAAAATGCCAATCTTGGAACTGTGGCCGTACAAAGAGATCCAATACTTAACCCCTGTTCTAAGCATGAGTAGAGGCCTCTAAGGACCTTAGTGTGAAATCCTAGGTTACATAGGAGTTCTTCTTGAATGTGGAGTAGGTGCTCTTGCACCATACTCACCTTGATTTTTAAAACTCAAGTCCCTACTTGACGTAACTGCTCCACCAAAGTCCCATGTTGCTTGACTTGATCTTCGGTCAGCCATGTAGCATCAATGCTAGGAAGGCCCTTCCATTTAACTAAGTACTACATTTACTTCTTAGATCTGGTCTATTTTAATATCTTGGAGTCCAAAATTGCTTCAATCTCCACTAGTTTTCTTTGTGGAAGATCAGTAACATAGTCTTCATCCTCAATGTTTGTGTCCTTACCCTGCTCATTCATTGGACCTATTGTAGCTTTATATGGTGTGAGGTTTTCAATATTGAAGATTGGAGAGATCTTCAAAGTTGGAGGAAGGGATATCTCATAGGCATTCTCACCTATTCTATTAAGTATGCTGTAGGGGCCTACTTTCTTCATTTGTTGTTTGGAGTATCTACCCTTAGGTAGTCTTTCCTTCCTTAGGAGTGCCCAAACCCTATCTCCTACTTTGAAATGGACCTCTCTCCTTCTCTTTTCAGCATTTTCTTTGTACTTCAAACTAGACTTTTGTAATGTTTGTTTTACTTGTTGCTGTACCTTTGATATGAGCTCTGCCAGTTCTTGGCCTTGAGCACTAATTTTGAAATTAGAGGGGAGTTCCATCAGATCCAATGGTCCCTTGGGGTGTAATCCATACACTTCTTGGAAAGGAGTTGTACCGGTTGACCTGTTTATGGATTCATTAAAGGCAAACTCTACTTGGGGCAGGATGGTATCCCAACTTTGTGAGTATTGCTTGGTTAGACATCTTAAAAGATTGCCTAGGGACCTATTTACTACCTCAGTCTACCCATCTGTTTGTGGGTGATAGGCAAAGCTATAGGTGAGATTTGTACCCAACTTCTTGAAGAGTGTCCTCCAAAAGTGCCCTTGAAACTTTACATCTCTATTTGATACAATTGTCTGAGGTAAGCCATGAATTCTAACTACTTCTTTGAAGAAGAGATTGGCTATATGAGATGCATCATTTGTGCTCTTGCATGGCACAAAGTGAGCCATTTTGCTGAACCTATCCACTATGACAAACACACTATCAAATCCTTGCTTGGTTTTAGGTAGTCCCATTAAAAAAATCCATTGAAATCGATTCCCAAGGCCTTGAAGGGATTGGTAAGGGTTGGTAGAGCCCTTGATTTTTTTTCATCCATTTAGCTTTTTGGAAAATAGTACAAGACTCAATAAACTTCTTAACTTCATTGTTCAACTTGGGCCAAAAATAGCTCCTCTTCACCATGTCTACTATCTTGTCAATGCCAAAGTGACGTCCTAGGCCACAACAATGCTTTTCTCTGATTATGTTTTCTCTCATTGAACACTTTGGTATCCATAATTGTGCTCCTTTAAATAGAAGCCCATTCTGAATCAGATATTCAGAAAAATCAATGTGATATCTGCCCTCCATTTTTATACAAATCTGATATATCTCTGAAAAATCAGGGTCATCTGGGTACAAGTGTTTGAGGGACTCAATTCCCACACTTTGTATTTGAACTTCTTCAACTAGACCAATCCTCCTACTAAGTGCATCAACAACTTTTTTTGCTACACAATTTTTATGCTTAATGTTGAAGGTATAGGCCTGCAATTGGTCTACCCATTTGAGATGCCTGACTAAAAGTTTTTCTTGTGAATTGAGGAAGCTTAATGCATGGTTGTCAGTGTAGACTAAAAACTCTTTTGGGATCAAGTAGTGCCTCCATTTCGTGAGGGCTTGGACCATGGCGTAGAGCTCTAGGTCATAAGTAGAGTACTTCCTTTTGGCCTCATTCAATGTTTCTGAAAAGAAAGGAATTGCCTTGCCCACTTGGCTTAGGAAAACACCTATAGCCAAATTGCTTGCATCTATTTCCATAGTGAAGACTTTGTTAAAATCAAGGAGAACCAAGATAAGGTATTGTGAGACTCTATTCTTCAAGTATTGGAATGCATCATTGGCTTCCTTTGTCCATGCAAACTTAGTCTTCTTTCCACCTTTGATTGTTTCAAGTATTGGTGCACACACATGACTGAAATTTTTGATGAATTTTGTATAGAATGTTGCAAGCCCATGGAAACTCCTTACATCACCTTGATTCTTTGGTGGAAAACAATTGATAATTTCATCTACCTTCTTAGGATCCATCTTAAGGGTACCTTGTGAGATCACAAAACCTAGGAATACAAGTTCCTTTCTCATAAACATGCATTTTTCCAAGTTGATTACCAACTTATGCTGATGGAGTCTTCTTAGTACCTGTTCCACATGATCAAGATGGTCTTCCTTGCTATGACTGAATATTAGTATGTCATCAAGATAAACAACAACAAATTTTTGAATAAAATCTATGAATATCTCATTCATAAGCCTCATAAAAGTGCTAGGGGCATTTCTTAAATCGAAGGGAATTACTAACCATTCAAAAAAACCTTCAGTAGTCTTGAATGTTGTTTTCCATTCATCTCTAGGCTTGATTCTAATTTGATGGTAACCAGACTTTAAGTCTATCTTGGTGAAGTAGCAAGCACCTCCTAGTTAATCCAATAAGTCCTCAATTCTTGGCATGGGAAATCTATATCTTATTGTGATTTTATTTAGGGCCCTACTATCGGTGCATAATCTCCATTTTACATCCTTTTTAGGTGCCAAGACTGAGGGTATAATACAAGGAATGAGAGTCTTTTAAATGAGCCCTCTTTCCAACAATTCAGTGACCTATTTTGCAATCTCTGTATGCTGCAATGGTGTCATTTTGTATGGTGCCTTATTAGATAGGGATGAGCTTGGTATGAGGTCTATTTGATGACTAATGTCCCTAATGGGAGGGAGGCTAGTGGGCAGGTCACTAATAGTGACATCTTTATACTTTTGCAATAGTTTTATGACTTCATTGGGTATGGGCTCCCTTTGATTAGACCTAATGTTATCTTTGGACTTTAAGATTAAGACAAGAGGTTCAATATCAGATTCTTTCATGGTTTTTAACATCTCCTTTTCTCCCATGATAATCATAGTGGGTTCTTTTTTAGATTTGTTATCTGGTAGGGACTTCATGGTGAAGGTCTTCCCATCTTTGGTGATGGAGTAGGTGTTTTTCCTACAGTGGTGTATGGCATCAACATCAAATTTCCAAGGCCTTCCTAGAAGAATATGTGAGGCATCCATCTCAACTACATCACAAAGAACCTTTTCTTTAAAATTTGCAATTGAAAACTCTATCCATGCTTGTTCTATTACTAGAGTTTGTTGGCCTTTGGTTAGCCATGAAACATGATAGGGGAAAGGGTGTGGCTTCTTAGGGAGGTTTAATTTCTAAACCATTTCATAGGATACAAGATTTTCAGTTGAACCGGAATCAATAAGAATATTGCATACCTTTCCATGACATTTGATCTTTGTCTTGAAGAGATTCTTTCTTTATGGAGGCTCTTGGGTTTGTGGTACTTGAAGGAAGACCTGCCTCATCATTAGACACACTCCTTCCTCTAGTTCCAAGTATCTAGCATCAACATTATCTTTTTGTTTATCTTCTTGGACAATTTGTGCTCTCCTCTCACTTTGGTTATTATTATTTCTTTTCTCTGGGCATCTTCCTGTATGGTGTCCCATTTGGTTGCAATAGAAACACTTCAATGGTCCATTACATGTTCCTGAATTTTTCCTTCCCCTATTGAAGGGTCTTCTTCCTCTATAGTTTCCTCTTGAATTAGAGTCACTATTTTCCTTATCTCCTTGGTCAGGGGTCTTGCTACTACTGCCACTACTTTTCCCCTTGTTCTAATAGTTGTTTTTGCCTCTAAAATTCTTCCCACTATCATTACTCTTTCCTTTGCCAAAATCCTACTTTCTCTTCCATTTTTCCTCTACCTTGAGTGCCATTTGATAGCACCTATTGACTGTGGTAGGGAAGTGTAGACTTAACTCTTCTTGAATGGATACTTTCAAGCCATTCATGTACCTTGCTAGCTTCTCTTCCTCATCTTCAGCCATATTGGTTTTCATGCATAATTTTAAGAACTCCTCAGTGTATGAACCAACATCCATGTCCTTTTGTTTTAGAATTTTCTTCCTCCTATGGAGTTGTACCCCATAGTCCTTAGGTACATATGTCTCTTTGACCAATGCTACCATTCTATTCCATGAATTGATCATGTTCTTCCCATTCTTCGCCCTCTTAGTTTGGATGAAGTTCCACCAACTTAGGGCTGCTCCCTTCAACTTGGATCTTGCCACCTTTACCCTCTGCTTTTTAGGGATGTCTTCACATTCAAATAATTTTTTCAAAGCCTCTGTCCAATCCAAGGCTAAGTCAGCATTCATCTTGCCATTGAAGACCGAAAAATCTATCTTCTCCTCCATGGTTCTCCTTCCCATAAATTTGAAGGCATCTATGAAAGGTCTTTGGTCTGTAGGGATATGTTGAGCAACATCATCCTGCTCTTCTTCACTCCCTTCTTCATTTTTAGACTCATCTTTGTCCTTGTCATCAAGATTCTTCTCAAGCTCTTCAAGCCTCTTAGTTAAGGCCTTATTTGCAGCCTTTTTCAAAGAATTTTGTCAAAGCCTCTATCCAATCCAAGGCTAAGTCAGCATTCATCTTGCCATTGAAGACTGACAAATCTATCTTCTCCTCCATGGTTCTCCTTCCCATAGATTTGAAGGCATCTATGAAAGGTCTTTGGTCTACAAGGATATGTTGAGCAGCATCATCCTCCTCTTCTTCACTCCCTTCTTCAATTTTAGACTCATCTTTGTCCTTGTCATCAAGCTTCTTCTCAAGCTCTTCAAGCCTCTTAGTTAAGGCCTTATTTGCAGCCTTTTTCTCTCTTACCATCTTTTCCAATTCACTACTTGTAACCCTTGCAGGGATCTCCTCATTCTTGGGATCAAAAATAGCTCTGATACCACTTGATGCAGCAGTGGTCAACATAAGCCTTCGAACAGTGGTAAATGGCAAGGTTTTCAATCCCTCAACACCCAAGGTGAAGGGGTCAAGTGCTAAGTACCTATCACAAGTATGAAAAAAGGACTTTAATAAGGTTATCACAACCTTGCAATGCAATATAACCTAATCACTAGGCTTGCCAAAGTCCTAAGCACCCAAAGCCAAGAGTTCACCAAGAGGTCTCCTTAGGAAAATAAGTACTCAAACCCCATGAAATGGATATTAAGACCAAGGGTGGCCCACAAAGACTATTCTAGCCTATTTAGGTCCTACTTTGATAGTTCCAATGGTTCTTTCACCAATGGGAAACTCATAATACCAAGTTACTTCACAACACAAATTCTAGGCTTGTAGCCTTTTGAAACTAGTATTTTGAACCTAGTTCAAAATCCTTCCAAAAAAAGTGTAGATCAGGTTGAGGATCCTGATACCCTTTTTGGGCTTATGGAACATATCCAAGCACCAAGACTTGAAACCAATAGGAGGTTACTGATTTAGCCAAATTTGGGATAGGGCTAATAGGCCTAATTAGGTCTATTTTACACTACAAGTGCTTCTTCCTCCAAGCCAATGCCAAGATCAATGATGGGATCCTTTGAGGGAATATACAAGGGCTCCAAATCCAAAGTCTTGGGTTTTGATGAATCCCTAACTAAGTTTTATCATGACTATTCTAAGTCAGAGGTAGCACTCCACCTCTAACTTGCATTTTATGAAAGCATATAAGAAAATTTTGAATTCCACCAAGGGGCATCAGATTCCCATGGTGGAATTGGGTCAAAAGAGCAAGCCCTATCAGAAACCTATTGCAAAAACCCTCAATCTAGGCAAGCACACAAAAACTTTGATAACTTTTAATCTAGGACAAGTCAAATCCTAAAACCAATTGCATCTAAAAGTGGATTGGAAACAAAAAATATAAAACTCAAAAACTCATGCACATATGTCTTTACCTCTCCATACCAAGGCATTGTTCTTGTGGATTGCAGGGCAATGGTTGAGATTTTATTGATTAATTACCAAATTACATTGTATATCCTATCACCCACTGTAAGGGCTTATATAGGATAATCCCAATGGGTACATGAGTGGTTTGAACCAACTAGCCATTTGGAAGAGGTAATTACAAGTTTTGACAACTTTTAGAAAGTTGCTCGAAAGTTGATTGACAACTTTTAGAGCAACTTTTGCCTATTTTTCTATGTTGCAAATCTAAAGACCAAAATTGATCTTAGCCTTATTTTGATGATACCTAATGGATCCAAACATAAAAAACAAAATATTGCCAATGACTAGGGTATTGGATCATTAATGACCACTAGTTAGACCAAGGGCTAATAAAATGCCAATCTTGGAACTATGGCCTTACAAAGAGATCCAATACTTAACCCCTATTCTAAGCATGAGTAGAGGCCTCTAAGGACCTTAGTGTGAAATCATAGGTTACATAGGAGTGCTTGATGAATTTGGAGTAGGTGCTCCTACACCAAGTACCTATTGTATTGGCACCTAAAAAGAATGGAGACTAGAGATTGTGTACTGATTCTAGAGAAATCAATAAGATAACAGTGAAGTATAGGTTTCCTATACCGAGAATGGATAACATAATGGCCAGTTTGACTGGAGCAAAGTATTTCACCAAAATTGATTTGAAAAGTGGGTATCATCAAATCAGAATTAGAGAAGGTGATGAATGGAAGACTGCTTTCAAGACAAAAGAAGGTTTGTATGAGTGGTTGGTTATGCCCTTTGGTTTAACTAATGCACCGAGTACTTTTATGAGGCTGATGAGTGAAGTTTTGAAGAAATTCTTGGGTAAGTTTGTGATTGTATATCTTGATAAAATTTTGATATTCAGTAAGACCAGAGAAGAACATTTGTTGCATGTTAGACAAGTTTTGTAGAGATTGAAAGAGGAAAAGTTGCTGATAAATCTGAAAAAGTGTTCATTCATGAAAGAGGATATTCTATATTTGGTATTTGTTATTTTAGTTGATGGTTTGAAGATGGATCCTAAAAAGGTTGAAGCTATTTTGAATTGGCCTACACCTATGACTGCTAGTGAGGTAAGATCATTTCATGGTTTGGAAAGTTTTGATTGAAAGTTCATAAGGAATTTTGGTTCAATTTGTAATGCTATGACTGAGACTATGAGAGGAGACAAAAGAGAATTCAAGTGGACACATGGAGCTGACAAAAGTTTTGAGACTCTGAAGCATAAGGTTGCTAAATTACCTATTTTGGCATTACCTAATTTCAGTAAACTATTTCATGTGGAATGTGATGCAAGTGGAAGTGCAATTGGAGCTGTGTTGAGTCAAGAAGGTAAAACTGTTGCTTTCTTTAGAGAAAAGTTGAATGATGCTAGAAGGAAATATTCTGTGTATGATCAAGAATTCTATGCTATTGTTCAAGCACTAAAGAAATGGAGAAATTATTTGATCTCGAGTGAATTTGTGTTGTATACTGATCATAAGGCTTTACAATATTTGGGTAGTCAGAATAAGTTGAATCAGAGACATATGAAATGGGTTGAGTATTTGTAGAGTTACACATATGTGATAAAGCATAAGAGTGGAGTCACTAACCAGGTTGCTGATGCATTGAGTAGAAGAAGATCTTTGATTCAACCAAGATGAAAATTGAAGTTGTTGGTTTTGATGAGATGAGAGATTCTTATAAGTTTGACCCCAATTTTTCTGAGCCATGGAGAAAGTGTAGAGCACCTATTCAAGATCAAAAAGATACTAAATGGGATGAATATTTTATTTAGGAAGGTATGTTGTTTAAAGGAATTTAGTTGTGTATACCAAGAGGAGTAATGAGATCTAATTTGATAAAGGAGAAACATAGTAGTGGTTTGGCTGGACATTTTGTTATTGATAAAATATGGAATTTTCTTAAGGAGAAGTACTATGGGCCATAGTTGTATAAAGATATTGAAAAATTTGTTAAAAGTTATGGAATTTGTCAAGTTGTAAAAGGAGTAAGTTAGAATACTGGGTTATATACACCGATTGGTGTTTCTGAGAAACCCTGGATTGACATCAGTATGGACTTTGTTCTTGGCTTATCGAAGATAGTAAGAGGTAATGATTCTATATTTGTGGTTGTGGATAGATTTTCAAAGATGGCACATTTCATACCATGTAGAAAGACATCAGATGTAGTACATGTAGCATATCTTTTCTTTAAGGAAATTTTCAAATTGCATGGATTACCGAGGAGTATTATCTTTGACCGAGACAGTAAATTTGTTGGATATTTTTGGAAAACCCTTTGGAAGAAATTTGGCACTAAGTTGAAATATAGTTCTACATTTCACCCACAAACTGATGGATAGACTGAAGTTGTGAACAAAAGTTTGGGAAATCTTTTGAGATGCTTAGTTGGAGACACACCAAGTAATTGGGATTCTGTGTTGGCACAAGTAGAGTTTGCATACAATAATTTAGTGAATAGGAGTACTAGAAAGACACCATTTAAGATTGTGAATGGCACACAATCGAGAAGTATATCTGATATGAGAGACATTGTTGATGAGGATAAGAAAAGTGCTGAAGGAGTAAAATTTTCTGAGTACATGAAGACATTGCATGAAGATGCGATGCTGAAGCTGGAAGATAGTAATCCGAAATACAAAGATAGAGCTGATAGATCAAGAAGACATAAAACTTTTGATGTTGGTAATGAAGTGATGGTTCATTTTAAGAAAGGTTGATTTCCTGTTGGAACATATGGGAAGCTAAAGATGAAGAAGTTTGGACCTTGCAAGATTTTGAATAAATTTGATAGTGGAAATGCATATGAAATTAAGTTACCTAATGACATGGACATATCACCAATTTTCAACATTGCTAATTTGTATGAGTATCATGAACTTGATGAAGAAGTGATAGTACCAACAAAATATCCTAAGAAGCAGAATGAAGAAATTGAACAGATTTTGAAGGAAAGAGTTGGCAAGAGTACAAGAGGAAAATTGTATATGGAATATCTGGTAAAGTGGAAGAATAGACCGATGGAAGATAGTTCATGGGTTTCATAGCCTGATTTGGATGCAGCTCAGACTAGACAAACAAATGATTCAGAGAATCATTTCAAAATAACCCCAGGTGTCTGATTCAGGAGCATCTTGGGTCCTTGGCAATTTTGTGTCACCAAAAAAAATTCGGAGTCTGTCTATGTTGCTCAATTCCTGCTTTGACCAAGTTGGTCAATTTCCTTTGGTTACAATGTGTGGTCAGTTCTCTCTTGGGCATTCAGTTGTTTCATTAGCACTCGACATTGCTTGTTTGCTGCTCGATTATCCTTGCTCATTGACTGGTTTAGTTTTAGTTTCTATTGCGGCTGACTTGTACATTTATGTTGGGTCATAGATTTAATGTTGGAATCCATCATTGGAAAGTGTGTGGTCCTAGATCTAACCATTCCTTCCATTGATTATGGATTTGAAGTCTGACTCAGTTCATTAGACTCTTGTATAAATGTAGTTGTTTGGTTGTAGTTGAGGAGGCATTTTTTGTAGAAGATAGTGTTAGAAAGTAATGTCCACCAAGATAACTAGGGGGGGTGAATCAGTTATTAGATAATTATAAATTTTATCATCTTCAAAAACATTAAACCATATAAGGAATATAATTACCAACCATAGAAAGATATTCATACACAATGATACAATGACACAAGATATGTTGACTAGGGAACCTCTTGATCAAAGAGTAAACCCCGATGGGAATGATGCCCACAAAAGATGCACTAATATGAATATTCCTTGTGAAAGGATAGAATCTATTAGGAGTCTTATGAAATACATTCAGTACATATGAATCCCTATTAGGAGATTTTGAGTCCCTGTTAAAAGATTCTAACCCTATTAAGAGTTATGGAAGACATAAGGACCCACTGCCCAAACAGCTTCAGGGTAAGATCACTGAACACACTGTCCAAATAATCTTTGTATTACTCAATAGAATAATATGTTACATCTTCTCTAACTATGCCAAACTACACTCATTGTTACACCAGATCTCAATTTCAGATCTCTGTACTTCGCATGTCTTCCTTCACAAATTCGCTTTTATACTTACCTCTTTTCTTCACTTCATGCATACAACATCACACACAACCACTACTACAACAAGGAAATACATTCCTTCCTTTATACCACATTCAAATAATTACAAATGAGTTAGCATATAATTACAACATAAAAGTTTCCACACGCTACATCAAAATTACACAAAATTGTCGACTTCCAAATACAATAAATCTTTACTCATGTGACCTCAAAGTTTGCACTATCATCCATGTCACTATCAATGTGTCTTCAACTTCCCTTTAACTACACAAAACTAGATTCCATTCCTATTAGGAGATATCATCCGATTTCCACAAACCGCTACTCAGGAACACTGCCTGAATACTGCTTCCACAAAAGTGCTCATAATTTCCATGAATAAATGAATTACTATTTGCACTTTTAACAATAGACATATAACATATCAAAGATTATATCCTCAAAATCTCATAGCTCCAACTACAATAACCCATGTGCGCTAATCCAAACTCTATTTGCTTCTATACAAGTTTTCGGCAACTCACTGTGTTGACATCAATGACAATCATAGTCATGAATGCAACAACAATTGCTATATAATGGCTGCCAAACATTTATAATTCATTCCTAACAATCTCCCCCATTGGTATTGATGGAAACATAGATGAAAAAACATCCAATGTTCCAAAAATCTGATACTGCAACACTGCTGCTCCAAATCCTCTTCATCAATCAAATCTTGCTTCATTTTCCTATTCAATTCTCTCCAACAGATGTTTCAGATGGTTTTTCATGTATACTTCTCCCCCATTGACATCAATGATAGAAATATCATCACTATGTCAACAACAACTCAATGTCAAAAGACACTATTCAGAAAATACATTCACTAGAGTCCTCATGACTCAGCTCAGATACATATACTCCCCCATAGAGGAAGTACCAACATCCAGTCTAGAAGAAAGGTAAGGCTCATATACCACTGGATGGATGCAACCAACTAAATCACTTTTCAAAATTAGGCTGGGGCATAACCCCAAGCATACCTCTTAGATACTCAAATGCATCCTTAGGCAAAGGCTTTGTGAATATATCTTCTATCTACTGCTTTGTACTTATGTACTCAAGTCTGACTTCTTTCTCAGCAACTTGCTCTCTTGCAACATGATACTTAATCTCCATATGCTTTGTCTTAGAATGTAATACAGGATTCTTAGACATACTAACTATGATGGTGTTGTCACAATGTATGACAACAGGTTCAAAAAACTTTATTCCACTATCCTTCAACATTTTCTTCATCCAAATCATCTGGTTATAATTGTTTTCCATTTCTACATATTCTAATTCTGTTGTGCTTTGTGAGATACAATTCTAGTTCTTGCTTAGCCAAGCAACCAATCTTCCTCCAAGGAAAAATTCTCCACCACTAGTGCTTTTCTTATCATCAACACTACCTCCCCAATCAGCATCTATATATGTACATAGGGTAAAATCATTAGATTTTTCATACCATAATCTATATTCCATTGTGCCTCTTAAATATCTCAGTTTCCTCTTTACTACTACATAATGTGATTCTCTAGGTTCATCTTGAAATCTTGCTACAATTCCAACTGAATGTGCTATATCAGGTCTTGTATGAGTCAAATACTGCAATCCTCCAATCATAGATTTGTATTTCTTCTGTTCCACTGCAGGAGTCTCATTTGTTCTAGATAACTTATGTCTAGTCACCATGGGTGTTCCAGCTGGTTTACAATTCCATTCCAAATCTTTTGAACAATTCATTCAGGTACTTTGTCTAACTTACAAAGATACCATCATTGTTTTGTGTTATCTATAATCCCAAAAAGTATTTCAATTTACCAATCATACTCACTTCAAATTTAATCTTCATTTCATCAGCAAATTTGTCACTAGCTTCATCTTCTCCTCCAAAGATAATGTCATCAACAAAAATAACTATAACCAACAAACCATTTTCAAT
This sequence comes from Chamaecyparis obtusa, assembly GCA_027943335.1. Lineage (NCBI taxonomy): Eukaryota > Viridiplantae > Streptophyta > Pinopsida > Cupressales > Cupressaceae > Chamaecyparis > Chamaecyparis obtusa. The sequence goes on from BSBK01008037.1 coordinate 246,362, forward strand.
TTCTTTTGTGTATAGATTGTTATCAGTTATTCCTTTTGTAAACCTCAATTTTAAAAAATACTTATCCAGTCTTGCATACCAAGTTCTAGGTGCTTGTTTAAGTCCATATAAAGCTTTCTTTAGTTTACATACCATGTCTCCTTCTTGAGTCAAAGGAAAACCTTCAGGAAGCTCAATGTAGACTTCTTCTTCCAATTCTCCATTTAGAAATGTTGACTTCACATCCATATGATATACTTTAAATTTATTGTAAGCTGCATAAGCCAAAAACATTCTTACTGCTTCAATTCTTACAACAGGTGAAAAGGTTTCTTCATAGTCAATTCCTTCTTGCTGTGAGTAACCCTTACATACCAATCTTGATTTTTTTCTTACTACTTCTCCCTATTCATTAATTTTGTTTCTGAATACCCATTTAGTTCCAATAACATTCTTGTCTTTAGGTCTAGGGACCAATTCCCATGTCTCATTCTTTTCAATCTGATCTAGTTCTTCTTTCATAGCATTAGTCCAACTTTCAGCTTCACAAGCTTCATTAGTAGTCTTAGGTTCCATTTGAGAAATCAAACATAACTATTCTTGTAACTTATTTTGAGTCAGAACTCCTCTTTTGATGCTTCCAATAATTTGTCCAATAGGATGATTTCTTAACAAACTTTTGCTAGGTGTCACTATCTCAGATCTCACTTCAGATGTAGGTTCTTCAATAACTTCACTGTGGCTTTCATTCAACAAATCACTATCAATTTCATAAAATAATTTAGTAGATCCAGTATTAGGTTTAGGATGAGCTTCTTCATTTGATTCATAATAAAGCATTCTTTCCTGAATTTTGAACTTTTCATCAACTTTAGCATTTGCACTTTCAACAATAGTCTTAGTTCTTTTACTGTAACATCTATAGGCTTTTTTTTTCAAATATTATCCAAGAAATATACCTTCATCACTTCTAAGATCAAACTTTCCAATATCATCATCTCTCTTTAATTAACATTTTCTTCCAAAAATTCTAAAATACTTAACTGAGGGTGCATGTCCAAAAACCATAATTCATAAGGTGTCTTGTCTATGTCTTCTCTGATTTGTATTCTGTTCATTGTTTACACTATTGTGTTCACTACTTCTCTCCAGTATATCTTCACCAAAACATTCTCAAATAACATAGCTCTTGTTGTCGACTCAGTTCGGTAGACTCTTGTATAAATGTAGTTGTTTGGTTGTAGTTGAGGAGGCATTTTTTGGTAGAAGATAGTGTTAGAAAGTAAATTCCACCAAGATAACTGAGAGGGGGGGGGGTGAATCAATTATCAGTTAATTATAACTTTTATCATCTTCAACAATATTAAACCATATAAGCAATATAATTACCAACCATAGAAAGATATTCATACACAATACACAATGACACAAGATATGTTGACTATGGAACCTCTTGATCAAAGAGTAAACCCCGGTGGGAATGATGCCCACAAAAGATGCACTAATATGAAAATTCCTTGTGAAAGGATGGACTCTATTAGGAGTCCTATGAAATACATTTAGTACATATGAATCCCTTTTAGGAGATTTTGAATCCTTGTTAAAAGATTTTAATCCTGTTAAGAGCTATGGAAGACAGACGGACCCACTACCCAAATAGCTTTAGGGTAAGATTACTAAACACACTGTCCAAATAATCTTTTTATTACTCAACAAAATAATATGTCACCTCTTCTCTGACTGTGCCAAGCTGCACTCACTATTACACCAGATCTCAATTTCAGATCTTTTTACTTCTCATGTCTTCCTTCACAAATTCACTTTCATACTTAGCTATTTTCTTCACTTGATGCATACAACATCACACACAACTACTACTAGAATAAGGAAATACATTCCTTCCTTTATACCACACTCAACTAATTACAAATGAGTTGGCATATAATTACAACATAAAATTTTCTACACGCTACATCAAAATTACACAAAACTGTCAGCTTCCAAATAAAACAAATCTTCATTCATGTGACATAAAAGTTTGCACTATCATCCACATCACTATCAATGTGTCTTCAACTTCTCTTTAACTATGCAAAACCAGATTCCATCCCGATTAGGAGATATCATCCGATTTCCACAAACCGCTACTCAATAACACTACTTGAATACTGCTTCCACAAAAGTGCTCATAACTTCCATGAATAAATGAATTACTATTTGTGCTCTTAACTATAGACATATAACATATCAAAGAGTATATCCTCAACATCACATAGCTCCAACTACAATAACCCACATGCGCTAATTCAAACTTGGTCTACTTCTCTGCTAGTTTTTGGTAACTCACTGTGTTGACATCAATGACAATCATAGTCATGAATGCAACAACAACTGCTACAGAATGGCTGCCAAACATTTAGCATTCATTCCTAATAGATAGAAGATAGTAAGAATAGAGATTGTTGGTAGATCATCACATGTTTGAGGACCTCTGTGGGTGACCCCACAATAGTGGGTTACAGTTTTTAATACATGTTGATTTTTGCTGAAATCGCACATTTTTAATAAAATATGATTATTTTAAGCCTTAAGAGGTTCCATTTGAAGGAATTAATTATGAATGGTTAGGTCAAAATATCTTAGATAAAAAAAACATTTATATAGCCTCTATACTCCTCATTCATACTTGCAATGGAGTCTCCTTCACACCTATTAAAATGCTATAAAAAAATCACTTTGACTTTATCTATTGGGAGAATCAATTGGAAAAACCTATCTATGTAGTATGGTACTAGTGAGAAAAATCTTTCCAATGATTATAATGTTAATATATATTAACTTTATTATGACTTTGTATTTTTAGTTTTATTAAGCATAGATATTTCACCTTATGTTTACCTCTATGTTTGATGCTTATGGAAAAATAGTAAATGAGAGAAAAAAATTCTAAAAAATATCCATGCCCTAGGTATTTAAGTTGTCTTTCCATAAAATTAAAAAAAATATGAAATTGGACAAATACACGACAAGTATAAGCTATGTAGTTAAGGTATGTCAAAATTATGGTTTAGTCAACTTCAAATGTTAATAAAATATCAAATAATAATGATAATGTCATCAAAGAAATTGCATGCCCTCTATATGGATGTTACAAAACTAATTTCAAAAGAATCACATTGATATTTGTTCTAGAAAAAAAGTTATGCTCTATGAAAATAATGTAACTCTTTGAAAATGACGTTTTCAGAAACATACCAATTTTTGTGGGACAAAAAAAATAAAATCAAATGAAATAAAAAATAAAAATAAAAAATATATTTAGAATATCGATAGAAAATCCTAAAAGACTCTAATTTACTTCATCTTCTGATTTTAAATGGTTTAACGACAATATGCATCTGAATTTGAATTTTTTTTTCAAAATGTAGAGTTCAGTGTCCGTTCAAGCAAAAAAGTGTAACCCACTATTGTGGGTTCACCCTTGTATTTCATTGTAATATCTAGCCCTAACCGAGAAGGCCTTATAGCCCAACATGTATCATTCTATCTGATGAAAATATAAGAAAGCTTCTGCATTCTCTCTCTCACTATTGTGTTTGTTTGCTTCCGCATGTGTTGAGCAGGTTTGGATCAGTAGGGTGTGCCATTATTTGGCCCCTCTTTCTCCTTTTCTTGCGTCAACAACACTGATTTAGGCTGGAGGTAAACTACATGTGTCATGTAAATAATATGGTGAACTAATATGGTGACCAATACAAGTGTAAATAACGCATTGAACGTAATGTACGGACACTACATGGTGTGAAGATGCGCTGAAGCTTGAAATATATCACTCCTCATGTTATTGTCAAAATTTAATTCAAATATTTCTCAAAACATTTATTCTTGTAGAATTAAGATATCCTTATCTCAATAATAAACAATCTTGCATAATAGCTTTTGAATCACATTAACACACACCCATGTTTTGTAGCATAGTTCATTTTAGAAGTGTATGGCTTGACTATGAACATTCATAATTATAGATGAGGATCAGTAATAGGGTGCCAGGCATTGCTTAGATCCTTTGGATCTAGCCCCATCTTTTCCTTCCTTGTATGTTTTGGATCATACAAGAGCATATTGGATTGAACCCATGGTCAACACTTCATTACTTCAGGAAATTTTTGGTACCTTCACTATTTATGTTCATCCACTTATGTATGTTTTCATTCATTCATATTAATCTAAAAGTTGGCTATTAGTGACCATATAGGACCATTCTTGATGTTTTTGGGTCATTTGATGAAAAGATGTAAATAGGGACATCAGTAATAAAATAGGGATATCTTAATCTTTATGAGCTCAAATTCAAAACAGTAAGTGTATTATTTTATCATGGATGTCCCTATTTGATCTAATAGCATCAATATAACAAACATAGCACTGACCAATCAAATAGGGACATGAGGTGCTCAAACAGTGAGCTCATAAAACAATATATTTATTCTTAGTAAAATCTTATAAAACAACATATTTTGTGTGAAGAGTTTGATCTCTCTTTATTTTTTTTGGTGTTGATATTCACTATTTGGTACTCCTCATTTATGATCATTTCATGAGGAAATATCTTGATGGCTTGTAGGCTGCAAGCTAGGGCATCATACATTGTTCATGAGCTAATTGTTTAATACTGGCATTGTTTACATCTTTTCATTTGGAATGCTTGATGACCTGCGAGCTTTGAGAGTTAGGACATCATTTCTATTACCTTCAAGGCATTGTGTGAAGTCTTTGATCTCTCTTTATTTTTTGTTGTTGTTGATATTCACTATGTGGTACTCCCCATTTATGATCATTTCATGAGGAAATATCTTGATAGCTTGCAGGCTGCAAGCTAGGGCATCATGCATTGTTTATGAGCTCACTATTTGAGCACTTCATGTCCCTATTTGATTGATGGGTAATCAAACAACGAGCTCATAAACAATGCGTGATGCCTGAGCTCAAATTCAAAATAGTAAGTGTACTATTTTATTAAGACTAAATATATTATTTTATTTATATTTTCTTAAGATAGTATTTTGGGTTAGTTTTATGTTGTTTTATAAGATTTTATTAAGACTAAATATATGATGCAAAATCATAATTATACTTGATATATATATACTTCAAAAGAGGAATTATGAAATATAGTTGTAGGTAGTTATCTCTTATATAATGATGGAGGAGTGAAAGGTAATGATCATTGAGGTTGCTGCTATTAGTGTTAGGAATGAATGCTAAAGTGTTTGGCAGCCATTCTATAGTATTTGTTATTGCATTCATGACTATGATTGTCATTGATGTCAACATAGTGATTTACCGAAGACTTGCAGAGAAGTAGACAGAGTTTGGATTAGTGCACATGAGTTATTGTAGTTGGAGCTATGTGATGTTGAGGTTATACTCTTTGATATGTCATATTTCTATGGTTAAGAGCACATATAGTAGTTCATTGATTCATGGAAGTTATGACAATTTTGGTGGAAGCAGTGTTTAGGCAGTGTTCCTGAGTAGCGGTTTGTGGAAATCAGATGATATCTCCTAATCGGGATGGAATCTAGTTTTGCATAGTTAAAGGAAAGTTGAAGACACATTGATAGTGACATGGATGATAGTGCAAACTTTGAGGTCACACGAGTGAAGATTTATTGTATTTGGAAGCTGACAGTTTTATGTAATTTTGGTGTAGTGTGTGGAAACTTTTCTTTTGTAATTGTATGCTGACTCATTTGTAATTATTTTAGTGTGGTATAAAGGAAGGAATGTATTTCCTTATTTTTATGTGAAATTTTAGAGGAAATGTAATTTTAATGTAGTTGTAGTGATGATGTGTGATGTAGTATGCATGAAGTGAAGAAAAGAGCTAAGTATGAGAGCAAAATTGTGAAGGAAGATATGCGAAGTACAAAGATCTAAAATTGAGATCTAATGTAACAGTGAGTGTAGTTTAGCATAGTTACAGAAGAGGTAACATACTATTTTGTTGAGTAATGCAAACATTATTTGAACTGTGAGTTCAATGATCTTACCCTGAAGCTGTTTGGGCAGTGGGTCCTTCTGTCTTCTATAACTCTTAACCAGGTTAAAATATTTTAATAGAGTTTCAAAATATCCTAACAGGGATTCATATGTACTGAATGTAATTCATAAGACTCCTAATAGAGTCCAACCACTCACAAGGAATATTCATATTAGTGCATCTTTTGTGGGCATCATTCCCACTGGGGTTTACTCTTTGATCAAGAGGTTCCCTAGTCAACATATCTTGTGTCATTGTGTTATTGTGTATGAATATCTTTCTATGGTTGGTAATTATATTTCTTATATGGTTTAAAGTTGTTGAAGATGATCAAAGTTATAATTATTTGATAACTAATTCACCCCCCCTCCCTCTTAGTTATCTTGGTGGACTTTACTTTCTAACAATTCGTATCAGAGTGGCAGGTCCTTGAAAGAGAAGTTTAATAGCTTAAGGAGATCCATGGTGAATTTCAAGAAAGAAAGCCCTAAGTTTGATGGAGTAAATTTTGACAGTTGAAAAGAAAAGATGAAGACACACCTATTATGTTTAGGACCAGGTTATTAGTTGATTACAAAGAATAATAAGACTATTATTGAAGAAGAAAATCTTGAAACATGTACTATAGAAGAGAGAGATCTATTCATGTGTAACATACTTGCAAAAGAAGCACTTTTGACAGCACTACTGGAGAATGAGTATAGTCAGGTAAAATATTTGAAAAAATTTGATGAAATTTTGAATGCTTTACACTCTAATTTTTAAGGTGATGAACATGCAAAAAGAGTTATATTACATAATTGGATATGCGCATTTGAAGATATAAGAATGTTGGAAGATGAATCTATTAGAAGTTATATTGGTAGAATGTCATAGATCATTTCAAGTATAAAATCTTGTGTAGGAACAAAGACAGAGAATGAAGTGATATGAAAAATTATGAGGGCATTAACTCCTATATTTAAGAAGACAAGATAGATGATTGAACAAGTGATACCTTGCACAACAAAATTTACAAGAGAGACTCTTCTTGGAAGATTGGAAGCAGCAGGAATGAACCTGAGATTATCAAGAGACTTACCTAGAATGGAGACAACATTCAGTGCTCTTAGTGTTCACCCTACTTTGTCAAGAAGCATCAGTGTGAGTAGAGATTATGCTGGTAGCATCAGATCTAGAAATGAAGAAGACAAGAAGATTGAAGAAGGTATTGCCTTGCTTATTTAAAGAGAACCAAATGGTAAGAAAATTTTTAAATGTTGGACTTGTCAATAATATGGTCATTTTGCATCTAAATGTCCTAAGAGAGTTAAAAAGTACATAAGAAATTTCAAACCTAGAAGATCTAAGGAATGTTATTATGCTAATGATGAAGATCTTGAAGCTAGTATATAAAGAACTTTAAGTGAAAGTGATACTAAGAATAATGATGACATAGGATTTGTAGCAATTAAAGAAGAAAATCTTGAATCTGATGTTAAGGAAGAAAAAGCTTTAGTTTCTCAAGTTGAAAAGAAATCTGATTGGATTATAGATAGTGGTTGTTCACATCATATGACTAGAGACATGAAAAAGTTCATAAAGTTGAATGAATATGATGGTGGCGTAGTTAGAGTTGAAAACAATGCACCTTGTTTGATTAAAGGTATAGGATTTATTACTCTTGATGGAAAGACTAATACTGATGATGTTTATTTTGTGGATGGATTGAAACATAATCTTTTGAGTGTTGGATAGTTAGTTGATAAGGGATATCAAGTTTGGTTTACTCAGAAAACTTGTGTAATAAAGGATAAAGATAGAAATTTGATTGGAACTGGATCTAGAGCTAGAGGTAATGTATTTCAGTTGAATCCTACTGAGATGACATGTTTGATTATTAAAATTGATGACATCTGGTTTTGGCATAGAAGGTTTTGTCAAATAAACTTTGATAACATTGTGAAAGTAAGTACTACACTCGCAGTAAGAGATTTGCCTAGAATTATGAAGCCTACTAACATGATTTGCAAAGAATGTGTAATGGCTAAACAAAAGAGAAGTTCTTTTCCTAGTAAGAAATTTACATCTACAGAGAAGCTGGAGATTGTTCATACAGATTTGAGTGGTCCTACCAGGACTAGAGGATTCTATGGAGAAAGGTATTTTATGATTCTTGTTGATGACTTTACAAGAATGATGTTGATTGCATTTCTTAAAGAAAAATCTGAAGCATTTGATAAGTTTAAGATTTTTAAGAATAAAGTTGAGAATGAATTTGGAATGAAGATTAAATGTTTAAGATCTGATAGAGGTGGAGAATTTACTTCTAGAGAGTTTAACAAATTTTGTGAAGAAAATGGCATTAAAAGACAGTATTCAGCCCCTAGAACACTTGAACAAAATGACATTGTAGAAAGAAGGAACATATCAGTGATTGAAGCAGCAAGAGCTGTGTTGTTTGAAAATAATTTGGCAAAGATATTCTGGAGAGAAGTAGTGAACACAATAGTATATACAATGAATAGAGTACAAATCAGAGCAGACACAGACAAGATACCTTATGAATTATGGTTTGGACATGCACCCTCAGTTAAGTATTTTGTAATTTTTGGAAGCAAATGTTATATAAAGAGAGATGATGATATTGTAAAGTTTGATCCTAGAAGTGATGAAGGAATATTTTTTGGATATTCTTTGAAAAGGAAAGCATATAGATGTTTCAATAAAATAACTAAGACTATTGTTTAGAGCGCAAATGTTAATGTTGATGAAAAGTTCAAAATTCAGGAAAGAATGCTTGATTATGAATATGATGAAGAAACTCATCCTAAGCCTAATACTAGAACTACTAAATTGTTTTATGAAACTGATAGTGATTTGTTGAATGTAATCCATAGTGAAGCTATTTAAGAACCTACATCTGAAGAGAGATCTGAGACAGTGACACCTAGCAAGAGTTTGTTAAGGAATCATCCTTTTGAATAGATTATTGGCAGCATCAAAAGAGGAGTTCTTACTTGAAATAAGGCACAAGAATAGTTATGTTTGATTTCTCAAATTGAACCTAAGACTACTAATGAAGCTTGTGAAGACAAAAGTTGGACTAATGCTATGAAAGAATAACTTGATCAAATTGAAAAGAACAAGACATGGGAACTGGTCCCTAGACCTAAAGACAAGAATGTTATTGGAACTAAATGGGTATTCAGAAACAAGATGAATGAACAAGGAGAAGTAGTGAGAAACAAAGCAAGATTGGTATATAAGGGTTACTCACAACAAGAAGGAATTGACTATGAAGAGACTTTTGCACCTATTGCAAGAATTGAAGCAGTGAGAATGTTTTTGGCATATGCAGCTCACAAGAAATTTAAAGTGTATCAGATGGATGCGAAGTTAGCATTTCTAAATGGAAAATTGGAAGAAGAAGTCTACATTGAGGAGCCTAAAGGTTTTCCTTTAACTCAAGAAGGAGACATGGTATGTAAATTGAAAAAAGTTTTATATGGACTTAAACAAGCACCTAGAACTTGGTATGCAAGACTGGATAAGTATTTGTTAAAGTTTGGATTTATAAAAGGTACAACTGACAGCAATATGTACACAAAAGAAATTGAAAATGGTTTGTTAGTTATAGCTATTTTTGTTGATGACATTATCTTTGGAGGAGAAGATGAAGCTAGTGACAAATTTGCTAATGAAATGAACACTGAATTTGAAATGAGTATGATTGGTGAAATGAAATACTTTTTGGGATTACAGATAACACAAAACAATGATGGTATCTTTGTAAGTCAAACAAAGTACCTGAAAGTCTTGTTGAAAAGATTTGGAATGGAGAATTGTAAACCAATTGGAACACCTATGGTGACTGGACATAAGTTATCTAGCATAGATGGGACTCCTGCAGTAGGTCAAAAGAAATACAGATCTATGATTGGAGGATTGTAGTATTTGACTCATACAAGACCCGATATAGCACATTTAGTTGGAATTGTAGCAAGATTTCAAGCTGAACCTTGAGAATCACATTATGCAGTAGTAAAGAGGATACTGAGATATTTAAGAGGCACAATGGACTATGGATTATGGTACAAAAATTCTGATGATTTTACCCTATGTGCATATACAGATGCTGATTGGGGAGGCAATGTTGATGATAAGAAAAGCACCAGTGGAGGAGCATTTTTCCTTGGAGGAAGATTAGTTTCTTGGCTAATCAAGAAGTAGAATTGTATCTCACAAAGCATAGAAAAAGTAGAATATGTAGTAGTAGCAAACAATTGTAACCAGATAATTTGGATGAAGTAGATGCTGAAGGATATTGGAATAAAATTTATTGAACCTATTGTTATACATTGTGACAACACCAGTACAGTTAGTATGTCTAAGAATCCTATATTACATTCTAAGACAAAGCATATAGATATTAAGTATCATGTTGTATGAGAGAAATTTTCTGAAAGAGAAGTCAGACTTGAATACACAAGTACAAAGGAGTAGATAGTAGATATATTCACAAAGCCTTTGCCTAAGGATATATTTGAGTATCTAAGAGGTATGTTTGGGGTTATGACCCAACCTACTTTTGAGAAGTGATGCAGCTTGTTGCATCTGTCCAGTGGTATATGAGCCTTATCTTTCTTCTGGACTGGATGTTGGTACTTCCTCTATGGGGGAGTATGTGTATCTAAGGTGAGTCATGAGGACTCTAGTAAATGTATTTTCTAAAAAGTGTCTTTTGATGTTGAGTTGTTTTTGACTTAGTGATGGAATTTCTATCATTGATGTCAATGGGGGAGAAGTATGCATGAAAAAAAATATGAGACATTTGTTGGAGAGAACTGAATAGGATAACGAAGCAAGATTTGATTGATGAAGACGATTTGAAGAAGTAGTGTTGCAGTATTGGATTTTTGGAACATTGGATGTTTTTCATCTATGTTTCCATCAATTCCAATGGGGTAGATTGTTAGGAATGAATTCTAAAGTGTTTGGAAGCCATTCTATAGCAATTTTTGTTGCATTCATGACTATGATTGTCATTGATGTCAACACAATGATTTACCGAAGACTTGTAGAGAAATAGAAATAGTTTGGATTAGCGCATGTGGGTTATTGCAATTGGAGCTATGCAATATTGAGGTTATACTCTTTGATATGTCATATGTCTATGGTTAAGAGTGTAGATAGTAATTCATCGATTCATGGAAGTTATGATCATTTTGGTGGAAGCAGTGTTCTTGCAATGTTCTTGAGTAGTGGTTTGTGGAAATCAGATGATATCTCCTAATCGGGATGGAATCTGGTTTTGCACAGTTAAAGAGAAGTTGAAGACACATTGATAGTGATGTGGATGATAGTGAAAAATTTGAGGTCACACGAGTGAAAATTTATTATATTTGGAAGCTGATAGTTTTATGTAATTTTGGTGTAGCGTGTGGAAACTGTTATTTTGTAATTGTATGCCGACTCGTTTGTAATTATTTTAGTGTGGTATAAAGGAAGGAATGTATTTCCTTATTTTTATGTGAAATTTTAGAGGAAATTTAATTGTAATGTAGTTCTAGTGATGACGTGTGATGCGGTATGCATGAAATGAAGAAAAGAGCTAAGTATGAGAGCGAAATTATGAAGGAAGATATGCGAAGTACAGAGATCTAAAATTGAGATCTGATGTAATAGTGAGTGCGGTTTGGCATAGTCAAAGAAGAGGTAACATATTATTCTCTTGAGTAATGCAAAGATTATTTGGACAGTGAGTTCAGTGATCTTACCCTGAAGCTATTTGGACAGTGGGTCCTTCTATCTTCTATAACTCTTAACTAGGTTAGAATCTTTTAACAAGGATTCAAAATCTCCTAACAGGGATTCATATTTACTAAATGTAATTCATAAGACTCCTAACAGAGTCCATCCTCTCACAAGGAATATTCATATTAGTGTATCTTTTTTGGGCATCATTCCCACCGGGGTTTACTCTTTGATCAAGAGGTTCCCTAGTCAACATATCTTGTGTCATTGTGTTATTGTGTATGAATATCTTTCTATGGTTGGTAATTATATTGCTTATATGGTTTAATGCTATTGAAGATGATAAAAGTTATAATTATCTGATAAATGATTCATGCCCCCCCTCTCTCAGTTATCTTGGTGGACTTTACTTTCTAACAATTAGATCATACATTAATACACTTACTATTTTTAATTTGAGCTTAGGCATCATGCAATGTTATTGTTGTCATTGCATGCTTGCTTATATTGTGCACCATATTTTGTTTTATACACTGTTTATTTCAATTAGACTGTGAGCTTGGTTTTTTATTTAGAAGTGTATGGCTTGACTTCGCACATGCATAATTGTAGATGAGGATCAGTAATAGGATGCCATTCATTGCTTAGATATTTTTTATCTAACCCACATCTCTCTTTTCTTTGCAAGTTCTAGATCACATGAGGGCACACTAGATTCATGCCCGGGTCAAAAATTCATCACTTCAAGAAATGTTTGGCACCCTTATTATTTATGTTCATCCTCTTATGTATGCCTGTACTCTTGCATTTTTTTCTAAAATTTATTTTCCTTGTATAGTATATACAAGTTATTTTTCATATATATACATGTAATCTTTAGATGCAAAAATTTATTTTCCTTTACATGTATCTTTGCATGAAATGAGCACAAATTAAACAAGATAATCTAATAACAAAAACTAGGGTACTGTAGTCACTCATCTAGTAATTAGTTCCCTAGACCATTACTAAGGATTGAACATAAGTGTAAGTCCCCAAACCTATTGTTCTATGTGTATAAAACAATATATGGTGCACAACAGCAACAAGCATGCAATGAAAATAATAACATTGCATGATGCTCGAGCTCAAATTAAAAATAATAAGTGTATTAATGTATGATCTAATAGCAGCAACCTCATTGATCATTACCTTTCACTCCTCCATCATTATAGAAAAGATAAATACCTACAACTAGGGCATCATGCATTGTTTATGAGCTCATTGTTTGAGCACCTCATGTCCCTATTTGATTGGTCAGTGCTCAAATAGTGAGCTCATAAATAATGCATGATGCCTTAGCTTGAAGCCCAAAGGCCATCAAGACATTTCCTCATGAAATGATCATAAACGGGGAGTACCACATAGTGAATATCAACAAAAAATCAATTAAAGGGAGATCAAACACTTCACTCATTATATGTTTTTTTATAAGATTTTATTAAAACTAAATATATTGTTTTATGAGCTCATTGTTTGAGCACCTCATGTCCCTATTTGATTGGTTGGTGCTTTGTTTGTTATATTGATGCTATTAGATCAAATAGGGACACCAGTAATATAATAATACACTTACTGTTTTGAATTTGAGGTCATAAAGATTAAGATATCCTACTATTTTGAATTTCTATGTGCTTTGAGCCAATGAAATTTTTATAATTTTGTAATTTTAAAAAAGAAAGTGTCATTTGTAATTTTTGTGAATTTGAAAAGCTATCGCGAAGATGACAATGCACTTTTGCATGGTGTGAAGAGGGAATTGTTTATGAGCTCACTGTTTGAGCACCTCAATTTCATTTTGATGGCATTTGTTTATTTAATGGCATAATATGAACGTTAATAGTGGCATTTTTTACATCTTAGCATTTGGAATGCTTGATGACCCATGAGTTTTGAGAGGTAGGGAATAATTTCCATTACCTTCAAGCCATTGTGTGAAGTGTTTGATCTTTCTTTATTTGTTTTTCTATTGATATTCAGTATGTGGTATTCCCTGTTTATGATCATTTCATGAGGAAATGTCTTGATGGCTTGCGGGCTCCAAGCTAGGGCATCATACATTGTTCATGAGCTCACTGTTTAATACTAACATTGTTTGTTAGGAATGAATGATGAATTCTTGGTAGTCATTCTATTGTAGTTGTTCTTGCATTCATGACTATGATTGTCATTAATGTCAACATAGTGATCTTCTGGAGACTTGTAGAGAATCAGACAGTGTTTTGATTAGTGCACGTGGGATATTGCAGTTGGAGATATGTGATGTTGAGGTTATACTCTTTCATATGTTATATGTCTATGGTTAAGAGAATAGAAAATAATTATTTTATTCATGAAAGTTATGAGCATTTTGGTGGAAGCAGTATTCAGGTAGTGTTCCTGAGTAGCAGTTTTTGGAAATCGGATGATATCTCCTAATTGGGATGGAATATGGTTTTTTGTAGTTAAAGGGAAGTTTGAGACACTTTTTTAGTAATGTGGTTCACAATGCAAACTTTGAGGTCGCACGAGTGAAGAGTTATTGTATATGGAAGCCAACAGTTTTGTGTAATTTTGATGTAGCACATGGAAACTTTTATTTTGTAATTGTGTGCCGACTCATTTGTAAATATTTGAGTGTGGTATCAAGGAAGGAATGTTTTTCCATGTTGAAATGTTGATGTTTGATGTGGTATGCATGAAGTAAAGAAAAGAGCTAAGTATGAGAGCGAAATTGTGAAGGAAGACATGCGAAGTACAAAGATCTGAAAGTGAGATCTGATGTAGCAATGAGTGTGGTTTAGCATAGTCAGAGAAGAGGTAACATATTATTCTATTGAATAATGAAAAGATTATTTGGATAGTGAGTTCAGTGATCTTACCCTGAAGCTGTTTGGGCAGTGGGTGCTTTTGTCTTCCATAACTCCTAATAGGGTTAGAATCTTTTAATAGGGATTCAAAATCTCCTAATAGGGATTTATATGTACTGAATCTATTTCATAAGACTCCTAACAGAGTCCATCCTTTCACAAGGAATATTCATATTAGTGCATCTTTTGTGGGAATCATTCCCACCATGGTTTACTCTTTGATCAAGAGGTTCCCTAGTCAACATATCTTGTGTTATTGTGTATGAGCATCTTTCTATGGTTGGTAATTATATTGCTTACATGGTTAAATGTTGTTGAAGTTGATAAAAGTTATAATTATCTGATAATTGATTCACCCCACCCTCTCAGTTATCTTGGTGGAATTTAATTTTTAACAATTGGTATCAGAGAGGTAGGTCCTTGAAAGGAAAGTTTAAAAGCTTAAGGAGATCCATGGTGAATTTTAGGAAAGAATGTCGTAAGTTTGATGGAGTAAATTTTGACAGTTGGAAATAAAAGATGAAGACACATCTACTGTGTTTAGGACCAGGTTATTGGTTGATTACAAAGAATGATAGGACTATTATTGAAGAAGATAATCTTGAATCAAGTTCAAAAGATGAGGTAGATCTATTCATGTGTAACATACTTGCAAGAGAAGCACTCTTGACAACACTTCCAAAGAATGAATACAGTCAGGTAAAATGTTTTAAAAAATCTCATGAAATTTGGAAAGCTTTACAATCTACTTTTGAAGGTGATGAACATGCAAAAAGAACTAGATTACATAATTGGATATGTGCATTTGAGGATATTAGAATGATGGAAGATGAATCTATTAGAAGCTATATTGGTAGAATGTCAAAAATTGTTGCAGGGATAAAATCTTGTGGAGGATCAAAGACAAAGAATGAAGTGATATGGAAAATTCTGAGGACATTGACTCTTGTATTTAAGTAGACAACACAGATGATTGAACAAGTTATACCTTGTACTACAAAATTTACAAGAGAGACTCTTCTTGGAAGATTGGAAGCAGCAGAAATGAACCTAAGGGTATCAGGAGACTTACCTAGAATGGAGATAGCATTTAGTGCTCTTAGTGTTCATCCTAATTTTTCAAGAAGTACTAGTGTGAGTGGAGATTATGCCAGCAATAGATCTAGAAATGAACAAGACAAGAAGATTAAAGAAGGTATTGCCTTGCTTATGAAAAGAGAACCAGATGGTAAGAAAATTTTTAAATGTTGGACTTGTCAAGAATATGGTCATTTTGCATCTAAATGTCCTAAGAGAGTTAAGAAGTACAGAAATAATTTCAAGCCTAGAAGATCTAAGGAATGTTATTATGCTAATGATGAAGATCTTGAAGCTAGTATTGAAAGAACCTTGAGTGAAAGTGATACTGAGAATAATGATGAAATAGGATTTATAGCAATTAAAGAAGAAAATCCTAAATCTGATGTTAAGGAAGAAAAAGCCTTAGTTTCCCAAGTTGAAAAGAAACCTGATTAGATTATAGATAGTGGTTGTTCACATCATATGACTAGAGATATGAAAAAGCTCATAAAGTTTAATAATTATGATGGAGGAGTTCTTAGAGTTGGTAACAATGCACCTTGTTTGATTAAAGGTATAGGATCTATTACTCTTGATGGAAAGACTAATACTAATGATGTTTACTTTGTTGAAGGATTGAAACATAATATTTTGAGTGTTGGATAGTTAGTTGATAAGGGATATCAAGTTTGGTTTACTGAGAAAACTTGTGTGATAAAGGATAAAGATGGAAATCTGATTGGAACTGGATCTAGAGCTAGAGGCAATATATTTTAGTTGAATCCTAGTGAGATGACATGTTTGATTACTAAGATTGATGATAGTTGGTTATGGCATAGAAGGTTTTGTAATATAAACTTTGATAACATTATGAAAGTAAGTACTCCACTTGTAGTAAGGGATTTGCCTAAAATTATGAAGCCTACTAACATGATTTGTAAAGAATGTGTGATGGCTAAGAAGAAGAGAAGTTCATTTCCTAGTAAGAAGTTCACATCGGCAGACAAGTTGGAGATTGTTCATATAGACTTGAGCGGTCCTACCAGGACTAGAGGATTCTATGGAGAAAGGTATTTTATGATTCTTGTTGATGATTTTACAAGAATGATGTGGATTGCATTTCTAAAAGAAAAATCTAAAGCATTTGATAATTTTAATATCATTAAGAATAAAGTTGAGAATGAATTTGGAATGAAGATGAAATGTTTGAGATCTGATAGAGGTGGTGAATTTACTTCTAGAGAGTTTAACACTTTTTGTAAAGTGAATGGCATTAAGAGTTAATTTTCAGCCCCTAGAACACCTGAACAAAATGGTGTTGCAGAAAGAAGAAACATGTCAGTGATTGAAGCAGCAAGAGCTATGTTATTTGAGAATGATTTGGTGAAGACATTCTGGAGAGAAGCAGTGAATACAATAGTATATACAATGAATAGAGTACAAATTAGAGAAGACACAGAAAAGACACCTTATGAATTATGGTTTGGACATGCACCCTCAGTTAAGTATTTTAGAATTTTTGGAAGCAAATGTTATATAAAGAGAGATGATGATATTGGAAAGTTTGATCCTAGAAGTGATGAAAGAATTTTTCTTGGATATTCTTTGAAAAGAAAAGCATATAGATGTTACAATAAGAGAACTAAAACTATTGTTGAGAGTGCAAATGTTAAATTTGATGAGAATTTCAAAATTTAGGAAAGAATGCTTGATTATGAATCTAATGAAGAAGCCAATCCTCAGCCTAACACTGAATTTAATAAACTATTCTATGAGACTAACAGTGAATTATTGATTAAGAATCCTATAGAAGAAACTAGAGAAGAATCTAGAGAAGAATCTACAATTGAAACAAGATCTGTGACTATGACACCAAACAGGTATCTATCAAGACATCATCCTATTGAAAATGTTATTGGATGTTTGGATAGAGGAGTTCTAACTCGTAATAAGGTACATTTATTATTGATTTCTCAAATTGAACCTAAATCTACTAGTGAAGCTTTTCAAGATGAACATTGGATTAATGCTATAAAAGAATAACTAGATTAGATTGAAAAGAACAAGACATGGGAATTGGTCCCTAGACCTAAAGACAAAAATGTGATTGGAACTAAATGGGTATTCAGAAACAAGATGAATGAACAAGGAGAAGTGGTAAGAAACAAACCAAGATTGGTATGTAAGGGATACTCACAACAAGAAGGAATCAACTATGAAGAAAATTTTGCACTAGTAGCAAGACTTGAAGCAGTAAGAATATTTTTGGCCTATGCATCTTTCAAGAAATTTAAAGTGTATCAGATGGATGTGAAGTCTGCATTTCTGAATAGTGAATTAGAAGAAGAAGTCTACATTGTTAGAAATAGGAAATACTGAGAGGAAGGGGTGAATCAGTATTTCACAAACTTTTTCTTTTGCCCACTTATGGATATAATAGATTACTTTAGTGCATACAAAGATTATCAAGTTGATTAACAAACATAGCAGTAAATAGAAAGAAATCATAACACATGATATGTTCTCGAGGAAACCCTGGCCAAGGGAAAACCCCGGTGGGGATGGTACCCATAAAGATCACTAATAAAAAGTATCTTGTTAGGGATATTGGACCCTGTTAAGAGTCAATTTACAATATATAGTAGATCTATCCTAGTTAAAGGACTTTAGGCCTTGTTAGAAGCCTTAACCCTGTTAGGAGTTAGATTACAAAACCTGATCACCACCTGAGCTCACTACCCAAATAGGTAATACAAAATGTTTCTGACTATAGTATGGTACTACTTACAACTTGGCATCAATAGCCTTTGCTGCTATCACAATATACAACTATCGCAAGTTATCCTTTTCTTTCTTTTTACTCATCACACACTTTTTCATTACATTTCAAGTATGCCTAATATATGAGTTATTGGAGCTAATAACTTTATATGGTCAGCTTCCAAAATCTTTATCCAAGAGTAAACATCTAGGATGTCATCCCTTCATAATTTTAAGTCATTATTTTGACAAGCAAAATTAAATCCCTTAACTCTTTCGCTAATACTGTCTCCAAAACTATTCTGTTTGCAAAAACTGTCTTCTGTAAACTTCAAATAAATTCATCTGTACTACTCCAAACTTTATGTGCAATGAGATGGGGTATCCTCATAATCTATAGAAGCTTTAGTTAACTATGCAAACAAAAATATTGCTCCAGTGGATGTCACCAACTAAATCTTCATCAGGTGCTCTGTCAAGATCACTATATCCATACTTAGACAATTTCTTCCTTCAACTTGCCATACTTGCATTCCAAATTTTGTGCTCTCAATAGAGATCATATGTTTCCATAATGACAACATTTATGCATCCACATTAGCCAAATTGACAACAATCTCCCCCTTTGTCATTGGTGGCAAAATATGGGAAAATTGGCTAAGTGTGCAAACAAAACTTCAAAGTATTTACACAAAATTGTGGCCAAATGTTATACAACACATATACAATATTGTACTCCATAGAATAGCTCCCCCTATGAGTATCCTTCCTCAACATATTTTCAATTTTCTGCTATCTCTCCCCCTTTGACAACAATGACAAAGATAGGGTGTACAAAAATTTCAGAAAAAACTTGATACCTTGTTATCAGCTATTGCAAAGCTAGTAGGCTTGCAACATAGTCGCCAAACTCTGACTTCCATGATTCAAAATCTTTCTCCCATATCTTCCTAATGGATTTAGCAACATTGAGTAGAGTACTCAATCCGTATGATGCTGTCTGACAAGCTTGTAGGGAATTAAAGCTAAACTTCTAAAAAGATGTCTTTGCTAAAAGACACTGCTCAATTTGGTCTTCAACAATTGAGGTCTTGATTGAGATATGCTCTCTCAAGATGTTAATGCTGATCATCTTTCTGTTCTTCTCCTCTGCTAACATTTCGATTTCATCATTTAACTTCCTTATGTTCTTCTCTATAGAACTTATCTTTACATTTGGGCTTGTCAAGGTGTTTGTTTCAGCTGTAATTGCATCTATCTTCTCTCTGATCTTCTTATCTTCTTTAGCTATTAGGATTTCTGATTTTGTGCATTGTATATACAAACTCTTTCCAGTGTCAAAATTTTTCCTCAAATTCTTTATGCATACATCCAAATTGCCAATATCATTTTGAATATTTACACTTAAATTTTGTTGCATTTCTACTTCAAAGGCTTCCTGAACTTTTATTCTAGCAATGTCCTTTAAGTTAGAAAATTCAGAGTCAAAAGATTTTATTACTAATTTAGCTTTCTCAAGTGGATCCGATTCAAATACCTTAGTGCTGATCACACTCTCAAGTTTCTCTATCAAAACTCTAACTTTACCTTCAAGGTCCTTCACCTTCTTATTCTTTCCAATAATTTTATTAAGAGATGTGATGAACTCAAGCTGATCATCATCTTCAACCTCTTTTCCAAGGTCTTCAAAAATTGAGCCAATTTGTCTCTTCTTACTGTCAGGTGCACTAGGGGTAGTGACCTCTGTCAAAATTTGTTTACCTTTAACTGTCTACTCTACTGGAACTGATTCTGATACAGCTGGTGCTTCCACTGCCTCTGTATCCTTTTCTGATTCTATAATCTTCTCTTGCTCTTCTAAAGCCAAATTGTCAACAATGTTTCCTATATCATGAAATACTACATCATCTGACTCTAGTGTCACTTTGGTTCCTTCAATGTCCATTGATTCTTTGCCAATATTGATATGTGAAGATGATGGGACTTCGTCAATACCAACTTCCTCTGCATGTGGTTCCTCTGATTGCTTCTACTGAGGATCTGATTCAACATGCTTTCCTGCAACTATATCTACAAGAACTTGCATTACTGCTTGCTCAGTCTCTTTCTGTACTTCCTCCTTTTTGCCTCCCATTATAAGGATTGTTCTTCTCTTAGTTCTCAATAAAGTTCCAAGAGGCTTCAAGAATCTCTTCAAATGATCTTCATCCTCAACTTCATAGAACTGTCTGATTGCATGTTCTCTCATCTTTATGTCCTCTTCTTGTGCTCTCTATTTTCTATTCATAAGTCTGTTATACAAATCTTCTGGGATCTTACCATGAATAGTGCTAAGTTTCTTATCTGTCAAAATAATATGTGTAATCATTGCATTTTCAAAATTCAATCTGTCAAATGATCCATATAGATCATAGAATTTATTTATCTTAATGAAGTCTCCATGCTTCAATATATCTTCATTAACTCTTTCAATTCTTGGTTTCCAAGTTTTCTTCTTGATTGAAACTTCATCATCATCTTTAATTTTTGCTACTTTTCTAGGTACAGGTGGTACAATCACTTTCTATCTCTTGTCAGGTCCTATTGCACTCACTTTTACTCTTGTGCTAGTAATAGGAGAAAAATATTTATCTCCTTCATCTTTTTTAGGTACTTCAACTTTTACCTTTACAGCAATAGGATCAACAGGGTCTACACTAGATGCCATAGGTGGAATTACAAGATTTTCACTTTGCTTCAAGGCTTTTGCAGTCTTCTTAGCTATGTCAAACTCATGACTTGACATACCTAATTCTTTCAGTATTTTCTTCATAGTAGATTCAACTCTCCTACTAGATTGCTTCTTTTCTTTCAAACTTATTACAGAGTTGAAATTCTCTTCATAGGTTCCAAACCTATTTGCATGACCATCCAACTCACACTTTAACAGTCTATTCACATATCCTACTATTTCTGCTTTAGATATTTCATAGCCAAGAGGGTCTATGAATTCCATTCTAGGCTCAACTGCTTCAATGTAGGTGAAATCAGTGTCTACCATAAAACAAATGTCATCTTTATGCTTTTCAACTAAGGATTGAGGAATCCTTGATTTGTTCTTAACAATATTCTGAAAAGTCTTCAATACAAGCTTCACACTGTCATTGACTTTATCAATTAGGTGCTTCATGTAGATTGAGTTTATTCTTTCCATTGTGTTCACATTGTCACTCCAATCAACTATGTAAGGAAATCTTCTCAAAATATGGAAAAACATATAGGTTATCAGAGATGAAAACCTAAATTGTGTGTACTTAGCCTTCTTAATCTTTTCTAAGTTCTCAAATAACTGAATTTTCAAAATTTCACATAGGTCTACTTGTTTCTTCTCAATACACATAAGATAAGCTACATGAACCATTCTTGTAGCCATGTCATCTTCCATTGAACTACCACAAAATTTAGTTTTTAGGATCTTGCAAAGGTACCTAACATCATCTTGCTTAATCTTACTTATCGCAATTCCTCTACCATTATAACTAGATCCAGTGTTGTCTAAGACAATCTTTCTCATGTTCTTTTCATTCAGTGGAATCTCTCCAACTTTTGATAATCTAGTAACATTATGAATTAGGTCGGTAGTTATATCAATAACTCTATCCTCCATCCAAAATTTCCCATTGTGGATTCTACTTAAAATGATCTTGGTACATTCCTCATCATTAAATTCATACTTCATGGAATAATTGATAATTTCATTATTCTCTAGGTGCCCATAAGCTGGTTTAACTGACATGTCTTGATTATACAATTTCCTATAATCATCACTAAAATCTGCATCTCCCAATGTTTCAAACTTGCAACCTAAATATCCTTTAACATTCTCAATATGTAATACTCTGTCTGGTACGGATGATAGTGCTAGTCTATCATCAATTTCAGCTAGTTCTACTGGTTCTTTCTTAATCTTAGGTCTATTCTTATCTTTAACATTATGAACCATAGAAATATCCATCTTATCAACTGATTAAAGATCAAAAAATACCTCAACTTTGCAAATCTAGGGTTTCGGTATGATCGTCGCTGCAAACTGCTTCCAAAATTCTTCAAATCATCCTCAACTCACTTTTTCTTCTTTCAAATCTCTTTTCAATTTCTTTGTAATCATGATAACTTTGATTTCGACCTTATAACACTTCACATTAACTCAATTTGACATTGCATTCATTCATTTTGCCGCTAAAACCTCAAAAAGATGATTCTACAAACCTGGAACCATAAAACTTTTTGCGACCTCGCAAAACATGATATTTTATTTTGCGCACTTAACCATAGCATTAGTACAACATAAAAAACCTATATCTAACTGCGCAAAACTTAACTCATTCAAATTCCTAATCTACACTAATCCTAAGTCCTAAACTATGGAAACTTACATAATTTAAGTACTTAAAGAAGGGTCAGGTAAAGATTCATCCTTACCATTAGTTACATTACCTTCTTGACTACTTTCAGTGCTGAATATACATCCTTGATCTGTGCCTTTATCAAATTTTACTTCATCTTTATTGCTACAACAACCTTTCTCTTTGTTTCCTGCATTTTCATTCCTTCTTGCATTGTTCCTAGGGTTAGGGTTATGATGATAACCTCCATTGTTCATTCTGCAAACTCTTGCTGAGTGTCCAAACTTGTTGCATATCTGACAAATGATTCCATTGTTTCCAAATCTCTGTCCTTGCTGGTTAATCTATGTCCTACAATTTCTAGCAATATGTCCTACTTTGTTGCATCTAAAACATACTACCACTTTTCTTTGATTCATTTCTTCAATAGATTTCTTATCTGCATTGTTAGTATTCCCAATCATTCTATCATAATTATTCAAAATTACTTTAGGTCTTCTACATTCGTTAGCTCTGTGTCCAAAACTATGACAATTATAATAATGTCCATTAAGAGGTTTAATTGCTTACCTGTGCAATCTCTCTTCATGTGCTTGATAGTATTACAAGCAAAAAATCTACCTTTGAATTCTCTTTACATACCTTTAGATGATTCTTCCTATTTTGATTCTTCTTGCTTTGATTCTTCTTTCTCTCTAGGTGGTTCTTTTTTAGGTGGATCTTCCAATGTGTTCTCATCTAGCTTCATTTCCTCCACACTTTCAGATGTCTTCAGATCTGGCTTCTTACTTTCATGGTTTGTTCTAAACATACTAAATCCAAATCTAGTCCTATCAAAGAATGGTTCTCCAAAAGAAATTTGTTTTTCAGTCTTATCACTATTTGAATATAGCCTTTCAAGTTGTTGTTTAGATTGAGTTAATTCACCTTTCACAATTTTATTATACTTCTCAAGTTCCACATACTGCACTTTTACTTTTTCAGATTCAGATGTTTCCTTTTCAAGTCTTGATCTCAGATCTTCATTCTCAATTTTCAATTTTTCATTATCAGATCTCAAATTTCCATCTTTCATAC
Organism: Chamaecyparis obtusa; assembly: GCA_027943335.1. Lineage (NCBI taxonomy): Eukaryota > Viridiplantae > Streptophyta > Pinopsida > Cupressales > Cupressaceae > Chamaecyparis > Chamaecyparis obtusa. The sequence continues at coordinate 270,289 of BSBK01008037.1, forward strand.
TAAGCTTCAGATTTACTATCTTCAGCTCATGCTTAAGGATCTCATTTTCTTTTTATAATTCATCACAATCTTCAACAAGCATATCAGATTTCTTTTCAGATTTCAGATCTTCAATCTTACCTTTTAATTTGTCAATAGCATTCTTTGCATCTTCATATTTTCTTCTTAAGGAGTTTCTTTCATCAGTAAGCATATCAATCTATTCAAGAGCTTCTTCAAGATTCTTCTGAAGTTGATCCATATCCATAGAGATCTTACTCAAGCTGCTAAGCTTTCCTTGAATGTTCCTTCTCCGAGTAACTGTGCTCTAATACCAATTGTTAGAAATAGGAAATACTGAGAGGGGGGGGTGAATGAGCATTTCAAAAACTTTTTCTTTAGCCCACTTATGGATATAATAGATTGCTTTAGTGCATACAAAGAGTATCAAGCTGATTAACAAACATAGCAGTAAATAGAAAGAACTTATAACACATGATATGTTCTCGAGGAAACCCTGGCCAAGGGAAAACCTCGATGGGGATGGTACCCACAAAGATCACTAATCAAAAGTATCCTGTTAGGGATATTGGACCCTGTTAAGAGTCAATTTACAATATATAGTAGATCTATCCTGGTTAAAGGACTTTAGGCCTTGTTAGAAGCCTTAACCCTGTTAGGAGTTAGATTACAAAACCTGATCACCAACTGAGCTCACTACCCAAATAGGTAATACAAAATTTTTCTAACTATAGTATGTTACTTCTTACAACTTCACATCAATAGCCTTTGCTACTATCACAATATACAACTATCACAAGTTATCCTTTTCTTTCTTTTTACTCATCACACACTTTTTCATTACATTTCAAGTATGCCTAATATATGAGTTATTAGAGATAATAAATTTATATGGTCAGCTTCCAAAATCTTTATCCAAGAGTAAACATCTAGGATGTCATCCCTTCATAATGTTAAGTCATTATATTGACAAGCAAAATAATCCCTTAACTCTTTCGCTAATATTGTCTTTAAAACTGTTCTATCTACCAAAACTGTCTTCGGTAAACTTTGAATAACTTCATCTGTACTACTCCAAAATTTATGCACACTAAGATGGGATATCCTCATACTCTGTAGAAGCTTCAGTTAACTGCACAAAAAAAAATATTGCTCCAGTGGACGTCGCCAACTAAATCTTCATCGGGTGCTCTGTCAGGATCACTGTATCCATACTTAGACAATTTCTTCCTTTAACTTGCCATACTTGCATTCTAGATTTTGTGCTCTCAATAGAGATCATATGTTGCCATAATGACAACACCTATGCATCCACATTAGCCAAATTGCCAACATACATTGAGCAGCTTGAAGGTTTTCCTTTGACCAAAGAAGGAGATATGGTATGTAAACTAAAGAAATCATTATATGGACTAAAGCAAGCACCTAGAACTTGGTATGCTAGACTGGATAAGTATTTGTTGAAATTGAGATTTACTAAAGGAACAATTGATAGCAGTCTATACACAAAAGAGATTGAAAATGGTTTGTTGGTTATAGTTATTTCTGTTGATGACATTATCTTTGGAGGAGAAGATGAAGCTAGTGACAAATTTGATGATGAAATGAAGATTGAATTTGAAATGAGTATGATTGGTGAGATGAAATACTTTTTAGGATTACAGATAACACAAAATAATGATGGTATCTTTGTATGTCAGAAAAAGTACTTGACTGATTTACTAAAAAGATTTGGTATGGAGAATTGTAAACCAGTTGGAACACCTATGGTTATAGGACACAAACTATCTGGCAAAGATGAGACACTGATAGTTGAGCAGAAGAAATACAGATCCATGATTGAAGGATTGCAATACTTAACACATACTAGACCGGATATACAACATTCAGGTGGAATGGTAGCAAGATTTCAAGTTGATCCTAGAGAATCACATTATGCACCAGTAAAGAGGATACTGAGATATTTAAGAGGCACAATGGATTATGGATTATGGTATGAAAAATTTGATGATTTTACCCTATGTGCATGTACAGATGCTGATTGGGGAGGTAGTGTTGATGACAAGAAAAGCACCCATGGTGGAGCCCTTTTTCTTGGAGGAAGTTTAGTTTCTTGGCAAAGCAAGAAGTAGAATTTTATTTCACAGAGCACAACAGAAGCAAAGTATGTAGCAGCAGCAAACAATTGTAACCAGATAATTTGGATGTAGCAAATGATGAAGGATATTGGAATTAATTTTGTTGAACCTATTATCATACATTGTGACAACACCAGCACAGTTAGTATGTCTAAGAATCCTATATTACATTCTAAGACAAACCATATAGAGATCAAATATCATGTTGTAAGAGAAAAAGTTGTTGAGAAAGAAGTTAGACTAGGGTACATAAGCACAAAGGAATAGATAGTAGACATATTTACTAAGCCTTTGCCTAAGGATACATTTGAGTATCTGAGAGGTATACTTGGGGTTATGCCCCAGCCTACTTTTGATTACTAATGTAGTTGGTTGCATCCATCCAGTGGTATATGAACCCTATCTTTCTTCTGGATTGGATGTTGGTACTTCCTCTATGGGGGAGTATGTGTATCTGAATTGAGTCATGAGGACTCTTATGAATGTATTTTCTGAACAATGTCTTTTGACATTGAGTTGTTGTTGACATAGTGATGAAATTTATGTCATTTTTGTCAATGGGGGAGAAGTGTACATGAAAAATCACTTGTACCATTTGTTGGAGAGAACTAAATTAGATAACAAAGCAAGATTTGATTGATGAAGAGGATTTGAAGAAGTAGTGTTGCAGTATTGGATTTTTGTAACATTGGATTTTTTTCATCTATGTTGCCATCAATGCCAATGGGGGAGATTTTTAGGAATGAATGCTGAATGCTTGGCAGTCATTATGTAGCAGTTGTTGTTGCATTCATGACTATGATTGTCATTGATGTCAACAAAGTGATCTTTTGGAGACTTGCAGAGAAGTAGACAGTGTTTTGATTAGCGCACATGGAATATTGCAATTGGAGATATTTGATTTTGAGGTTAAACTCTTTGATATGTTATATGTCTATGGTTAAGAGTGTAGACAGTAATTATTTTAGTCATGAAAGTTATGAGCATTTTGGTGGAAACAGTATTCAGGCAATGTCCTTGAGTAGCAGTTTTTGGAAATTAGATGATATCTCCTAATCAAGATGGAATATGGTTTTGCATAGTTAAAGGGAAGTTTGAGACACATTATTAGTAATGTGGTTCATAGTACAAACTTTGAGGTCACACGAGTGAAGAGTTATTGTATCTGGAAGCCGATGGTTTTGTGTAATTTTGATGTAGCATGTGGAAACTTTTATTTTGTAATTGTGTGCTGAATCATTTGTAAATATTTGAGTGTGGTATAAAGGAAGGAATGTTTTTCCATGTTGAAATGTTGATGTGTGATGCGGTATGCATGAAGTAAAGAAAAGAGCTAAGTATGAGAGAAAAATTGTGAAGGAAGATATGCAAAGTACAAAGATCTGATGTAGCAGTGAGTGCGGTTTGGCACAATCAAAGAAGAGGTAACATATTATTCTATTGAATAATGAAAAGATTATTTGGACAGTGAGTTCAGTGATCTTACCCTGAAGTTGTTTGGACAGTGGGTCCTTCTATCTTCCATAACTCCTAATAGGGTTAGAATCTTTTAACAGGGATTCAAAATCTCCTAACAGGGATTTATATGTACTGAATGTATTTCATAAGACTTCTAATAGAGTCCATCCTTTCACAAGGAATATTCATATTAGTGCATCTTTTTTGGGCATCATTCCCACCGGGGTTTACTCTTTGATCAAGAGGTTTCCTAGTCAACATATCTTGTGTTATTATGTCATTGTGTATGAGCATCTTTCTATGGTTGGTAATTATATTGCTTACATGGTTAAATGCTATTGAAGTTGATAAAAGTTAAAATTATCTGATAATTGATTCAACCCCCCCCCCCCCCTCTCAATTATCTTGGTGGACTTTACTTTCTAACATTGTTTACATCTTTTCATTTGGAATGCTTGATGATCTGTGAGCTTTGAGAGCTGGGGCATCATTTCTATTACCTTCAAGGCATTGTGTGAAGTGTTTGATCTCTCTTATTTGTTTTGTTGTTGATATTCACTATGTGGTACTGCCCATTTATGATCATTTCATGAGGAAATGTTTTGATGTCTTGTAGGCTACAAGATAGGGCATCATACATTGTTCATGAGCTCACTATTTAATATCTGGCCAGGCCATGTAAATGGTACTAGGCCAACCCAATCAGTCCAACAAAATGTGTCATGTTTATCTTTGTCAAATACACTCGTTCACCATTTTGTTCTTGTTCTTCACACAAATACTGCATCAAAAGTAATTGTAAATAGTGATTCAAAGAAAATAGAAACAACTACAATAGATCAGACCCCAAAGGAATACAGTCAACTACAATAGCTCATGGTCTCAATGAAATAAATAGTGTATAAAAAAATATATGGTGCACAAAAGTAGCAAGCATGCAATGACAACAATAACATTGCATGATGCCTGAGCTCAAATTCAAAATAGTAGGTGTATTAATGTATGATCTAATAGTAGCAACCTCATTGATCATTACCTTTCACTCCTCCATCATTTTAGAAGAGATAACTACCTACAACTAGGGCATCATGCATTGTTTATGAGCTCATTGTTTGAGCACCTCATGTCCCTATTTGATTGGCCGGTGCTCAAAGAGTGAGCTCATAAATAATGCTTGATGCCCTAGCTTGCAGCCCACAATCCATCAAGACATTTCCTCATAAAATGATCATAAACAGGGAGTACCACATAGTGAATATCAACAACAAAACAAATAAAGAGAGATCAAACACTTCACACAATATATGTTATTTTATAAGATTTTATTAAGACTAAATATATTGTTTTATGAGTTTACTGTTTGAGCACCTCATGTCCCTATTTGATTGGTCGGGGCTTTGTTTGTTATATTGATGCTATTAGATCAAATAGGGACATCAATAATAAAATAATGCACTTACTATTTTGAATTTGAGCTCATAAAGATTAAGGTATCCCACTATTTTGAATTTCTATGTGCTTTGAGCCAATCAAATTTTTATCATCATGATGAAGTAATAATGCATTAAATGTCTTATGTCCCTATTTGATTGGAGGGTGCTCTATTTGTTATATTTTTGCTATCAAAGTAGAATGGCAGTGGTTATTCAATGCATTTACAACCTCAACAACATGGTAGCATTGATCGAATAATAGAAAATACATTACAAATGCCAAGCTCATGGTCTCAATGAAATACAAAGTTTATAAAACAATATATGGTGCACAACAACATCAAGCATTGAATGAAAACAATAACATTGCATGATACACGAGCTCAAATTCAAAACAGTAAGTGTATTAATATATGATCTAATAGCAACAACCTCATTGATGATTACCTTTCACTCCTCCATCATTATAGAAGAGATAACTATCTACAACTAGGGCATCATGTATTGTTTATGAGCTCATTTTTTGAGCACCTCATGTCCCTATTTGATTGGTCAGTGCTCAAACAGTGAGCTCATAAATAATGCATGATTCCTTGGCCTGCAGCCTGCAAGAGATTAAGACAATTCCTCATGAAATGATCATAAATAGGGAGTACCACATAGTGAATATCAAAACAACAAAACAAATAAAGAGAGATCAAACACTTCACACAATATATGTTGTTTTATAAGATTTTATTAAGACTAAATATATTGTTTTATGAGCTCACTGTTTGAGCACCTCATGTCCCTATTTGATTGGTCGGTGCTCTGTTTGTTATATTGATGCTATTAGATCAAATAGGGACATAAAATTCGATATCAACCTATCATATATCAATTTCAAATGATATAACTCCATTTGAATAAACATACATGCCAACCATTTGACAAAATGTCCATATGAAATCTAGAGCAATACATTAATTTTATAGCGAATTCATGATTTATAATGCCCCTTGATTTATAGTGAATTGATGATTTATAATTCAGTTGTAGTAGCTCAATGTGTTTGAACTCAAGAATACACCTTACTTGGTTTCCTACAAAGCCTTTGGTGAACTATCTTAGAAACTGAGAAGCTATGAGAAGGTGACATGAAGCTAATAAAAAGAGGCATCTCCAATTTGTTTTGCAGATATACACATTAAGGATCATGTTAGATAATACAAGGGAATTTGATCAAAATAGGGAGACAATAGCTAGATTGTTGTCTAACTTTCAAAGAGAAGGCGATGACAAATGTTATTGTCCATGCAAGAGTTGTAATGGCTTAAAGACAAGAAGAATCAAAATTGAACCAGTTGGAGAGGATCCAGTTGGAGAAGAGCCCTATGTTCTTCCAAGCCAATGTGAGTAGGTATTTTACTTAAAGGTTCCACATAAACCGGGTTGGTCATTTGTTGTTAGATATGATCCAAGAGGAAGGCTGATAAAGTATAATGAGATGGAATAAGATACCGAGGAAGATGAAGAAGTGGAAGATGATGTAGATGATGATCATGATCAAGAGCTAGTCGAAGAAGAATATGAAGAAGAAGATGACAATGATGCTGCTACTAATGATGACGATGCTGCTACTGATGAGGATGATGATGATGCTGATGATGCTGATGGTGATGATAATGAAAATGGAAATAATAGTGGTGGTGATGATTTCATTGGTGACAATGATCTTGATGATGAGATGGATGAAGAAGAATATCAATGACATGAATGAAATGTACAATTATGCTAGATGTTTGGCATGTTCTAATGATTATTTTATATGTACTACTCTTATTCAACTTGTTTTATATGTCCTACTTATATCAGAGTTGCTTCTGCTAATTTTCTATTTCCTTGCACATCAATGATGTTAAATCACGTGGGATTCTCTTTGTTCCCTACAATGGAGTGAGCTAATTTTGAATTGCTTAGTAATTGCTTTTTATTGCATGGTTGTCTTTGGTTTGTCATTTTGTTTTGAGTGTCTAGTGATTTAAACCAATGAATTTGACTTAGCCAAAAAATGTGCAAGTCTACATTAGTATGTTTTTTTTTATTGTAATTATAATTAGTATGCATGAATAAAATAATGATAATGCAATATTTGTCGAAATAGAGTCGATGACTTTGGTCAATGTTCCTATGTGTTAATGTGG
>BSBK01008037.1:282500-347500 GCA_027943335.1 Chamaecyparis obtusa
CATCAAGGATGTGATCTTCTATTTCTAAGGCACTCTTAGGAGAAGGTCAAACATAACTCATCAAGGCCTCATCTATAAAAGAAATGAAATGAATAGGAAGTGGTTGATCATTAGGAGCAATAGTCATGTTATCATCCAATTGTATAAAAGTTGATTCATGAGGAAGGGAGTAATCTATGTCCTTATCCAAGGGCTCATCCCAAATAGTAGGATTATCAAAGGATGGAAGAAAGCACAGATTAGGAAAGGAATAATCATGACTCAAAAAAGTTTCATGAGGGAGAGAGTAGTCAATATCCCTATCCAAGGGCTCATCCGAAATAGTAGGATTAAAAAATGTTTTCATGAGAATCAATGAAAGGAAAAAATAAAGTATCATCATATACATGAAATGGAATATCTTGAAGATCATGAAGAAAACTTGAAAATAAATATCACAATCTGATTGAAAATGAAATGCAATGACTTAGAAGAAATGTTTTTGTGTTTTTATATTGTTTGAAACAAAATGCAATGAAATATAAGAATGTAGGATGAAATTCTTTTGAATTTTCACAATGCAAATATATGAAAATGAAGCAATGTAGTGTTGGAAACTGCAATTGAAGCAATTGTTGTATTGTCATTGTTGTCAAACCTTAACTGGTAAGACTATTTCTATCTAAGAAAGTACTATATCTATTTGATTGTTGAGAAGGATTAGGGAAAGGTTCATAACAATAGCACCTAAGGAAAGGTTGAGTTATCTTGATACTTCAATGAGTACTTGATTATGTGGCACAATGATAAGATAATGTATTTCTTATCTAAGTAACAAGGAAGACTAAACAAGTAGGCGTAACTGAGAAAAAGTGAAGAAATCTAGTTTAAGCCGAGTGATGTTAGTGTCGACCGAGCTAGTATATGCTGAGTAAATTCAGTGTTGACCAAACATCAGTTAATTGCCAAGAAAGAAAATATTAGCCTAGGAAATAGTTTTAGTGGTGACTGGGCTACCCAGTGAAGACCGAGGAGTTGAACATAATATTGATCGAGCGTCTGTAATTTACATTTGAGGAAGAATTTAGATTCCTAGCTGACATAGTTGAATTCTTGGATTATGTAAAATGTGTTGACTTTATTTATTGATTGTATGGAAGCATTAATGCACTGTAAACCATTTTATTATGATTCCATAAAGAGATTTGAGATGTTTCTAGAAGGATGGATGAAGAACATAAAGTTGGAAGGAGTCGATGATTCTGACCTAACCCTAAGATCTATGGAGGAGATTAAGTAGTAAAAGTTGGATCGACCTAAACAAAGAGGTATTAAGGAAACCTAAGTGTGAGGTTGAATAGAGAGGATGCTGGAGTTGTTGTTATTGACTGTATAGGCAGAAAAGGCTGAAGGAGAAGGAGTTGTGATTGCTTAAAGGGATTTCTGAGAAGATCAGCGATGAAGATGGAAATGGATCATAGTCAGTAAGCCAACATATGTGTATGGAATTAGATCTGATATTTGCAAAGTGATGTGTATGTTTTTAGATCAAACATTGTTGTTACTTTCTAACCATTGTATCAATTTGAAATCCTTTAATCAAGGTTGACCTAACAGTCATATGTATAAATCCTTTGAACAAGGTTGTATTCTAATGGAATGTATGTAAGTCCTATAAGAAGGCACACTTTAAAAGAGTGGTTAAAATCCTTTAACCGGGTCACACATGACAATGTGTTTGTAACCATTGACAGGGTTGGATTTTCATAGAGCTCACTTCAGAAGAGTGAAAATATCAGTAACATGTTACAAAGTGGTTTTTCCCAAATTGGGTTTCCACTATAAATCTTGGTGTTAATGCTTGTGTGAATATTTTGGTTTGAACATTTATGTGTTTTGCAAGTTAAATACTATTGGATAGTGGACTACACTGTTATATGTTTATGTTATGTATTTAGTAATGACCGAGTAGCTGTTGGTTGTTAGATCTGATTTTTTGAAGAGTTTGAAAGTTTATTTTATATATTTGGACCGGAGAACAACTGATTTACCCCCCCTCTATTGTTCTAAATCATATTAACATGTAGTTTACAAAATCTATTGAAAATAATGTAAAAAAGATAATGTCAAAGGAGATCTAACTAGATGCACAAAGAAGAAATCTAATTCCAAAATGAAACCAAGGATGGAATGCATCAGGCTCACCAAAATGTATAGTGAAGGTGAACACACAAGATAATGCAAAGGGAAAACTAACAACAAGATCAAAAGGAAGTTGTATAATGTTAGGCTCACCAAAATGTATAGGGTAAATGAGATCCATCCTATAAAAATGGAGAATACCAATATTCCACCACCAAAGGATGTCCGATTAACACGAGAAAGTGACAATTTTTAACCTTGACAAAGGGGAAAATTGCTCAAATTAACTTGTCTCTTACATCCACAAAGAGAGGGTTTTGGAAATGAAGGATAAAATAGAGGTGTATGAAAGAAAGTATTAAAATGAAAAAAGGAAAACTTACCTTGGAAAAAAAAAACCTGTATATACCCTTTCAGACCATGTAAAAAATGACTAAAATTCAGGAACCAGGACTGAAACTACGAGCTCCGCAAAATCTAGAAACTGTTATGCTCCCGGACTTAGCTAAAATTTGGCCTAGACCTTAACTATTGATCTTCCCTGATTTCAAATATGCAATTATGCCCTATTCCAGAAAATCCCAAAATGGATCTAAAAGCCTGTAAATTTGGATTTGTAAGAGAAAAAGGGTTCTGTGTTGTTGGAGAAGGGTTTGCCTCTATCAGAATTTAGTCTAGGAATTAACCTAAACCTTTAAAATATAAGAAAGATGTTAATTAATAGATTGGTCTTTAATAATATTGACTCAAACCCTAACAAGAATTCTCTATTAATGAACATTTGAAAGAGCTTTCAATTAGTTCAATATTTGAATTGATAGCTATAGCTCCTTGAAAGAGATATTCAATGAATATGTTTTTATTGTTTTCAATATATGATTGGGTATGCTCTTAATGAGAGAGAAGAAGAGGCTTAAAATGAATGTTCATCACTATGAAACATTCATGAATAGATATACAATCAAATTAATGTAACTAAGTTCTATGACTATTCCTCAATTCTCACAACCATGAAAACCAAAATACAATGAAGTCACCATAATTAATTTATGAAAATGCACCTCTACGACCATGAAGATTACATGTGAAGTGTACCCACAAGTGATATAAATCTATTGAACAACATGAATATAATAGAAGAAAATAATAAATAATGACTCCTAGATCACCTTATAATCACATATTCAAAAATACAGTTTGACATCAATGACTAATTTATTCCAATCAGCCCATATTCATCCATTCCACAATAAAGGATAATAATATAAAATTAATGAACTACAACCATGACTCAAAATTTGAGTCTCATTCAGTCATCCCAGCAATAGGGGAATTTTGCCCAAAAATTGCTGATCCCTCATAAAATGTTCAACAAAGATATCAATAGTCTATTCACCTACCCTAGATGGTTACATAATAACTCTTGAAAAAATATTCCTCAAAGAAATGCCATTAAAAAAATGTCACAAAAGGAAATAAAACTGAAAAATAAACTTTAACAGATGTCACGTGGCCTTTTAATTTCCTTCCTTGTTAGTTGCAACATCCTGTATGGCCTTTTGACTAGTCTAATCATCTTTAATATTCTAATAAAATGAGAGTCTCAAAGGAATCTACTAGCCAGATTAATCCTAGCAGGTACCTATTTCTTGGAATCTCGAAAGGCAGCTATTTCCTAAAATATCAACATACATCCATTTCTTGAATTCCCAACAGACACCCATTTCCCAAAATCCTGACAGACACCCATTTCTTGAAATCTTGATAGGAACATATTTCTTGAAATCCTGACAAGAACCCATTTCCTAAAATCCTGACAGGAACCCATTTCTCAAAATCTTGACAATGAGAGGACTTGGATAAATTTCAAATGTTGGCAATTTTAAAATAGGGGTAAAAAATTGGGCAATAATTGGCTTTGATTGGGGATGAATTTTTATTGTAATAAGCTGAGAACTCTAGAATCTTTGGCAAAGATCAATGTCTAGTTCATTGGCCAAAAAAGTCAAGAAGTATGATTACAGGGAATTTCTTCACAAGTGGGTGGTGGGGAATAGGGCACAAGCAAAAAGAAATAACCCAAAATTTCCTACAACCTACATCAAGAAAAAATATTATTTACAAAATGACAGGGCAAAGCCCCTACCTCCAGGAATGTTTTAGGATGCTCATATGAAACCATTGACCGACTGAGAGAAATATGAACCATTGCAAAAGAGGAATGCATGTCCATATAACAACCATAGGTCTAAAAACCATAAGTAGATCCAATGAAGGCTCATTATGTGAAGGAAACCCTTGTGTAGAATCTCATAGCCAAACAACCATTTTTTATCATATGTTTTTGTGACTTCTTGAATGCCATCACCACTATTTACATCCTCTACTTCAACAAAATCAGATTGTAAAATATATTTATTTTCAACCAAGATGAAAAGGGAAATCCGCCGAAGTAGTCATATTTGGTGAAAATTTGAATCTGAAACAATTAATTTTGGAACAAGTTCTGATTTTTCAGTATCATCATCGATTCCATTAGAAATGAATTCCTTTTTTGTAGCTGATAAGTTGACATCCTTATCTTTTCCAAGGATTTTGAGATTTTGACTTGTGATGGGGGAAGATGAGAACAAACTTCTTTTTTATGAAAAACTAAATCATTCAAAAGTTTGAAGAGAGGATTATCTCTGATTTTAAAAGCTTCACGAGAACTTTTTTTTATTTATACACATTTTTTTTACTCTCTCCATGCCTCACATCCAATATAAGGTCGCCATATGACTTGATCAATATCATCCAATAAAAAATTCCAGCAATAAACCTTGCCTAGATGAGACTGGACAAAAATACCCTCATAGATATAAGCATATGGCTAGCTAGGATCTATAGGTCAAGCCGCAACAAGCCTAGTAATAGGAATATGCTCCCAAGTCCAAAGCTATAATATGATAACACTGATAGATAATGTTGCACCATGTCGATATACAATGTGATGCAAATCATGATATAATTATGCTAATACACAAGAACCCTAGTCAAACTAGTGTGGTTGTGCAATCATGTCCTCGAGATCCTACCCCGACCCACAGTGAACCTATAACCTCTCTGATCTAGTAATAGGAACCCACTGATCAAAACACCCAGAATAGTAGGAAGGATAGGGAAAGAGATGAATTGAGCCCAAAGAATTCTCTTGTCACCGATGGTCACATCTCCAAACAATCATTTGCATGTTGATCCATCATAAACCTAATTGTAATAAATATCTCACCCTAAGTAGGAATCCTCAGTAGCCGATATACATCCTTAGGGGTGATAGTCATCTCACCCATTATTAAGTGAAAGGTATTATGGTTAGAGTACAATTTCTCTTCCATAGCTGTGAGAAAACCCTAATTCACATGGAATCGAGGCATGTCTAAAAGGAAAATCAATATGTAATGACCGATCAATCATCACTCTTGTGCACTCAAGTGATCAGCCACATCTAATGGCCAATGAGATAAACTATGGAGATATAACTTCCGGAGGTGAAACTGTTAAATCAAGTGATATCACATCAATAATCAATCATCTAAAATGAATTATCGTAACTCAATCAATCAAATCCTATCAATCATCATCATCATTTTTCCTAATTCTATTCAAAGAAGATGAAAAACATCAAATGAAATCAGTCATACCAATCAACCAAGATTGACAATCAACATTCATCAAACATGATTAAAATTGACATCAAACCACTTGTTTTCATCATAAGATCAACAATTTTTATTCATTGATCGATCGTGGAAATCAATCGAATTGGACAAGTTTCTTAATTAGGTAAAATTTGCAAAAGGCCAGCTACGTATCATTTATTAGGTTGCACGTGCTAAAATGTGTAAGTGCTATTATTTTTATCAAACATGTTGAACAATTAATCAAATACGTTAAAACAACTTGCAAGCATGATTTCCTATTGAAAGCACTATTTAAAATTGGTGTACATGCTACCAAATTGTTAATTTATGGTAACCTAAGCCTAAGCGCTATTTTACCTATCATACACGCTAAAACATACCCAGGGCATCATATTATATGCATTATTTTGTAGCCTGTGCATGTTATTTTCAAATTTTATATTTTGTGGGGTCTCTTGAATTCTTTAGAATTATAGTCAGAGCTATAACATTACCCATAAGTTCATTTTTACTCCTAGAAATAAGAGTTTTAGATTCTAGTTGTAACAAAAGTGCAATCATATTTGTATCATGAACTATGACATCAAAAGATTTCCCTTTACTATTACTAGTTTCAATATCCTTGTCTTTATTATTTATTCCTTCTAAAGAAATTTTTTAGAATTTATAGCCACAACAACAATATTTCTTTCATCTTCCTTTTTATTGATGACCCCATCTAATGATTTTTCTTCATTTTCATTCATTAAGGCAAAAGACATTGATAAAAAATTCAATTAAGCACAAAAATCATCCTCTTCTTCATCACTTGAGCTATCAGAATCATCTTTGTAATCAAAATGGTAAACCTTAGTTGTTTGGGACTCAATATCTAGGTTTTTGGCTTCATCATTTTGAAAGTGTTTTTGGTCAAGAATTGTTAGATTTAAATGTACAACTATGCAAGGTGGGGATTTAACCATTCTTGATTCAAAATGATGATCATTAATATTGATTAAGGAGGATCTTGGGTTCTTGGCAATCTTGCATCAAACCAAAACATTTAGTTTCATTATGTTCCTATTTTCCAGTTTGAGGGAGTGCTGCAATGATCATTCATCTTTGAGATATTTTTGGTTGCAGCCTTGAAATCTTGTTAAGGACTTTTTGTGGTGTTTCTCTTTCAGATCACACCTCATTGGTTCAGTTAATTTCTGGTGTTTATCTTTCAGATCACACCAAATACATGTACCAATGTGTATCAATGTGTTGATGGCATATTCTCCCCCTTTGACAGCAATGCAAAAGTTTCCAATCAACAAAATAAACCTATATCAATCTTCAAATATTCTCTCTAATTTACCGTTCAACATATTTTTACAACTTAAACTACTCCTACTATAGTAGTTGTCACTAATACATCAATCCAAGTTAAGATACAACAATAAAATTATAGGATTGATGTAGTACAATATCTTCTCAGTTAAGTGCAAATAGGGGAGTGACCCCTAACTTAGCTCTCAAGTATTCAAACCTATCCTTAGGTAGAGGCATAGTAAAGATATCAAAAATTTATTCCCTAGTTGGAATGTATTCCAACCTTACCTCTTTCTGTTGAAATTTTTCTCTAGGAAAATTATACTTTATAGAAATATGTTTAGTCTTAGAGTACATCACTAGATTCTTAGAAATGTTTATAGCACTAGTATTATCATAGCAAATAACAATAGGTTTGGTCACCATTTATTGTATACCTTTAAGTAGTTTCTATTAGTAATGAATGCAAAGTGTTTTGGCAGTCATTCTGTAGCAGTTGTTGTTGCATTCATGACTTGGATTGTCATTGATGTCAACACAGTGATATTCTGGATATTAGCAAGAAAGTAGGTACAGTTTTGTTTTGCACACATGTTGTATTATAGATTGGATTTTATGCAGTTGATGGTATGTTCTTTGGTGTGTTATTAAACTATGGTTAATAGTGCAAAAAGAAATTCATTCATTTGTAAGAGTTATGAGCATTTTGGTGAAAGCAGTGTTTAGACAGTGTTTCTGTGTAGCCATGTTCAAAAATCAGAGGATATCTCTTAGCTGGGATTGAATCTGATTTTCCATAGTTAAAGGGATGTTGGAGACTCATTAATGATGATGTGGTTCATAGCACAAACTTTGAGGATATGTTTGGAGAAAGTTACAGTAACTGGAAGCCGACAGTTTTTGTGAATTATGTGTGTAGTGTGTAGAATTTATTATTTTGTAATTGAGGACTGACTCATTTGTAATTATTTGAGTTTGGTATATAAGAAGGAATTGTTTCCTTATTTTAATGTGTAGTATGAATAATGTGATGTGAATATATGCATGAAGTGAAGAAAAGAGCTAATTCAGTGATGAAGGAAGACTTGTGAGTACAGAGATCTAGAATTGTGATCTTGTGTAGCAGAGAGTGCAGTTTTGGCACAGTGTGAAGGAGGTAATATATTTCATATTATTCTATTGAATAATTCTAAGATCTTTTGGACAGTGGGTTCAGAGATCTTGCCTTGAAGTTGTTTGGGCAGTGGGTCCTTCTGTCTTCCATAAACTCTTAACCGGGTTAGAATCTTTTAACAGGGATTCAAAATCTCCTAACAAGGATTTATATGTACTAAATGTATTTCATAAGACTCCTAACAAGGTCCATCCTCTAACAAGGAACTTTCATATTAGTGCATCATTTTGTGGGCATCATTCCCACCAGGGTTTACTCTTTTCAAGAGGTTCCCTAGTTAACATATCTTGTGTTATTGTGCAATTGTGTATGATTATCTTTCTATGGCTGATCAGTACATTGATTATATTGTTTAAATCTATTGAATTGATAAATTATTAGATAACTGATTCACCCCCCCCCCCCCCCCCCCCCCCTCTTAGTTATCTTGGGGATCTTTACTTTCTAACAATTGGTATCAGAGCAGTAGGTCCTTGAAAGAAAAGTTTAACAACTTAAGGAGATCCATGGCAAATTTTAGAAAAAAAAAGCCCTAAGTTTGATGGAGTAAATTTTGATAGCTGGAAAGAAAAGATGAAGACATATCTATTGTGTTTAGAACCAAGTTTTTGGTTGATTACAAAGAATGAGAAGACTATCATTGAGAAAGACAATCTAGAGGCAGGAACTAAAGATGAATTAGATCTATTCATGTGTAACATACTTGCAAGAGAAGTACTTTTGTCAACACTACCAGAGAATGAATATAGTTAGGTAAGATGTTTGAAAACATCTCATGCAATTTGGAAAGCTTTACATTCTACTTTTGAAGGTGATGAACATGCAAAGAAGGCTAGATTACATAATTGGATTTGTGCATTTGAAGATATCAGAATGATGGAAGATGAATATATTAGAAGCTATATTGGTAGGATGTCTAAGATTGTGACAGGAATAAAGTCTTGTGGAGGTGATAAGACAGAGAATGAAGTGATATAGAAAATTCTAAGAACTTTGACACTAGTATTCAAGTAGACAACACAGATGATTGGACAAGTGATACCTTGTACATCAAACTTTTCAAGAGAGACTCTTCTTGGAAGATTAGAAACAACAGAGATGAATTTGAGATTATCAGGAGAGCTACCTAGAATGGAAACAACATTTAGTGCTCTTAGCATTAGACCTACAAGAAGTACTAGTGTGAATGGAGATTATGCCAGCAGTAGCAAATCTGAGGAAGATAAGAAGATTGAAGAAGGTATTGCATTACTTGTAAAAAGAGAACCAGATGGTGAGAAAATCTTTAAATGTTGGACTTGTCAAGAATATGGTCATTTTGCATCTAAATGTCTTAAAAGGGTTAAGAATTATAGAAGCAACTTTAAACTTAGGAGATCTAAAGAATGTTATTATGCAAATGATGAAGATTTTGATGCAGGAATTGAAAAACATTTAAGTGACAGTGATAATGATAACTTTGAGGAAATAGGATTTGTAGCAATTAAAGAAGAAAGTTCTAAATCTGATAAAAGGGAAGAAAAAGCATTAGTTTCAAAAGTTGAAAAGAAATCTGATTGGATTATAGACAGTGGTTGTTCACATCATATGACTGAAGATAAAAGAAAGTTTGTTAAGTTAGATAATTATGATGGAGGAATTGTTAGGGTTGGTAACAATGCACCTTGTTTGATTAAGGGTATAGGATCTATTACTCTTGATGGAAAGACTAACACTGATGATGTTTACTTTGTTGACGGACTAAGACATAATCTACTAAGCGTTGGACAATTGGCTGATAAGGGTTATCAAGTTTGGTTTTCTGAGAAAACTTGTGTGATAAAAGATAAAGATGGAAATCTAATTGGAAAAGGATCCAGAACCAGAGGTAATGTATTTTAGTTGAATCCTACTAAGATGACATGTTTGATAACTAGGATTGATGACAGTTGGTTATGGCAAAAAAGGTTTTGTCATATAAACTTTGATAATATTGTCAAGGTGAGCACTACACTTGTGGTAAGATATTTACCTAGAATTATGAAACCTACTAACATGATTTGCAAAGAATGTATGATGGCAAAGCAGAAAAGGAGTTCATTTCCCAATAAGAAGTTCACTTCGGCAAAGAAGTTAGAGATTGTTCATATAGACTTGAGTGGTCCTAATAGGACTAGAGGATTCTATGGTGAAGGGTATTTTATGATTCTTGTTGATGATTTTACAAGAATGATGTGGATTGCATTTTTTAAAGAAAAATCTAAAGCATTTGATAAATTTAAGATCATGAAAAGCAAAATTGAGAATGAATCTGGAATGAAGATTAAGTGTCTAAGATCTGATAGAGGTGGTGAATTTACATCTAGAGATTTTAACACTTTTTGTGAAATGAATGGTATTAAGAGACAACTTTCAGCCCCTAGAACACCAGAACAAAATGGTATGCAGAAAGAAGAAACAGGTCAATAACTGAAGCAGTAAGAGCTATGTTGTTTGAAAATGATTTGGCTAAAACTTTTTGGAGAGAAGCAGTGAACACAACAGTATACACTATGAATAGAGTACAAATCAGAGCAGATACAAACAGGACACCTTATGAATTATGGTTTGGGCATACACCCTCAGTTAAGTATTTTAGAATTTTTGGAAGTAAATGTTATATAAAGAGAGATGATGATATAGGAAAGTTTGATCCTAGAAATGATGAAGGAATATTTCTTGGATATTCTTTAAAAAACAAAGCATATAGATGTTATAACAAAAGAACTAAGACTATTGTTGAAAGTGCAAATGTAAAAGTTGACGAGAAGTTTAAAATTCAGGAAAGAATGCTTGATTATGAATCTGATGGAGAAGCACAACCTCAGCCTAACATTGAAAATGCAGAATTATTTTTTGAAACTAATAGTGATTTGCTGAATGAAAGTCATACTGAAGAAGAAAAGAAAGAAGAAAATAGAGAAGAAAATAGAGAAGAAAGTAGAGAAGAATCTACAGTCGGAACAAGATCAGTAACTATGACACCTAACAGGTATACTTCAAGACATCACCCTATTGAGCAAGTTATTGGAAGTTTAGATAGAGGAGTTTTGACTCAGAATAAGGTACATTTATGTTTGATTTCTCAAATTGAACCTAAGACTACTAATGAAGCTTGTGAAGATGAACATTGGATCAATGCTATGAAAGAAGAACTAGAGGAGATTGAAAAAAACAAGACATGGGAATTGGTCCCTAGACCTGAAGACAAGAATGTGATTGGAACAAAGTGGGTATTCAGAAACAAGATGAATGAACAAGGAGAAGTGATAAGAAACAAAGCAAGATTGGTATGTAAAGGATATTCACAACAAGAAGGAATTGACTATGAAGAAACTTTTGCACCTGTGGCCAGACTTGAAGTAGTGAGAATGTTTCTATCATATGCAACTTACAAGAAATTCAGAGTGTATCAGATGAATGTGAAGTCAGCATTTTTGAATGGTGAATTGGAAGAAGAAGTCTACATTGAGTAGCCTGAAGGTTTTCCTTTGACACAAGAAGGAGATATGGTATGTAAGTTAAAGAAATCTTTATATGGATTAAAACAAGCACCTAGAACCTGGTATGCAAGATTGGATAAGTATTTATTGAAATTGAGATTTATAAAAGGAACAATAGATAGTAACTTATACACAAAAGAAATTGAGAATGGTTTGTTGGTTATAGTTATATTTGTTGATGATATTATCTTTGGAGGAGAAGATGAAGCTAGTGACAAATTTGGAAATGAAATGAAGACTGAATTTGAGATGAGCATGATTGGAGAAATGAAATATTTTTTGGGATTACAGATAACACAAAGAAAGGAAGGTATGTAGTGCTCCTCTAATTCATATTCGGTAAGGAACTAAAAAGGTAAGTAAACCTTTCATCACTTATAGTAAATTGTTAGTTGATGTTTCTAGATGTAAATATGCATAGACGTAAATATATATAAATAATATATGTGGCTGTATGACTCTCATAAATATATAGTTTAAAATGTTGTGAATTACAAACAATGTAATTTCATTTATGTAATATTTCACTTTACAAATCTAAAAGAAATATAATAAATATTTTTAAATTAAATATGTTATTGATAAAAAAGATCTTTATTATTTTTCTATGTATTTAAAAATAAATAAATACATATATATAATTTTAAATAGTTTTTACATATTTTAAATATTTTGATTATAAAATAAAAGCTTTCTTTATTTTATTATATTCTTTTATCAAAAAGATTATAAGAACATTATTATACAAATGAATTTTACAATAAAATAAATAAATAAAATAAAGAAAAGAAAACTAAGCTATCATTATAAAAATAAAAATAAATAAATAACTAGGTTAAGGAATCTTATTCCTTAGTAAAGAATCTTAACTATCACTTAAGATAATCCTACGTATGAGGAATTAAATAGATAAGACTAAAAGTATAGTTTGTTAATTAATTTGAAGTTCTCTCAATAACCTTTTTGACAAAAAGATTAATCAAATTTATTCATAGGAAGAAATCTGTTGGTTATGGAACCGTTTCAGTTTTCTGAAAACAACTATATCAAATGGAAGAAATAAACACAGGGGGGGGGGTGATATAGAGGACAGGAGACAAGTTTAGAGGAGAGCCATCGATATTATGTGTTAATGAAGTGTAATATTAATATAATTTCAGATTTCGTGATGTCTTTTACTTTATATATTTCTTGCTGTTCGAAATCAAGAATCTCTTATTAATGTTTAGTAGAAATTGATTGGAGAACTCATCATTAATGGAGTACTGTCATATGTTTTGGTTTCCTTTATAAACAAAGAAAACCGACAGGTTGAAATGCACTACAAGTGAATGGAATTTCAGATATTGATAAGCATATGGATTTTTTTTCACATGAGTAAATTTAGAATTTGGGTTGTGACTGTGATGTGAGGATTGAATAAAACTTTTGCCTCTAATCTGTTGTTTTATGACAGTCAATTTCAGTCTCGGTACAGAGACCATAACTTTAAATTTAACCGTTGGATCTTCACGATTTTGAAATATGTTTGACAAAACCTAGTTTGGAATAAATTCACCGGAGCGATCGGTATAATATAGTCTGGTTGGAAAGTTATAAAGGACTGAGTACGGCTCTATACAGAATGAATGTTACAGATTTCCAGCAGAGCTATTTGCATTCAGTGCCGTGGGATGATCGGGTAAAGCTTGGCAAGAAGGTAAGATTGGATCCAATTAGTAATATTAACTATTTATGTAATGTTCCATTTATTTCAATTATAGTTAAGAACTATAGGATACTAGTTTGCCAGTTTAGGTATAATATTATCGGATAAAATAAATAGATATTCAAATATTATTAGTTGTAAAAATCAATTCTTTTAGGTGTAAAAGATAGGCTATTGACATTCTTTCATATTCTTTTTTTTTAGATACATTATTATTATTTACAATAAATAGAAGTAGTTATTATTGTAATATATAAATAGAAACAAGAAATGTGTGATTACTCTTCGAATGTTAATTGTTAAAAATAAAATAAAATAAATACAATTAGATATATAAGTAAATCTCCTAAGTTGTTGACAAATTTGTATAATTATTAAGGATATAGTGGACGTTAGAAGGTTAGATGTATGTCTAGAGATACATGTGTGTGTGTGTGTGTAAGAGTTTGTGTAATGGTCTCCAATGGACAACCCTTTATGATTAGGAACTAGAATGAAAGGTGTTTGTTACTAGATGACATAGATTTACATAAAGATGCACATAAGTATTAGGGAATTTAAATAAGTTGTATATATATATATAGATTATTCTCTCTAGATGTGAGACTATATTATCTTGTATATTAATTTTTCTGTTGTAAATATTGATGTCTTGGGTTTCATTTAGGGGTTACTTATATTATTTGTAATAATATATGAGGTTAGCATAGTTTGAGATCAACCCCCTTATATGCTCCTATCTTTCTCTTGGTCATTTTGTATATTCTTGAATACTTTTGTAGATTTTATACATGTGCATACACTTATTGGATTGTGTTCACTTGTACCCTTATTCATATTACACATTTTTGGTAGTTGATATAAGTTTGTTCTAATAATTATATGCTTGTTGTGTCTTATTGTAGTTTCTTATTGTTATGGTTGCACACTTGTAAACATGTTCTTTGTAATATTAATAATTCTTATTTTAATTATGGATAACTTCTTAATCATTTGATTTGATTTCATCGTAACTAAGTTTACCGTTAGAGATAGAAGAGGTTTTAAGCCTATGTCATGATTTCATGAGATTACATAGGTATATTTTTCTATGATGATGCTATTAGTGATTATAAAATACATGACAATATCTTAGTGGGATATATGTATTTCACTCCTATGTTTGCTTGGAAGGAACTTTAGTAAATACTATGATTAAGGAGGTTTCATGAATACTATATCAGTGTGGGTTAAACTATGTTTTTGAGTTATGAAATTTGTATGAAGTTTTCAACTTTAAGTCTAGGAATTTCTCCTTGTTCCACCTAATTGGGTGGCAACCAAAGGGAAAACTGTCTGGGGGACAAGACCCTAGAAAGGGTTGCGTACCCGCTTTCTTGATTTTACAAATAGATAGTCTAGAATGGGGAGAGTCGAACTACGAAGTCTCTAAGCGTGAACGTAGGCAAGGCCATCGATGATGAGCCCCCGAGGCTTAGGTCCAGTCCCTTAGGGTTTGTCTTTAAGTTTATAATGCAATGATTTCACTCCTTAATAATAATTCTCATAGCTAAGTTATCAATAAAACATTTATTTGTAATATAATATATCTAATGTTTACATCTAGTTGTTTAGACATATGTGTAGTTACAGGTGTTGGACATGGTGGTCATCATGTAAAAGAAAGTTAGCAATATTCAGGTATGCAAGAATAATAATTTGTTAATTGAGCAAGACAAGTAGTATAATCTCTTTATTCTCTTGACCTTTAGTAACATTAAATAAATCAAATTAGATTATGTTCTGCTACTTTATTGAAAAAAAAAAAGTATTATATATTGTGTATGACTTAATGAGTATAATGTCCTTGAGCCAAGGGTTCCTTGGTGGGGCATTACATCTGGTATCAGAGCCCTAGGTTTCCACACTGGGAACTCTAGGACTCTTAGCTCACTTATTGCTCAATATTTTGCATAGTTTAATTTTGGTTTATCATTATAAGATAAGATCCTAGATATAGGAATTATGTTCTTGGTATTCATGCTATAGTATTTTATAAAAGTGTACCTATTATTCTAAGATTAGGTTGTCTTACATAAATTACTTCTATTTTGCATTCTAGAAATATTGAATGAGCCTCCTAAGTACTTTCATAGACAATGGATATCTTTCTAATAAATAAATGCTAATGAATTCCACATGTTTTATATCACCCTTTTGTTGTACTCCTAGAAGGATTCCAATTAGTATTATAAATTATTTTGTACCATAAGTGTTGACAGTAGCCAACCATATCTCCTCTAAAACTTGTCATCACGAGTGCTTGTTATAACGATTATAGGTTGCTTGATTGAGTTGAAAAGGCTTTACACCTTATTCTATTTTTATATCATAATAGCTATGTGTGATCAATGAATTTAGTTACTGATGTTACTATGGTAGTTCTCCTTATTATAGATGAAAATGATGAAGTTACTACATACATTTTATATGCTATTGTAAGGACTGAAATATAGTGTCTCTCTCTTTCTTATTCCCTATTTTAGAATAGAATTGAAAAAAATAAATAAAAAAAAATCCTTGTACAAAACATGAATTTAGGACCTTATTAATTATGTTGCAACATTGGAATTCTTGGGTAATCCTTTTGGTCATGTTGTTGTTGAAGAATTACAAATAGTGGGGAACATCTGCTAAAATTAACATGGTGAGTATTTCTCCTTAGATTTATATGCAAATGATAATGTGACATGATGCATGATTGATTTTTTATTTATTTTTTTTTTTTTATAACACCTGAATGTTTACATGAATTATATTAGGGTTATTTGATAATAATAATAACCGCAAATTAAAAATAAATATCTCTTCTCTGTTCATGATGAATGACTATCAAATGATGCTGTCTATATAAAGTAAAAATATGATTTAATTTGTTGATTTTGGAAATTCTTGGCTAAATGACCTAAGGTCCATTTGTGACTATAAGCCTATGTAGGGATTAACCACAGAGATGAAATTAGGAGTTTTTCACAATGAAAGGAATATGTGTTCTTTTGGTACAATTATTGAAGGAATAGGTAGGGTTGATGTAATATTTTCTTGACTATCTTTCTAAAATCGTTTGTTCTTGACTTGATGAATAGGTAATATTTAGATGAAATATGAATGCTATGGTAAGTTCAGTAATGATGTGATTATCCTCCCCAAATTGCAATATTAGGCAATTGAGAATTCAATGTATTCCTTATTAGTATTGAAGTCATTATATTAGTGAAAACTAGTGTCTTGAAATGTCTATATGGTGTGTTGTGTCCTTATTGGAGGGATTTATCATGTGTAATGAAAGTACCTAGCTAATTCATTTGTTTGAAAAGATGATACTTGGTCCACTCTTAGTGTCCCTGATTAGGTGAAAAGTAAATGTCCATAATGGTTTATAATGATTAGTTGTGAATTTATTATGTGACTAATAAATGTACATAGTACAAGTTTATTGTTTCCTTTCCTTAATTAAAATAAATATGTGTTGATTCAATGACTCTTGAAGAAATATAGTGTATCATTTTTCCTTTTGCCTTATTTTATATAAGTTAAAGTCATCTTGAAAATAGATGTTATTATTATGGGAATGGCAGAGATTGATATGTGTACATTGGATATTGGCATATGCCCATGAGGAGGTGAAATGTGATTAAGTATGTCATTGGTATTTTTTACTAGGTAGACAAAGTGAGTTGTGAAAATAAAATAAAAATTAGAATATATGGATACTATGTGATGTTATTGTGTACTTCCTTGTAAATGTGATAAAACCAGTGCCAGTGCTTATGTTGGGTGTTGTGTATAACCAGTAATTATTTGAGTTCCATGGAGTGGTGCAATATAAGTACCATCCATGGAAGTTATGTTTGGATAAGGGTATGGGAGAACCATACCATTCATGTGTTGTCTTCTTGTTTGTCACCCTACTGAGTGCCAACCCATGAGTGTTGGTAATTTAGTATGTGGAGGGGTAGTAGTAGCACCATTTCCTCAGGTATTTATGTGGCGTACGTATAATGGCGGCGTGAAGTGACCTTAGCTTCCACTACTTGAGGGAAAAGAGTAAACTATGCTTCCCCTTATGATGAACCTAAACATTTAGTTCATAAGTGTTTATCCTAATTCCCACAGTTCTTGAGCACAATACCACTACTTGATATGAGCCTCTAAGAGGAGATATATGATTTATGGATATGTACATTTCTATGTGGTCCAGCATGTGGAGGGAGATTTTGTTAGCCCATGCTGTGATGGATACCATATTCGCACATGTTCCGACATGATGCAATGAATATGATGCCACACCCCACTATTGTTCCGACATAGTGTGAGGTGATGATGCCGTGTTGCTGATGGTAGCGAGCCGAGCTTGAGAACATGATGCCACGTACATGATTACGTGAAGGCGCAGTATATGTATGTATTTTGTTTCCTACTTGATGCAGAGTATATTGGTGATACTTGCATGCTTGTAGAGGGGCACCCATGGATGCTCGGTTTGTAGACGCGGTAGGCATATGGGTAGGCCCAAGCCATGTATACCTCTGGCTACGATGATGATCTATGAGAGACATCATTATGCGGGGTGTGTCCTGTGTGTGCCTACTCCACAAGGAACACTGCCATGCGACATACGACTAGAGTGTGCTTACTCCACTTGGTGTATGGTCATGCCGAGTGGGTTGGCATGCTTATTCTACACCATTCGATGCAGGGGTGTTGCCGAGGTGAACCCCCTATGCCATGTGGGTAGTGTTGCCCGGGCCCAACCACATGAAGGGCTATTGCGATAGCTAGACGTTGTTCCCTCCTTCCTCGTGAGGTGACTAGATATAGTCACATAGTGATGTGATGTGTAATTTATGGTGAATTTATTTTATCTTCAGTTGTGTAGACCAATAATTTTCTTATCTTTTTCTATAATAGTTTAGCCAAGACTTATGAAATTTATCTTGGATTCTTCTTATCTTTTTGTTGAGATTGATAATTCCATTTTATTTATTTATTTAATATTATTGTTGAGCTTTGATGGCTAAACTATCTTCTTTCGTAATGTTGGTCTTGTGTTGTGTTGTGTTGTGATTCCTCACTAAGGACGCATGAGGCAGACTTGGTGAGTGTATACGAGGAAGTAGACGTAGGGAACCCTTGAGGATGGGGGTATGTGAGGCTATTATGTAGCTAGTATCCACTACCTTCCTATGTGTGGTGTATGTTCCTTGGAGGCTAACCACCTTACACAAACAAGGGATATGACATGTGGACTTGTATGGAGGGTCTTTATGACAAAGGCCTAAGACACCATCAAGCCACTATGTGAGGTTTTGAAGATGGATTTTGGATATAGAAGAGACTGGTATTGTATCCCAGAGTGAGATTTTGTCTAGAAAGGCATATTCACTCCTGATCCTTGTGATGTGTAATCCCAGTGATGTGGACTGATATGATTGTTTATGAGGCATATTTGGATATGCTCAATGTTTTATGTTAAATTGAAATATATCATTACGTTGGATGCAAGTAAAAATTTGATTTATATGTGTTGAAAGAGAAGGAAATTGTATCATTTTGATATATTTTAAGGAAAATTGAGTGGTTCAAGCTATTTACCTTGGTCCTTACTTTCTAAATAAAGGGAAAATTCTATTCGTACTAATGTGTGATCAAGTTCAAGTTATCCTTGTTGGTGGTAGTAAAATTGATTGGGATATATATTTTATGTTTAACCATATTATGAGGATTATTCTCTATGGATTCAAGGATTAGTTATACATGTGATATCGGTTAAAATGTGTTTAAGATCTAATGCGTGGTGTATTTCCATTTCAACATTTCTGACTTCCAGGAGTAAGTCTCATCTTAGGGGGGGATGATGTAGTGCTCCTCTAATTCATATTCGGTAAGGAACTAAAAAGGTAAGTAAACCTTTCATCACTTATAGTAAATTGTTAGTTGATGTTTCTAGATGTAAATATGCATAGACGTAAATATATAAATAATATATGTGGTTGTATGACTTTCATAAATATATAGTTTAAAATGTTGTGAATTACAAACAATGTAATTTCATTTATGTAATATTTCACTTTACAAATCTAAAAGAAATATAATAAATATTTTTAAATTAAATATGTTATTGATAAAAAAGATCTTTATTATTTTTCTATGTATTTAAAAATAAATAAATACATATATATAATTTTAAATAGTTTTTACATATTTTAAATATTTTGATTATAAAATAAAAGCTTTATTTATTTTATTATATTCTTTTATCAAAAAGATTATAAGAACATTATTATACAAATGAATTTTACAATAAAATAAATAAATAAAATAAAGAAAAGAAAACTAAGCTATCATTATAAAAATAAAAATAAATAAATAACTAGGTTAAGGAATCTTATTCCTTAGTAAAGAATCTTAACTATAACTTAAGATAATCCTACGTATGAGGAATTAAATAGATAAGACTAAAAGTATAGTTTGTTAATTAATTTGAAGTTCTCTCAATAACCTTTTTGACAAAAAGATTAATCAAATTTATTCATAGGAAGAAATCTGTTGGTTATGGAACTGTTTCAGTTTTCTGAAAACAACTATATCAAATGGAAGAAATAAACACAGGGGGGGGGGGGGGGGGGGTGATATAGAGGACAGGAGACAAGTTTAGAGGAGAGCCATCGATATTATGTGTTAATGAAGTGTAATATTAATATAATTTCAGATTTCGTGATGTCTTTTACTTTATATATTTCTTGCTGTTCGAAATCAAGAATCTCTTATTAATGTTTAGTAGAAATTGATTGGAGAACTCATCATTAATGGAGTACTGTCATATGTTTTGGTTTCCTTTATAAAGAAAGAAAATCGACAGGTTGAAATGCACTACAAGTGAATGGAATTTCAGATATTGATAAGCATATGGATTTTTTTTCACATGAGTAAATTTAGAATTTGGGTTGTGACTGTGATGTGAGGATTGAATAAAACTTTTGCCTCTAATCTGTTGTTTTATGACAGTCAATTTCAGTCTCGGTACAGAGACCATAACTTTAAATTTAACCGTTGGATCTTTACGATTTTGAAATATGTTTGACAAACCCTAGTTTGGAATAAATTCACCGGAGCGATCGGGAAAATATAGTCTGGTTGGAAAGTTATAAAGGACTGAGTACGGCTCTATACAGAATGAATGTTACAGATTTCCAGCAGAGCTATTTGCATTCAGTGCCGTGGGATGATCGGGTAAAGCTTGGCAAGAAGGTAAGATTAGATCCAATTAGTAATATTAACTATTTATGTAATGTTCCATTTATTTCAATTATAGTTAAGAACTATAGGATACTAGTTTGCCAGTTTAGGTATAATATTATCAGATAAAATAAATAGATATTCAAATATTATTAGTTGTAAAAATCAATTCTTTTAGGTGTAAAAGATAGGCTATTGACATTCTTTCATATTCTTTTTTTTTAGATACATTATTATTATTTACAATAAATAGAAGTAGTTATTATTGTAATATATAAATAGAAACAAGAAATGTGTGATTACTCTTCGAATGTTAATTGTTAAAAATAAAATAAAATAAATACAATTAGATATATAAGTAAATCTCCTAAGTTGTTGACAAATTTGTATAATTATTAAGGATATAGTGGACGTTAGAAGGTTAGATGTATGTCTAGAGATACATGTGTGTGTGTGTGTGTAAGAGTTTGTGTAATGGTCTCCAATGGACAACCCTTTATGATTAGGAACTAGAATGAAAGGTGTTTGTTACTAGATGACATAGATTTACATAAAGATGCACATAAGTATTAGGGAATTTAAATAAGTTGTATATATATATATATAGATTATTCTCTCTAGATGTGAGACTATATTATCTTGTATATTAATTTTTCTGTTGTAAATATTGATGTCTTGGGTTTCATTTAGGGGTTACTTATATTATTTGTAATAATATATGAGGTTAGCATAGTTTGAGATCAACCCCCTTATATGCTCCTATCTTTCTCTTGGTCATTTTGTATATTCTTGAATACTTTTGTAGATTTTATACATGTGCATACACTTATTGGATTGTGTTCACTTGTACCCTTATTCATATTACACATTTTTGGTAGTTGATATAAGTTTGTTCTAATAATTATATGCTTGTTGTGTCTTATTGTAGTTTCTTATTGTTATGGTTGCACACTTGTAAACATGTTCTTTGTAATATTAATAATTCTTATTTTAATTATGGATAACTTCTTAATCATTTGATTTGATTTCATCGTAACTAAGTTTACCGTTAGAGATAGAAGAGGTTTTAAGCCTATGTCATGATTTCATGAGATTACATAGGTATATTTTTCTATGATGATGCTATTAGTGATTATAAAATACATGACAATATCTTAGTGGGATATATGTATTTCACTCCTATGTTTGCTTGGAAGGAACTTTAGTAAATACTATGATTAAGGAGGTTTCATGAATACTATATCAGTGTGGGTTAAACTATGTTTTTGAGTTATGAAATTTGTATGAAGTTTTCAACTTTAAGTCTAGGAATTTCTCCTTGTTCCACCTAATTGGGTGGCAACCAAAGGGAAAACTGTCTGGGGGACAAGACCCTAGAAAGGGTTGCGTACCCGCTTTCTTGATTTTACAAATAGATAGTCTAGAATGGGGAGAGTCGAACTACGAAGTCTCTGAGCGTGAACGTAGGCAAGGCCATCGATGATGAGCCCCCGAGGCTTAGGTCCAGTCCCTTAGGGTTTGTCTTTAAGTTTATAATGCAATGATTTCACTCCTTAATAATGATTCTCATAGCTAAGTTATCAATAAAACATTTATTTGTAATATAATATATCTAATGTTTACATCTAGTTGTTTAGACATATGTGTAGTTACAGGTGTTGGATATGGTGGTCATCATGTAAAAGAAAGTTAGCAATATTCAGGTATGCAAGAATAATAATTTGTTAATTGAGCAAGACAAGTAGTATAATCTCTTTATTCTCTTGACCTTTAGTAACATTAAATAAATCAAATTAGATTATGTTCTGCTACTTTATTGAAAAAAAAAAAAGTATTATATATTGTGTATGACTTAATGAGTATAATGTCCTTGAGCCAAGGGTTCCTTGGTGGGGCATTACAAGGTATATTTGTAAGTTAGACTAAGTATTTGAATGACTTATTGAAAATATTTGGAATGGAAGATTCTAAACCTATTGGAACACCTATGGTAACCAGACATAAGTTATCTAGCAAAGATGAGACACCAGCAGTTGAGTAGAAAAAGTACAGATCTATGATTGGAGGATTGTAGTACTTGACACATACAAGACCTGATATAGCACATTCAGTGGGGATTGTAGTGAGATTTCAAGTAGAACCTAAAGAATCACATTATGCAGTAGTAAAGAGGATACTGAGATATCTGAAAGGAACAATGGATTATGGATTATGGTATGAGAATTCTGATGATTTTACTTTATGTGCCTATACTGATGTAGATTGGGGAGGTAGCGTTGATGAAAAGAAAAGCACCAGTGGTGGAGCCTTTTTTCTTGGAGGAAAATTGGTCTCTTGGCTAAGTAAGAAGAAAAATTGTATTTCACAAAGCACAGCAGAAGTAGAATATGTTGCAGCAGCAAATAATTGTAATCAGATTATTTGGATGAAGCAGATGTTGAAAGATATTGGAATAAAGTTTGATGAGCCTATTGTTATACATTGTGACAACACCAGTATAGTGAGTATGTCAAAAAATCTTGTTTTACATTCTAAGACTAAACATATTAAGATCAAGTATCATGTTGTAAGAGAGAAAGTTGTAGAAAAAGAAGTAAGATTGGAGTACATAAGTATAAAGGAGCAGATAGCAGATATATTTACAAAGCCTTTACCTAAGGATACATTTGTGTATCTGAGAATTGAGAATTGATGTAGATGATTGCATCCATCCCAACCTATTTTTGAGAATTGATGAAAATGATTGCATCCATCCAGTGGTATATGAGCCCTATCTTTCTTCTGGATTGGATGTTGGAACTTCCTCTATGGGGGAGTTTATGAGCCAAGTCATGAGGACTCTTGTTATTGTATTCTTCTGAAAAGTGTCTTTTGACATTAAGTTGTTGTTGACTTAGTGATAGAATTTTTGTCATTGATGTCAATGGGGGAGAGATATACATGAAAAACATTATGGATTGTATGAGAGAGCTGAATAGGAAAACAAAGCAAGATTTGATTTGATATTTTGCAGTGATGTTGTAGTATTGGATTTCTAGAACATTGGATGTTTTTCATCTATGTTGCCATCAATGCCAATGGGGGAGATTGTTAGGAATTAATGAAAAGTGTTTTGGCAGTCATTCTGTAGCAGTTGTTGTTGCATTCATGACTTGGATTGTCATTGATGTCAACACAGTGATATTCTGGATATTAGTAGGAAAATAGGTACAGTTTTGTTTTGTGCACATGTTGTATTGCAGATTGGATTTTGTGAAATTGATGGTATGTTCTTTGGTGTGTTATTAACCTATGGTTAACAGTGCAAAAACAAATTCATTCATTTGTAAGAGTTATGAGCATTTTGGTGAAAGTAGTGTTTCTGTGTAGCGATGTTTAGAAATCAGAGGATATCTCTTAGCTAGGATGGAATCTAATTTTTTGCAGTTAAAGGGATGTTGGAGACTCATTAATGATGATGTGGTTCATAGTGAAAACTAATAGGATATGTTTGGAGAAGGTTACAGTAACTGGAAGCCGACAGTTTTTGTGAATTCTGTGTGTAGCGTGTAGAATTTATTATTTTGTAATTGAGGACCGACTCATTTGTAATTATTTGAGTTTGGTATATAAGAAGGAATTTTTTCCTTATTGTAATGTGTAGTATGAAGATTGTGATCCGAATATATGCATGAAGTGAAGAAAAGAGCTAATTCAGTGATGAAGGAAGACTTGTGAGTATAGAGATCTGGAATTGTGATCTTGTGCAGAGAGTGCAGTTTTGGCACATTGTGAAGGAGGTAATATATTTCATATTATTTTATTGAATAATTCTAAGATCTTTTGGACAGTGGGTTCAGAGATCTTGCCTTGAAGCTATTTGGGCAGTGGGTCCTTCTGTCTTCCATAAACTCTTAACCGGGTTAGAATCTTTTAACAGGGATTCAAAATCTCCTAACAAGGATTTATATGTACTGAATGTATTTCATAAGACTCCTAATAGGGTCCATCCTCTAACAAGGAACTTTCATATTAGTGCATCATTTTGTGGGCATCATTCCCACTAGGGTTTACTCTTTTCAAGAGGTTCCCTAGTTAACATATCTTGTGTTATTGTGCAATTGTGTATTATTATCTTTCTATGGTTGATCAGTTCATTGATTATATTGTTTAAATTTGTTGAATGGATAAATTATTAGATAACTGATTCACCCCCCCCCCCCCCTCTCAGTTATCTTGGGGATCTTTACTTTCTAACAATTTCTTTATCCATACCACCTGATTGCAATTGATAGCAGTAGCAACATATTCAACTTTAGTAGTAGATTGTGAAATGCAATTCAGATTCTTGTCAAAACAACAAGTCTTTCACCCAAGAATAATATTCCACCACTTGTACTTTTCCTATCATCCACATTTTTAGCCCAATTAGCATCGGTATAAACACTTAGCAAAAATTTCCTTTGTGACCATACAAAAGTCCATAATTTGTTGTTCCTCTTAAATATATGAATATCCTCTTTACTACAGTTAGGTGTGTTTCCTTAGGATTTGCTGACAATATTGCAACCAAACCAACTACTTGTGCAATATGTGGTCTACTATGCAATACATATTGTACTTGTCTAATCATAGATTGGTACATAGTTTGATCAACTTCATCAGATTCATAATCCTTAGATAGTTTACAATCGGTAACTATTGGGGTTCCAATAGGTTTTGATTCCTCAAGTCCAAAGGTCTTCAATATCTCTTTGATGTATTTAGACTGACTGATGTAGATATCATTATCAAGTTGTGAAACTTTCAAGCCAATGAAGTATTTGATATCACCTATCATTTATTTCAAATTCATTTCTCATTGGTTTAAGAAATTACCTACTTAAGTCATCATTACCTCCAAATATTATATCATTAACAAAGATTTCAGTACGTAGTAACTTGTTTTCTTCATCAACCTTTAGATAAACATTGTTGTTTTCACTTGTTCTGACAAATACATTATTTATAAGATATGAGTGAAGTCTCTCATACCATGCTCTAGGTGCTTGTTTCAATTCATAGAGTGCCTTCTTCAGTTTGCAAACCAAATCTTGTCCATTATTCTTCTTAAAACCTTTAGGTGGTTCAATATAAACTTCCTCTTCTAGTATACCATTCAGAAAGAAGATTTCACATCTATTTGATAAACCTTGAATTTATTGTAAGATGCATAAGAAATTAGTATCCTTAATCCTTCTAATCTAGAAATAGGTGCAAAGGTCTCACCATAATCCAATCCCTCCTCTTGTGCATATCCTTTTCAAACAAGTCTTTCTTTTTTTTTTTCTCACCACTTCTCCTGTTTCATCCATTTTATTTCTAAATAACCATTTAGTTCCAATCACATTATTATCTACCAATCAGGATACTACATTACAAGTTTCATTCTTCTCTATGTTTTCTATCTCTTCTCTCATTCCATTCAACCAATCATCATATTTCATTGCATCCTTAAAATTTCTAGGCTCAAACTTAGAAAGTAAGTAGGTGTTCTTTCTAGCTTTCCTTCTAGTTCATACTCCAATATTCTTATCTCCTAGTATTTTCTTAAGAGTGATTTAACTTTACATAGCTAGGTAAGGTAGGCCCAAATCTCTATTTCTCAGCTTCATTCCAAATAGGTGTAGCATAATTTTCTTGTTCCTCTTGTCTTTGTTCATTCTGTTCAATAGGTTCATCTTGCATCACTAGTTGCATATATGTTATCCCATTGCAATCTTCAGGTTTCCTCCTTCTTGCTTCATCATTTTCATCAGAAAAGTCATCCACTTTTACTTTAGCACTTTGAATTATATTATTTTTCCTCTTGTTTAAGCACTTGTAAGCTTTACTCTTAGATGAATATCCCAAAAATATTCCTTCATCACTTTTAGCTTTAAAGTTTCCTATGTTTTCATGCGTCTTAATAAAGCATCTAATACCAAAGATTTTGAAATAACTTATATTAGGAGTGTGTCCATACCATAGTTCATAAGGTGTCTTTCCTATTCCTTTCTTTTTCAAAACTTTGTTCAAAGTGTATACAAAAGTGCTAACAACTTCTCTCCAAAACATTTGTGCAACACCCTTTTATATCATCAAAGTCCTACACATTCAACCATTGACCTGTTTCCTCTTTCAACTATTCCATTCTTCTATGGAGTCCTAGGAGAAAACATTTGTCTTTTAATCCCTTCTTTACAATAGGAAACAAATTCATGTGATGTAAATTATTGACCTCTATTGACCTTAAGCATTTTAAGCTCCTATCAGTTTCCTTTCCCTTTCTTGCTTTGTAAATATTGAGCACATGAAAATCTTCTAATTTTTCTTTAAGAAACACAACCCACATCATCCTTGAATAGTCATCAATGAAAAGCATAAACTAATTATCTCCATAATAACTTTGAGTTCTCATAGGACCACATAAATTAGTATGCACCAAATCAAGTATATTCTCATATGAGTAGCCTTTAAAATTGAATGTAGAACTAGTAAGCTTCCCAAATTAACAATCTTTACAAACAACATTACTAGGTTTCACAAGGTAGGGAGGACCTCTAACAACTTTATTCTTACTGACTTTGATTAGGTTATCAAAATTAACATGAAAAAACCTCTTATACAATAACCAACTGTCTTCTACATTTCCAATCAAACATTTCTTAATAGATGGATTTAAGTAGATTAGGTTACCTCTTGTCAATTATCAAGTATCAATCAAATTTCCTTGTTTTTTATTTATCTTTCATATTCCTTTACTAAATTCCAAATCAAAATCATTTTTGATTTAGTTGAGAAACACTCAACAGGTTGTATTTCAGTCCTAATACCCAGTAGACATCATCACAATTTGTTATCTCATTTAGTGCTATAATGCATGTACCTTTTACCATACAAGGGATGTCATTACCAAACTTAACTGATCCTCCATCAAATTATTCAGGCTCAATGAATTTTCTCTTTTCATCAGTCATGTGATGTGTGCAGCCACTATCAATAATCCAATTCTAACTCATGTTCATAGTTCATATCAACATAGTTTCACTACCTTCTATCTTGTCTTCCTTCACAACAAAAAATATAATCTCCTTAGAATACTCATCATCATTTATAACCCCTTCTTCAACTAGATAACATGCTTTCTTTCCTTTATCCTTATATCTCTTATTCTTTTATTTCTTATTGTTATTAGGGAACCTCAATGCAATATGTCCAATCTTACTACATGCAAATCATTTCAAGGGTAATTTTCATTTATACTTTCCCTTTCCTCTAGGAAACCTTTTAGAAAACAAAGCTTCCAATTCCTCTTGTTCTTTTTCCTTAAAAATGATATCATCAATATTACTTCCATAAGATACTAAATCAGTTTGACTAGTAGGCTCAGAATTCCTTCTAGCATTTAGATAGGCCTTAAATGTTGCATCAGTTCTAGGAATGCTATTATCATAATTTCTCAACTCAAAGGAAATTAACTTTCCAACAACAGTGTGATCAGTGCAAACCTAACATGTTTGCAACATGCGTATACATTCAAACATTATCCTAAGTAGTATATACTTAACATATAGTAAATATATTTGCATGATACCTTAGATAGAGCTTAAATGGGAGGACCCTATCACCATTTGATTTTCTCTTAGATTAGGGATATTGGTGTGTTCTCAAAACACTTGGAGCATCTCCCCAAACATGGGTGGCATTTCTTTACCAATTCATGATGGGGAGGCTAGGATAGACTAGCTAGTTTATGCTTTGCTCCTTGCCCAATGACTCAAGTGTGCTCCCGACACCTATGGTTGATCTATAGGATTCCTTCTACATTCAAGGACCCCCTGACCTACTCAACCTACCCACCAAGTTCAATAAACTCACTCATCAACATCCCATGCTTTGCATTCTAGCTACTAGCCCTTATCTAGGCTTAATAAGGTCTTTTTGACTTATGCTTCTTTCCCACACTCCAACAGTGGATTTGATAGGTTCCAACTTGTTTTCAAGGCATTAGGCATCTACTTAAGTCATTGGTTTAGTTGGTTCTTCATCAGATTTAGGACTTACTTTGGAAAATAGGGCTACAAGGAGGAGGCCTAATTAGCCCTCCTTCCAGTTTCTTAAGGATTTTGAGGCTCTTCCTTCAAAGAAACACCACCCCTATCCTAAAGGAAAATTTCTACTAAGGACCCAAACTCAGAGATTTTTGGGGTCTTGGGTCACTGGCTGACCGTACAATGCTCGTACCATATAAGGAGGGTTTTAAGGGTTAATTAAGGTTTCAAGATCACAGTGCTAAAGTCTACAGCAGCACCACTTCCAGACCTATTCAAGACCTCTCCTCCACAATACTTAGCCTTCTTCCATTCATCTTGCATCCCTCTAAAGGGAATGCTATGAAACCTTACCTACTATATACTGGAGTCTTTTATCTGTCGCACATCCCTAGCCGGACTGCTCCTAGTTTGCCTAGGGATTTGTCAAACCACTGGTTGCACTTTCTTCCCGGGGCCTTTCTTTCATATTATACAAGGTTAGGGTCCAAGTTCTTAGACTCCATAATTCCATGGTATTCCCATGGTGGAATCAAGAGCTACAGGCCCTATTCCATTAGTGCCACCAAAATGAACAGTGGACTGTGAAACTTGATGAACCAAAGAAAAAAAACTAAACAGACAAAAATTAATCTAATTATAGGTAGATGGATTGAAACAAACACAAGATAACTATAAAATCAATGGATATCAATAGTGACACACTAATCCAATACTTCAAGCCATAAAAAAATGACTGTTAAACACTTTTTTTTTGTATATTCAGTCTCATGTTCCTGTACATCTGCCATACATACTACTTTCCAACCTCAAGATTAGGGTTAGAAATGTCTTATATATTCTTTCCTTTGAGTGTGTGCTTTGTTTTTAGGGATTTTTAGCCTCTTAGCATAAACAGTCATTACAAAAGGGAAAAGTTGCTTAGCAACTTTTGAGCAACTTTTAGTTGCTTGAGTAGCCTTTGCTCACTCATTCTAAAAGACCATTTCTAGGCCTTCTAAAGCATACTTGTGCTCATATAATAACAAAACACTAACTCCTAGACCACTAACTCATAGTAGAAACAAAGATCTCAAGATGACAACATTCCTTGAGTCAATGAGCATTACAAACTAGATAGACCAGTAGACTTCTAGGACTTCTACTGAGCCTAGACACAACAAAAATGAGTCAAACCCCTTGGTGACTCTTATTTTACTTCATAGCACTAGCAAACCAAAACATGAAGGTGAGGGTCCTCATAGAGGTGCTCCTGCACCATACTCCCCCTCAGCACAAGCTAAGGTACCTAGGGATCTAGAAGAGCTAGATCAACCCCAAATTTTTTGAATTGTCCTTCCTCTATCCAAGTGGCTTTAGATTCAGGCTAACCTACCCACTTGACCAGATGCTCCATATAGACCTAATGCCTAGTTTCCATCTTCACCCTAGATTCTAAGATTCTCTCTTCTTTAGCCAGTTCCTTCTTAGGCATGGCATTAGTGTCTGTCATGTAACACCTTTGGTGGAGCTATACCTTGCTGACTGATATCACCTTTAAATCTGATTAGGTCTACAACATTGAACACTGGTGAGATGGCTAAATCTGAAGGTAAGTCCACCTTGTAGGCATTCTCTCCATATATGGCTAAAATCTTGCATGGGCCTACTCTCCTCATGTATAGCTTAGTAGGCATTCCTTTTTGCATCCTTTCTTTGTTATGATGGACCATGACATAGTCCCCAATCTGAAACTCTACTTCTTTCCTCTTTTCATCCACTTTAGCCTTGAGTCTTTGAGTAGACTCCAAAATAAACTTCTTTACCTGCTCTTGTACCTCCTTGATAGTTTGAGTGAAATCTTCAGCTTGTCCACTCTTTAACTCCATAGAACCTAAGTCTCTCAACTCACACACTCCTCTAGGGTGTCTTCCATACACTATCTCAAAAGGACTCCTTCCTGTGGTCCTATTTACACTATCATTATATGCATATTCAGCCTGAGATATCACAAGATCCCAAGTCTACCCATACTCCTTTGTCAAACACCTTAGCAAATTGCCAAGCACCCTGTTGATGATGTTAGTTTAACCATTAGTTTGAGGATGGTATGTTGAATTGAAAGAGAGATTAGTTCCCAACCTTTTCCATAAGGTTTGCCAAAAAAGGCCCATGAACTTTCTATCCCTGTCAGACACAATGCTCAAAGGAAGTCCATGGATTCTGACTATCTCTTTAAAGAAGAGATGGGCTACATAACTTGCATTATGAGTAGTTCTACATGGAATGAAATGACTCATCTTAGAGAACCTTTCAACAAAAACATAGATGCTATCCATACCTGATTTAGTTTTAGGGAGTCCAACCATAAAGTCCATACTTACACATTCCCAAGGCCTATTTGGAACTGGTAGAGGTTGATAGAGTCCTGCATTGCTTGAAACTCCTTTAGCTCTTTGACATACTCCACATTGCTCAACATACCTCCTGACATCCCTTGCTAGCTTAGGCCAAAATTAGTATCTCTGTACTAACTCCAATGTCTTGTTGATACCAAAATGTCCACTTAGGTTTCCATTATGCTTCTCTTGGATCAGATTTTCCCTCATGGATCCTCTAGGTACATAAAGTTGATTACCTCTAAACAATAGTCCATTCTAAAGGGTGTAATCTGCAAACTCACCATGAAAATGGTTCTCAAACTCAAGGCACACCTTGTAGGATTGTGAGAAGTCTTCATCCTCCTCATATAAGTCTTTGAAACTTGCTATTCCAATGCTTTGCAGTTGTACCTCTTGGACAGTCAATAACTTCCTACTCAAGGCATCTGCTACCTTGTTGAGCTGCCCTTTCTTGTATTTTATTGTGAAGGTAAAGGATTGGAGATACTCCATCCACTTCAAGTTCCTATTACTAAGCTTCTCCTAAGTGTTTATGTAGCTTAAAGCTTGGTTATCAGTAAAGATAACAAATTCTTTTGGCAAAAGATAATGCCTCCACTTCTTGAGAGATTGTACTAATGCATACAACTCCAAGTCATAAGCTGAATATTTCTTCTTTGTCTCATTGATTTTATCATTGAAGAATGCCATAGGCCTTTGTTCTTGACTCAATATGCCCCCTACTACTATACCACTTGCATCACATTCAATGGTAAACAATTTGTCAAAAGTTGGTAAGAGTAGGATAGGTTTAGTAGCTACCTCTTGCTTCAATGTTTGGAATGCTTTCTCAGCTGCCTCAGTCCATTTGAACTTAGTTTTTAGTCCTCCTTTGATGGTTTCTAATACTGGTACACAAATCCCACTGAAGTTCCTTACAAAATTTCTATAAAATTGGGCTAAACCATGAAAAC
Source organism: Chamaecyparis obtusa (assembly GCA_027943335.1). Lineage (NCBI taxonomy): Eukaryota > Viridiplantae > Streptophyta > Pinopsida > Cupressales > Cupressaceae > Chamaecyparis > Chamaecyparis obtusa. The sequence goes on from BSBK01008037.1 coordinate 314,667, forward strand.
TTCTAACTTCTGTCCCTATTTTTGGGGTAGGCCAATTCAAGATTGCCTCCACCTTGCCCAAATAAACTAGCTCTTGCTGCATGAACTCACATTTCTCCAAATTGATGGCTAACTACTCTTCATGGAGTCTCTTCATAACCAACCTTAAGTGCTCAGGATGCTCTACTTTTGTTTTTCTATAGATGAGTATATCATCTAGATACACCACTACAAATCTTCTTGTGAAGTCCTTCAAGACCTCATTCATTAACCTCATGAAAGTGCTTGGCGCACTGGTAAGCCCAAATGGCATTACAAGACATTCATACAATCCATATATGGTTTTGAAAGCAGTCTTCCACTCATCACCCTCCTTAACTCTTATTTGGTGATAACCACTCTTTAAATCCAGCTTGGTAAAATACATAGCACCTCCTAAGCAATCCATCAAATCTTCTATTCTTGGAATTGGGAACCTATACCTAATAGTGATCCAGTTAATAGCTCTTGAATCTGTGCAGAGTCTCCATTTTCCACCTTTCTTAGATGCTAAGACCACTAGGACTGCACATGGACTAATACTCTTCTTGATTAGCCCTTGATCCAATAACTCTTGCACTTGTCTTGCTACCCCTTTGTTCTGATCCAAGGTAAGCTTGTAGGCTACTTTGTTGGGTAGAGAAGCACCAGGTACAAAATCAATTTATGACTTATAGCTCTTCTTGGAGATAAGGTGGTAGGGGTTCCATCACTTACTATATCTTTGTATTCTCCAACATTTGCTGCACTTCTAATGTTAAATCTACCTACAACTTCTTGTCTTCCTCCTTTGGCTTCACCATGATAGCACACCCTATGGTCTCCTCATCCTGTAATGCATGTAGAAACTCCTTACCATTGCTAAGAAACACAATAGGTGCTCTAGAAGTACCTTCTTCATTCTCAGTTATGGACTGAATTTTGAATGTTCTTCCATCTTTCTTGAAAGAAATGGAGTTCTCCTCTCCATCATAGATCATCTTTCTGTCAAATTTCCAAGGTCTTCCCAATAGAAGATGTCATGCATCCATGGGTAAAACATCACAAAGAATTCTTTCCTTATAGCCTCCAATAGAAAAATCTACCCATGTCTACTCATTAACTAGCACACTTTTCTCCTGGTTCAACCAAGTTACCTTGTATGGATTTGCATGTGGAACCTTTGTGAGTTTAAGCTTCTTTGCTACTTCCTCTTCTATGATGTTATCTGTAGATCTTGAATCCACAATAACCTTGCAAACTTTTCCTTGTATCTTGCACCTGACTCTAAAAAGAGCCCTTCTTTGCTTGGGTTCACCTTGATTAGGTTGCCTAATAAGTACCCTTCTGAACATAAGGTTCTCACCCATTTCTAATTCCAATTTGCTGACCTCATTAGTGCATGAGCTGCTATTTTCCTCTTGGGTATAGGGTACCCTCTTCTCATTATGTGAGGTTAAAGGTTTATTAGGAAACCTATAGGCAAGGTCTCCAAGCTATCCACACTGATAACACTTCATGGTGGAAAAGTAGGAACTACTCCTTCTTGTTCCTCTTCCTCTACCATAAGATCCTCTTGTACTAATTTTTGAACTGTGTTCCAAGAGTCTACTTTCACCTTGGTTTCTTGATTCACCACCTTTAGTAGAACCTCCTCTTTGACCCCCTCTAGAGTCTCTACCTCTTCCTTTGTTCTTGGAATTAGGTTCTTGCTTTCTCCTCTATTTGTCTTTGAGCTTTTGTGCCATATGCTAACAACCAAGTATGGTGGTAGGAGTGAACAAACTCATCTCTTCTACTATGCTCCACTTCAAGCCACTGAGATACCTTTCCACTTTAATTCTTTCATCCTCTTGGATCTTGGATCTCAAACTCAACTTGTGGAACTCTTTAGTGTAGGTGGCTACATCCATCTACTTCTATCTGAGGTTCAATCTCTTCCTATGCTATTGTATTTCATAATCAATTGGTAAGTAGGCTTCCTTGACTTTATTGACCATAGATTTCCAATTAGAGATAGGATTCTTTCTCTCTATCTCCCTTTCACCTTGCAAGTAGTTCCACCAGGTTAATGCTTGTCCTCTCAACCTAGATTTGGCCACTTTGAACTTTTGTGCCTCTAAGATCTCTTCACATTCAAAGTGATTCTCCATGCCCTCAATCCATTGCATCACAAGCTTAGTATCCATCCTGCCAGTTAGTAATGGGACATCTTCTAGTGCTTTGACTATGATAGCCTTCATGGCTTTGAGAAATTTATCATCTTGTGTTGGAGCATTAGGTGTAGGTACATCATCATAAAGAGTCTTCTCTTTCCCCTTAGCATCTTGATCCTCCATTCTAACATTCACCTTATCCTCTTTTGCTTGGACATCATCCAAGAGTTGCTCCATTTGCATCAATCTTTCCTGCAGGAGTCTATTGGCTTCCTTGTGATCTTCTAACTTCTTAGAAAGATCTTCATTGGTCACCATTTTTTGTATTTGAGATGATCCAATTGATTCTTCTGGTGGTTGAAACATCCACCTTTCACTTCCCAAGCCTTAAGAGGCTCTGATACCAATCTGATGGGGAGGCTAGGATAGACTAGCTAGTCTATGCTCTGCTCCTTGCCCAATGACTCAAGTGTGCTCTTGACACCTGTGGTTGATCTATAGGATTCCTTCTACATTCAAGGACCCCCTAACCTACCCAACCTACCCACCAAATTCAATAAACTCACTCATCAGCATCCCATGCTTTGCATTCTAGCTACTAGCCCTTATCTAGGCTTAATAAGGTCTTTTTGACTTATGCTTCTTTCCCACATTCCAAAATTGGATTTGATAGGTTCCAAGTTGTTTTCAAGGCATTAGGCATCTTCTCTAATCATTGTTTTAGTTGGGTCTTCATCAAATTTAGGACTTGCTTTGGAAAATAGGGCTACAAGCAGGAGGCCTAATTAGCCCTCCTTCCAGTTTCTTAGGGATTTTGATTTCCTTGCTTCAAAGAAACACCACCCTTTTCCTAAAGGAAAATTTCTACTAAGGACCCAAAATAAGATATTTTTGGGGTCTTGGGTCACTGGCTGACCGTACAATGCCCGTACCATATAAGGAGGGTTTTAAGGGTTCATTAAGGGTTTCAAGATCATAGTGCTAAAGCCTGCAAAAACACCACTTCTATACCTATTCAAGACCTCTCCTCCACAATACTTATCCTTCTTCCATGCATCTTGCATCCCTCCAAAGGGAATGCTATGAAACCTTACCTACTATCTACTAGAGTCTTTTATCTGTTGCACATCCCTAGCCGGACTGTTCCTAGTTTGCCTAGGGCTTTGTCAAACCACTAGTTGCACTTGCTTGCTAGGGCCCTGATTGCATATTATACAAGGTTAGGGTCTAAGTTCTTAGACTCCATAATCCCATGGTATTCCCATGGTGGAATCAAGAGCTACAGGCCCTATTCCATCAGTGCCACCAAAATGAACAGTGGACTGTGAAACTTGATGAACCAAAGAAAACAAACTAAACACACAAAACTTAATCTAATTATAGGTAGATGGATTGAAACAAACAAAAGATGACTATACAAGAAATGGATATCAACAGTGACACACTAATCCAATACTTCAAGCCATAAAAAAAGAATGTCAAACACTATTTTTTTGTATATTTAGTCTCCTATTCCCATACATCTATTGTACATACTACTTGCCAACCTCGAGATTAGGGTTAGATAGGTCTTATATATTCTTTTCTTTGAGTGTGTGCTTTGGTTTTAGGGTTTTTTAGCCTCTTATCATAAACAATCATTACAAAAGGGAAAAGTTGCTTAGCAACTTTTGAGCAACTTTTAGTTGCTTGAGTAGCCTTTGCTCACTCATTCTAAAAGACCATTTCTAGGCCTTCTAAAGCACACTTGTGCTCATATAATAACAAAACACTAAATCCTAGACCACTAACTCATAGTAGAAACAAAGATCTCAAGATGACAACATTCCTTGAGTCAATGAGCATTACAAACTAGAAAGACCAGTAGAATTCTAGGACTTCTATTGAGCCTAGACACAACAAAAATGAGTCAAACCCCTTGGTGACTCTTATTTTACTTACATAGCACTAGCACACCAAAACATGAAGGTGAGGGCCCTCATAGAGGTGCTCCTACACCAATTCACAAGCATCATGTTTCATTGTTGGCCAATAATACCCGACTCGAAGAAAATTCTTTTCTAATACCATGCCACTCATGTGGGCACCGCAAATTCCAGCATGGACCTCTTGTAAAGCCAGGATGGCCTTGTTTGAATCTAAACATCTAGAGAGGATGTTATGATATCATTGATGATAAAGGGTGTTGGCTACAAGAGTGTAGCAGGAAGATCTTTGAATTAGGCTTCTACATTGGGTGTTGGTGAGATGGGGAGATATGATACCATTTTTAAGATATGCATGGATGTCGCGGTACCATGGGGACTGGGTACCAACCAAGACACACACTTTCTGAATCGGTGTTCTCATAAGAAAGCATGTATAGCTACTCGAATAAGAAATAATATTGTGATGAGTCATGAGGGATTTCAAATAAGGATCTGATGGTTGCCATTGCATTGGCCACTTTGTTCTGAAGCCTTAGTATCTACGTGAATTGTAGGCTCAAGAAATGCTCTTTCAATCTATCTGCCAATTCCTTGTATGGTAGCATCTTGCCATCCTTTTTATTAAATTCATCTAGGACTTGCTTGATAATCAATTGTGACCTCCAAATGCTTTTAGTTCTGTTATATTCCATTGGATGGCTATTTTGAGGCCTTAGATGAGTGCCTCATATTCTACAATGTTATTAGTACATGGGAATCCTAATTTGAATGATTTTGGAATATAGTCACCTTGAGGTCATGTGATGAATAGGATTCCTGACCCTAATCCATGTGATGTGTAGGAGCCATCAATGTATAGCTTCCATATTGGTTTTTCTTTGATCATACATAGATGCTCATCAGGAAATTTCATGATTAGTGGATATGCATCCACTAGAGGTGCTTCAACTAGATGATCATAAATTACTTGTCCTTTGATTACTTTTTGATCTATGTACTGGATGTCAAACTCACTAAGTAGCATGACCCATTTTTCCATATGACCTATGAGAGTTGTGCTTGATAACAAATACTTGAGTGGGTCCACTTTTGAGATGAGCTTGATTGTATGGATAAGTATGTAATGTTTGAGATTTTGGGTGGTTAAGACCACTGTGAGCCATGATTTCTCCATTGGTTAATAATTGAGCTCATAGCTGAAAAGGGTTCAACTGATATAATAAATGGATCTCTCTTTGTTGTCATCATCATGTTGTGCTAAGAGCGCCCCCAGTGATATAGTGCTTGCTGAGATGTAGAGTATGAGAGGGCATCTTGAAACTGGTAGTACAAGGATGGGAGAGTTAGCTAGATATTATTTTAACTTCTCAAAGCTTCTTTGACAAATAGGATCCCATTTGAAGTTGGTGTGCTTGCAGAGAATATTTGTGAAAGGTTGGCACTTGTCCACCAACTATGAGATAAATCAAAGCACTGATTGGAGCTTTCCTTATAGGATCCTGAGTTGCTTGAGTGTTCTAGGAGGAGGCATTTCCATGATGGCTTTGACCTTTGTGGGATCAATATCTATTTCACACTGTGATATGATGAAGCCTAGGATCTTTCCAAATCTTACACCAAAGACACATTTCTTTGGATTTAGCTTCAAGCCATAATGATGCAGACAATCGAACATGCTTTCAAGGATGTCTAGGTATCCACCTTGTGTCTTAGATTTTGCAATAATATCATCCACATAGTCTTTCAAGATTTTGTGTATCATATCATGGAAGATGGCTGATATTTCACTCTGATATGTGGCTCCTACATTCTTTAGCCCAAATGGAATCATATTGCAGTAGAAGGCACCCCATGTTATTGTGAACACTATTTTTTGATGATCTTCTTCTTCTATTATGATCTGATTGTATCTCAAGAAGCTATCCATGAGTGAAAACATCGTATGGCCCACTATGAGATCTACTATCACATCGATGTTAGGTAGTGGGAAATCATCTTTAGAAAATGCTTTGTTTAAGTCCCTGAAGCCTATGTAGATTCTTATCTCTCCTAAAGGTTTGGTGATAGGCACCATGTTGGAGATCCATTCTGAATAATCAATGGCTCTGATGATTTTGGATTGTAGAAGCTTTTCTAGTTCTACTTTTACCAATAGGGCTACCTTAGGATGCATTTTGTGTAGCTTCTACTTTACTGGCTTGGCATTAGGGTTCACTATGAGATTGTGCACAACTAGATTTGGATCAAGCCCAGGAATATGTGTATACAACCATGCAAAATTGGTGGTGGCTTCTTGTAGAAGTGCAGTGAGAGCCATTTCTTCACCCTCTGTTAGAGATGTTGCAATGTAGCTAATTCTTGGGCATTCTTCTATGCCCAAGTTGACTAGCTTTGTTTCCTCAATGATGATGGGTGACTTCTCTAGTTTGTAATCTTGGATGGGAGGAAGAGGCAAGTCTTCATCTTTTGGTGCCTTAGAGAGGTTTTCATCAGAAGATACACCCTTTATTTTCACCCTTTTAGAGTCAAAATGCACCCTAGAAGGGTTTTCACATTAGGACTCATTCTTTTCTTTTTCTTTTTCAATTTTGTGGCTAAAGCTTGCCTCTTCCTCAAAATATCCTTTGGGGTCGACCTTGCAGACATGAACTAATTCCTAATGTTTTTCTGATTGTTGGCCTGATGTTCCCATGAATCTTAGGAGTGCTTTTGTGCTTTGGAATTCATCAATATGTGTGACACTTGGTTGGTCCCAGTATATGAGTTCTTGATGGATGAGGGGAAGTTCTATGATGTTAATGGCAAGTTGATGGAGGACAGAAGTGCCCAGGAGGGTATCATCATCAAAGATATCATCATAGGATTTATTTTCTTCCTCTTTAGGGATGTCTTTGATCTCTATAAGGTCATCCTAGCTATTCAAGAAGGTAATGTTGGTTAAGTTGGTGTCCCTAGTTATGGTATTTGATTCTTGTGTATGCAGGTGAGGGGTATTAAAGACAAGACCTTGATGCTTTGGATTCTTTGAGGCTTTGATTGGGTCTTTGCTTCTTCCTTCTTGTGGTCCTAGACCACCACCTTGGTATTTCCATTGTTTAGTGGCATACTTGTGTGATGCTAGATATTTTTCTTTGAAGTAATTGAGAAGCTCAGTGTCAGGAGGTGGGTAATCTCTGTATAGCCACTAGTTGATGTCAAGGTGCATCTCAAGTCTATCTATATTTCCATGGGAAACAAACATCAATGGTCCCAATTTCTTGATTTCATGATTGGCTTGAGTAGGATTTCTTTGGTGACTTGGGCACCCTTGTCTATGTGGATCCAAAGTTAGGGCCCCTATTGAAAATGCATCAGTTAGGCTATATTCAACACAACCCTAGTTGTTGATCTTGACAGAAGAGAGATTGGAGGCAAGGATAGTCTCTCGATCACTATGGGATCGGGATGAGCTAGCAACAAAGCTACCAATTTTCATTCTAGGATAATTGGTGGAATGAGGGAATGATGCTTCCATCACACGATAGTATGAAAAAGGTTGGGGGTCTTCATGGATGGTGATCTCAATGCCTTGATGTAGAAATTTGATGCACTAATGATAGGTAGATGGTACAAATTTGATGGAATAGATCTATGGTCAGCTGAGGAGGGTGTTATATGGTAGATCGAGATCAACAAAGTGGCAGATAGTGTCTTGAGTTGCAAGGCCTAGCTTGATAGGAAAAAGAATGGTACCTTTAGAGGTATGCTCCAAGTTATCGTATGCCTTGATGGTGACAACCTCATGTGATATGTGAGCCTCTATAAACAATATTTGTTGAATGAACTTTAGAGTACACAAATTTAGGGATGATGCATTATCTATTAGGACCCTTTTAATGGAAAAGTCTCTGATCATGATGGTGATGCAGAGAGGGAGATTGTGATCAGGCTCAACAATTGGAATATTCAATGGCTTGAAGGAAAGAGCACAAGATGCTGATAAATGTCCCAAAAACTTGATGGCATTTATGTCTATGGGGACATGTCCTTCTTGGAGAGTTTAGTTGAGGATTTCTTGATGGATGGGTGAAGTGCAAAGAAGGTCAAGGATGGAGATTTGGGCAAGTGTATTCCCAAGATGTTCTATAAGATTATATTGTGCATTATGTGTTGGCCTTGGATTAGCACTAATGACATATATCTATCCTCTCTGGGTGGTAACAACACATTGACTATCTCAACCCATAACATGGATGACATTGATTGTGGGTTCAACTTGGGTTATGCAATATCCAATAATTTTTTTGTAGTTGATATGGGTAGTAGTATAGTATTTATGATCAACATGGTCTCCTTGATTGCCTTTGCCTTGGTTCTGGGGTGTAGGATCGGCATTGGCTTGGTTCTTTTTGGAATTCTATTGAGGGAAGACATTTTGATATATTTGTAGATTGGCATTAGGTGAGGCTTGGGCAGGTGTATCCACTTGGATATCTTTTTTTTCGATGAGATCTTCGATATAGTTCTTTAGTTTCATACACCATAGGGTTGCATGTCCTTTAACATGATGATAATCATAGTATTAATGATCTTTGTGCCAGTTAGGCTTGGGAGTGGCATCATAAAATTGTTGGGCTAGTGGGTAAGTGATTAGGTTAGCCTTGGCCAGTCAATGAAAAATTATGTCTAGTGGTTCACCAAGAGGGGTGAAGGTTCACTTTTGGTGACTAGACTCAACGCCTGTTCTAATTGGGAGTAGTGGATATGGCATTGGTTTGATTGGTTGGATTGCCTTGGTTTGCATGCTATGGGTAATTCTGCATAGGCTGTTGATTGATTTGAGGTTGTTGTTTTTGATATGTAGGGGTTGTAGGACTAGCCACAATGATTTGGACATGCTTGGTGACAATGGATCTATTGGTAAGAACATTCTTATTTCTATTCTAGTAGCAGGTTTGTCTATTGGGCTTACTATGGGAATCATCCTTGTAAAGCCAAAATGTGCCTTCATCTAAGAGGCCTCTTTCGATATCTATCCCTTTGCTTTTTATGTCCTGGTAGGTTTGGATGTAGTTCATCCTCATGAAGTAGGATAGTTTTGGATGTAGGTTATCGATAAAGATCTTCATAAGATGTTTCTTAGGGGGCTAATATGATAGCATAGTAGTGATGTTTTTCCATCATTGCAAGTACTCGGCTAGGATTTCTCCTCATTTCTACTTCAAGTTGCAAAGGTCTAGCAAACACAACTCATTCCTGACATTGTGGGAATATTAGGAAATGATCTTCTCAAAGAGTTTCACAAAGGTTGTGACTGTTCCATAGGGTTTCTTATAAAACCACTCAATAGCAATTCCTCCCAAGCTCTTGGGGAATAGGCGGATAAGGAAATTGTCACTATAAGCCACTTGTTGGAATGTCGTATAGAACTCCTTTGTATGATTGATGAGATCTCCTTTCCCTTGATATTTATCAAACTAAGGTGTCTCAAAGTGTTTGGGAAAGGGGATGGCTATGATTGATCCATCGAAGGGATAAGGATAGACCTTGTCAAATTTGAAGGCCTTTCTCTCTATTTTGGCCTTGAGCTTCTTAAGAGTGTTCTTCATTTCCTCCCACTTGGTGTTGATCAAAATTAGAGTGGGTAATCCCATTGGGAAAGGATCTGATGGTCCTGGTGAATAAGAATGATTTTGTGGTGGATATTGTGGTGTGGGATATGGAGACTTCCTAGCAAGATAGGTGGATTTGAATGGATGTTGGGGTGATGGCTGGTAGGGATGATATTGCTGCTGACATGTAAGAGAGTATTGATGCAGAGGATATGAAGTGGTTTGTTTCTGCTGGGGTTTGATGGGGCTTTTTTTCTTAGAGATGACAAGATATTGCTATAGTGGTGGGTAAGAGGATGCATGTTGCTGCTAGGGAATAATGGGATGTTTTTGTTGCTGTGTTGTGAAGTATTGCTCCAGTGGAGGAGGCTGATGGAATGGTGCAACATGCTAATAAGATTGACCTTGGTGCACTTGGATTTGATCTTGGCTAATGTAGGTCAGATGCATCCCTTGATTTCTTAGGGGTGGTACGGATGTTGGGAAGCCGGCGATGGGAGGTGGTGTTGGAAAAATGGTTAGCGCTCCCCTCAGGATTCGTGACATGGCTTAACTACCTTCTATGTCTTCTATAAGTCTAGTGATTGTATCAGGCATTAATAGGTCAATCCTTTGGTGCAAAGACAACCACTACTTGTAACAAGTGGTATCAGAGCTTGGTCATAGGTTCAAATCCCCTTAGGTATCATTGATGGGGATATTGTTGGCAAAATGGTCAGTGCTCCCCTTGAGATTCATGACATGGCTTAACTACCTTCTGTGTCTTCTATAAGTTTAGTGGTTGTAACAAGTGGTTGCACAAGGTAGCTGGTGAGATGAGATGAAATTTTTTGTTGGGGTTGTGGAACTATTTGAGAAGTGGTAGGTGGTACAAATAGTAGATAGTTAGTATAGGAAGGAAAGGATGAAGTTGGTGGAGGTTACGATTGTTGTTGTTATGGTACTAGAGTGAAAGTGACTTGTTTGTTTGGAGGCATGGATATATGGGATTGGGTTGGTATACCCAGAGCTTGCATTTCTAATTTAGTGAGGCCCCAATGAGAGCTAGTTCATGGTGGGAGTTGCGATGCAGAGGATGTTGGAAATGAAGATGTGATGGTGGGTGTTTGGGATATAGATGGTGGATTTTGAGATCCCATGGAGGGAATCCCCATCATGAAAGTAGTTTGCTAGGGTTGTGTACTAGAAATGAAAGGTGGAAGTGGAACATACACTTGGGTGAATGCTTCTTGGGGAGTGGAAGAAAATTCTTTTGTTTCCCATGAAAAGGGGGGTGCTAATGTGGAATCTTTCTAAGTAAAAGAGGGAAACAATTGTGTTTCCCATAGAAAAGGTGATGTTGCTTGGCTCATGGATGGTGGAGGAAATCTTTGTGTAACTACTTATGTCAGAGGTGGAGGTTTGTTTTGTGAGATGTTTTTGGCCTAAGTGGTGGCTTGGGATGATATAGAAGATGATGGTGTTCCCATGATGGAAAAGGGAGTGGATTGTGTTGTTACTCATGTTGTGGTATTTGTGAAGCTTCTTTGCAAGAGATGGGGGATGGGTGAGGCTTCTTAAGATATGTGTAAGTTAGGATAGTGGATTTTTTGAATGATCAAGGTGTAGGTTTTAGCTGGGATGTGGATGGTATCGGTGAGGATGAGAGGCTGGAGATGTGGTGGAATGGAAGTACCCTCTTGCACAAAGTTTTCAATTATAGCCTATCGATTCTGATCAATGATTACACTCACCATTTGTGCATGTCCTGGATGGCTAATGAAAGTTTTATTGGAACATAAAGTGGGGGGTCTATTGGGATCATCCCATACATTCTCAACTTGTAGGATTTATGGATTGTAAGTTATCATCACGTTGGTGGGATTGTTAGGATTAGATGAACTAGTGGCTAGATTGGGATCCATATTTCTTCTCCTCTTGGATCGCATCTTGGCAGGCATGAAATGTAGATCTAAGGATGAAAATGTAGATGATGGGATGGATGAAAGAACTCTAAGGATGATGGATGTAGATCTAAAGAATCTCTAAAGATGGTGGATTTATAGGATGTGATGCATGGACTTGGGACAACTTAAGGATGATGGGATGCCGAAAGATGGTGGGATGCTAGATTTGGTTTTGAAGAGATGATGGAATATTGGTGGAGGATGATGGAGGATTTACTAAGTATCAGTCAAATGAGTTTCTTTTTCCTGATGTAGGATCAAACAGGATTGGATTGTCAACCTAGCATAGACTAATGATCTTCGGTTGATAGGATTCTTGTGAATGTACGCCAATCTATTGTTCAAGATGATGAGGCTTACAAGGACAAGTATGGATTCCATAGATAATGCTCTATCAAAGGGTGGAGATTTTTGATTTGGGATAAGGATTTGAAGTAGCTCAAAGGATAGGACACAAAGTGTTTTGGGATCTAGTTTAATGGATTTGGTTCAAGGGTCATGGTTTCTTTCTTGGATGTTGGATGTGGGATTGCATCAAGGATGAAGGATGATGACAAGAATTCTGATTGTGGATTATTGATAAAAGGGTGATGAAAGATGATTGAAATGATGCTATTCTAAGAGGATAACCTAGATGTAGCTAAAAAAGGAAGACTTATGATGCAACTAGGAAGATGATAAATATACACCTAAGGATGGATGTTGAGGCAATGATGAATCTAAGGATGATCTAGGATGCAAAAGAATTTTGAGATAGGATTGGGGGATTTTGAAGGAATGGTGGATATACGATGGGCCAAACTAGTCCTTGCTCTCTAGGTTGATATAGAGACAATTAACTTGGAACCGGTATGCAAACTACTTAACCCTAGCATTATAGCCCATGTTGTCCACTTTCTCTTGATATTTCTCTTCTTGGATTACCTTGAGGGAAGGTTGGTGATCTTTTAGGTTTCTTTTTGCAACCTTCTTCTCTTGATGGACTTGGGATTTGGGAAGCTTGGATTTCTTGTGTTTGATTGAATCAGACATATCTTGGAAAGTTTTGGCAATTAGATTGAAACAAAGCTTTGGGTATCTAATTTTGAAGGATCTCCTTCTCCAAGGATGTCTGAATACCTTTGATCAAGATTTGGATCAGTTTTGATGTCTCTAGTGGCAAAGGATAATTTCAACAAAAGACACTCTAAAAGAAGTCCTGACAAAGGACAAAGAAAATTTATGAGATACAAGCAAATGACTGATCACTAACTCTGATAATGCTTCTGAAAGATGTGTATGTTTTGACAAATGTTTGTACTAAGTTTGTAACTTTAGAAAAAACACCAGATAGACTACCTAAGGGAAGGTTAGTATCAAAGTCTTTTCCCACATCTTGATACCCCTAAAATAGATACATATGGTGAGTGTCTTAAGGTGATCCACAAATCCACTTGGATCAATCCTTGAACAATATTTTGATACCTTCGGGAGTAGATCAGGAAGCTTCTATTTTATCAACTATGTAGTTTGGTCTATGGAGTCCTCCCAATAAGTTTGTATGTGTGTGACTCACTTAAGAGGCTATTTGACCATGCCAAAATAGTACAGATATTCACCTACCTTGGGCTACCATCAACACACATTACCCGAGCTTGAGGGGATGAAGGGAGAGTTTTCTCAGTGCTTTATTTCTATACCGGCTGGGGAAGTACAGGTTCGAAGTCATTCTCAAAAGAGGAAGCATTTTTCTCTTTGGAGAAGCTTCTTTAAAATTAAAACAAGTGAACTCGTCCAAGTTCAACTCCTTTTACATTACTTAACTAATAAGACTTTACAGAAATTGGAAAATCTTTAACAAGTACACCAAAAAGATTGCTTTTCCCAAATTGATTAAGTGATTTGAAATAAATGCTTGCAAAAACATGTGCTTAAGATTTTGATTTCTCCATCCCTAGAAGATAAGAAAGCTTTTCAAGAAACATTTGCAAGTTTTTTTTCTTTGGCATTCAAGATTGAGTTTTTGCTTCTTAGTAAACTGATTTGAACTTTGAAATAGAATGAATTTTTTTATTTTTTTTCACTTTAAGGCATTCAAGATTTGTGTTTTCTTTAGGATTTCAAAAAGGAAATGACTCTTTGTACTTTGGTTGACTTTTTTAGTTTCACTCAAGATTTGGTGTTCTAGCATTCAATTTTAGACCAAAAAAGAGATTCCTAGATTGACTTATGCATGAGATTTTTTGGAAACATTCAATTTTTTGCAACAAGACATTTGTTTTAACCAAAAAAAAGCATTGATATTGATTTAGGAACATTTAGGATAGATTAGGATCATTTATGAATTGAATAGGAAAGAGATACAGATTTGTTCCTATGAAACTTGAAAGCATTTTGAGATTTTGTAAATGAAGTTCACTTTAACTTTATAAAAATTCATTTAGTTGTATTTAGGAACACTTTGACTAGATTAGGATTTTTTAGGAACTAAATAGGAATGAAATACAGATTTATAGCTCTTTTTATACACCCAAAGTTTGAAGAGTTCTTAGGTTGCATGAAAACCCTAAAAATATTTAGATTTGAAAGCATGAAGTTCTTTTTATCCAAATGAAAGACATTAGAGGTGTGTTTGATTGTTTTAGAACTAATTAGGAATGATTAGGAAGCATTTAGGGAATATTTGTAGGTTTTTACACTTAAGGCATTCAAGAGTGATTTGATGTTCTTTTTAAGCCCAATAAACAAAGTGTTGTGATTCATAAACATTACAAATGATTGATTAGCTTTAAGGATTTATCATTTTGATGATTTATTTTCCTCCAATGAATACCTATAAAAGATGGGGTTAAAAATGAGAAAATTGCAGTCAAAAGGCACCAAGAAACCCCTAAAAACCCTAAAAACCAACTTGCACCTTGATTATGGCCTTACACATGCCCCCTATTTTCCATACGAGAAAATAGCGTAGGGTATTTGACAAATTTTAATCGTACGAGTTAGGATGAGGACTCATACAAGTCAGTATGACTCCTGGTATGAGTAAACAGGGCCAGAGAGCTTGAAATAGGCCAAAATTGCTTACAAAAACCCCATACGAGTATTGGGTGGTCCCAGTATGATCTAGGAAGTTTTCTCGTATGATAAACTACACCATTGTGTTTAATCATACAAGAATCCACACAATATAGGACCATAATTGTTCAAAAGTGAGTTTTTTGCTTAGAAAACACCAAAAAATGTAGTTGTGAAGGCGTGTAGGGTCCCACTGGACATTCCAAAATGTGTTTAGAGAAAACCTAACATGTTCAAAACAATAGTAGACATTCAAAAATTATATTAAGAGAATATTCCTCACATATAGTAAAATAAATTTGCAAAGATAATTCAGACAAACCTCAACAGGAGCACCCTGTCACCGTTCGATTTGCTCTTGATTTAGGGATGTGGGTGTACTCTCAAAACACTTGGAGCATGTACCTAATGTAGATTGGGAGAGATTAGGATCAAATAGGGACCATGAGAACCCCATAGTGGCACATAATCAGGTATAAAACACCTGATTTTACCCTAAAGTCTCAAGGAGCCTAATGTAGCTAGGATGCAGATTAAGCTAAAGATGATTATGATAAGATTGATTTTAGACCAAATGAAGTGTGAAATGATGAAATTAAATACAAAAAAATGAAATAAACTAGGTTAATTGATATTAACTAAGCTACGATGTGACTTAAAAAGCTTAGAAATGAACTAACTAACAATTAGGATTAAAATCTAATAATGATATAGAAGTGATTTAGCATTATAACATTACTATGTAAATGAAAGGTGAATTGATATTTTTCTCTTATAAGTGAGGGTATTTATAGGATTTGAGGACAGTCCTAGGTTAGGAAGTAGAGCTAGGGTCAGAGTTAGGGTTTGGGGTAGAGTTTGAGGTGTGGTTTGGGGTAAGGTCAAAGGGATGAGGGTTAAGGGTTGCTCACACATGTGTGAGAAACACTAGGCAAGTGTGCCTATAGAAATAAGATGGAATACAGGTCATGGGCTTCATTTATGAGGTTTTAAGATCATTAATGAGGGTGTAAGAGGCTATTAATGAGTCTGTAAGGCTCATTAATGAGGGGGTTTGACCAAAAGTCAAAGGAGTATGGGTTAGACTAAGAAGGTTAGGAATCACCTTCTAAGTCAGTTTAGGAAGGGTTTAGGAAAGTTTAGGACATTTTTAGAAGGGTTTAGGAATCTCTAAAATATTCTAGGGTTTTGAGGGATTTTAAATAGATAAATAATTTATTTAAAGGATTTTTGGTTAATTTATTAAATAATTAATAAATTTTGGAGGGAATGATGTTTAAATTTAAATTTAAACATTTATGGAAGGGATTTTCTAATTAAATATTTTTAATTAAGATAGGAGGGATTAATGGCATAATTAATTAAATAATTAGCAAATGATGATGTCATCAGGGGTTTCTGCAAAATAAAATATTTTTATTTTGGCAAGGGCATTTTAGGTGTCTACACTATCAATGCATGGTTGGGATCTCTTGCATCATCTTCATCACTTGCATATCATTTTCTTGTTTCCTTTGCACCACCATGGATTGGAGTTCATCTTCACTTTTGTCCTACGTCCTCGCTTGTCTCTTTAGGGAAAAATATCCCTATCACCCTGGGGAAACCTTGCATTATTGAATTGGTCTTTCCAAGAGTCCACCACTTGATCAGTCACTTGAGCTTAACCTAAGTTAGTATATCAATCTTCTTGATGGACAGTTTGCCACTAACACATATTGGTGTTTATCAACACCCTCATCATGGTGTTTCTCAACACCACCCATTTGGGCATCATTGTGTTTCTCAACACATATTGGATATTGAACTCTCACATCACACAAACACACTTTGAAACACAAGCACAATGATGCTCCTTAACACCCAACACACAACACTAAACCTAAAAAACTAAAATAGATTGAGATATGTTGAACTATTTTCTTGTATGTTGTCTATTATCATTGATTTTTTCTTTTTGTGTTTTCGCACATTGCTCAAAGATGTCTAAAAGACTAGAGATTTTTGACTAGGGGCATAATGATTTTATTTGATTTCTGCTTGTTGATGTGGTTTCAATGATCCTAAACTATCTAATAAAATGTGTGTCTGTGATAAGAGCCTCCATCATGATTGGAATGCCACACATACCTCAACCCATTTTATTCAAATTCTTAGGTGAGGTTGGGTTTATCTCCTTGTATGTTTCTTTGTGTTCTATGTAGGAAAACACTCATGATTATCTTGGTAGCTTGTGCCTCAGTACATGTGTTATCTTAAAATATCAAAATTGAAATAATGTTCAAGTCATCTTGTCTTTAATACCTCAATGATTACATTAATTTCCTATATTTTATTCAGAGAATGAAATTAAGAAACACAAAGAAAGATGATATAAAGATATATTCATATGAGAAGAGAACAAAAAAGAAATAGAGCATTATCTATATTAAAACTGAAAGAGATACATGAGCACAAGCATTATCCAAAATGAAAATCATGACATGAGATACACAAGTTCTACTTAAAGATATCAAATAAAAATTAGTAACAAGCACAAAGGAAGGAATGATCTGATATATATCTCATAAAAAATTAGTGTATCAATGCAACAATATAAAAATATTATATATCAAAAGATAAAAAATGGCATCCTTGATGTAGTCACATCATGTGTACATCATAAATATGAAGATAAAAGATAAGGAGTTGATGAACTTAGGGTGGAGGAGGAGCATCAACTCTAGTAGGAGGTACAAGTATGACACCTTTGGATATAGCATAAACCTAGGAATAAGAAGGTGCCCTGGCTCCTGTAGGCACAACTCTAATATTCAAAATGCTTGGATTGCTATGTAAAATCTTTACCCCTACCTAATTTCAATGTCCTGGATCCATTTTTGGGATCAAAATCAAAATCTGACTTCATTAAGCCAATCAAATCACAAAGTCAACCCTCTTGGGTCAAACATAGTTGACCATCGATACTATTGCTCCCCGCTCATTTTCATTTTCACTTCTCGCTCTCTCTACGTCAATCCAATGCAAATATTTGTCATCCAAGAAATTTTCATATGGTCAAAGTTGGGAAACATTTACTCAAATCTGGTCAACATGACCTCAAATTACCTCAAATCAAGCATTATTCCTTCTAAATATCATTATAATCTTATCTTATCAATTCAACCTCAAGTTTAATCTAAATTGATTCTCTTCATTTGTTGAATTGGTCAAATATTTATTAAATCCCTCTATACCATTTTGATTTTAACCCTAAGGGGGCATGGAATAAATTAAATCTTCTTTGACAAACAAAGCTTCATTGCTAGGGGAATATCAACTTTATCAAGACCCATATCAAGTTGATATTTTCCATGTCTTCCTAAAAGAGTGATGTCATCACTTTATACTAGGTCACTTGGACATGAATCTATTTGATATTTAGGGGTATGTCATGTTCATCAAGACCCATATCAATCTAACATTGTCTCTTAATCAGGTGATTGGTTTCATCAAGACCCATATCAAGTCACTTACATCAATCTCTTTGACACCAATCAATTTCATCACTTCATAGAAAAATGGTTAGCTATCATTATCTAAAGACATATATCAAGTCTCATCGCATCATATCAGGCTAGATACTCTAGTCTTGCTCATTAAACTTTTCTCTATCAAGTCCAGAGCTGATATCTTTGATTCAAATTGATCTTTGTTTGATCAATTTTGGAGTTGGTTTCTCCTTGTTAGGAATAGTCTCATCGCTTCATATCAAGTTGTTCTCTAACTTATTTTCCATCTATTGTTTGAATTAATGCACTTGTCTCACATTGATTCAAAGAGGGGAAAATATAATCACCCAAAATTTGTCTACTAAAACCTAAGCCCCTACATTTGATCAAAATTTCTTTAAGAAAAATTATAAATTCAAAAGCATAAAATTATTAGACATGATTATGTGAGAAACCTGAATAAGCGACCATACATCATTAAATTATTTCTAAAAATATAAAGCACAAATCATTTCTAAAATCAAAGCTTGGAAATCATTTAATTGTCAAAACCTTACTTTTAATATAAAGTCCTAGCACTTTTCATTAAAAAAACCCATTCCTCACATGGGTGTGCAACTTAATCTTGATTAAATGACAATTAAAATGGGATTTTCTATTTCATCTTATTCTGCAACCAAGCTTGACCAACCAAATTCTCTTGGATCCTCTCACATGGATTTATCTCTCTTACCACTCACCTCTACCTAGCATCTTTTGACTCTTAATCTCCACCCTCCATTCTTGAGGCATTTCCTTTAAAAGGAGGCTCTTCCTTGGATCAAAGGGTTCTAGGGTTTTTGCATTTTGAATTCAAGTCTCTTTTGATTTTCATTCTACTATATTTATCTTTTCCTATTTCCAACTCTTCTTTTCATTCTTAGTTAGGTCATGCTATCCTCATTTCTAGAGTAATTTACATTTCTAGTTTACTTGCATTCTAGTTTACTTTGATAGTAGCATTTCTAGTGTTAGCTTAATATTGCATTATAGCTTCATAATAATCTAGTTGTATTTCTAGTTATCTAATTTACATATGCAGCTTTATCATCATGGAATGAAGTATGCATTTATTGCATCTCATTCACCTTTGAATCTTCTATTTTGGAGTAGTCAAGTCACTAATCCTTCATGCTAAACTGATGAGCATCTAAAAAGTATTAAACTTTCTTCAACTAGGAAGAAATAACATGCTTTTGAGAATTTAGTTATTCATTGAATTTGAATAGTTGTAGCTAAATTCTTGATTTAATGGTTTATTGAGTGTTGGTTACAGTTAGAATTGCATACCAATTTAAAACCACACAAAAAGACCAATACAATGGTAGATTCAGACAATAATATGAGATTTTGTGAACTATATAACAGAATCTACCATATATGCTTAGGCCATTTCCAATGAAGTATAATTAGATCTCTGGCTCCTTCAGATGATAGATTCAAACTGTAATAGATATGCACTCTATCTCTATAAGTGACACAGATGTCTGCTACACATCTGAACTCTTTTTTTTTTTCCATAGATCGTTAAATAATTCATCAACCATAGCTGAAAAAAACCCAACTTAAAAATTTTCTCTCCACCAAACAAAAAATTTTGATCATGTATGTAAGAAAAAAAAAATTGATCTTTATCAAACACCTCGATATCATAACACTACCTTAAAACATCTTATTGATCAATCATAAAATATTTTTACTATCATGTTGACCAATAACACAAGAAAACTAATACAAATTGAAAAACACTTCAAATATCATCACCTTGATTGATTTACACTACCAACTCAGTAGGAACACAATATGAGAACATCCTTAGGCATCATTAATAACACACAAACAATAAAATCCACCTCATTCATTAGATTTTCCATCATTCTATGCTTAAACATCAAGAACACTATCAACTACCTATGTGAAAACAAAAATATGGCTTACACATATATGAATCACAAAACTTATGAGTTGAGGATACCTCACCATGTCTTATTCACACTCCCATGTGTGTAACCAAAAATATCAACCTGGAAGTACACACCAAATTGATCTTTTCTAGCCTGTCAGCACTAACAAATAGTAAAATAGCCAGACACAACTCTTGGCCTCAAAACTTATCCAAATTATCATGTCAACCCCTAAAAATTGACATGGACCAAGTATAAAAACTCTACATCATCCCATGAGGTTAAAAAATCCTCATCTTTAGTAACCAATCCTTATAAAACCTCTCAGCATACTGCACCATTGGAAAAAGTGCACAAATAGAGATGTTGACATAAATGATAACACATCCAACTTTCTAACAATCTCCCCCTTTGGCATTGATGAAGACATGTGATGTGAACAACACATAATTCAATTAGAAACCAACATAATATCCATCCTCAAAGGGAAGTCAATAACAATACCAATAGTATCTAGAACATTCATCATTATCTTTCAAAGTCTCTCTAAGTCCTCTTCCTTCAAGATCTCTCCATCTCCACTCCCTCTAGGAACAAGATTCCCTTGCTTGCAATCTGATTACATGCTCTTCTCTCCATCAGTTAATTTTCCTTATATATGAAATATTCTTCTTAGCTTAATCTCTTTCTTATGTGAAATTATATCTTGTTTTTCACATGCTCTACTCTCTCTCTTTGACATCAAGTATATCCTTTCTCGTGACCACACAAATAGTTCCATTCCTATTGGCACTCCCTGTCTCTCCCCAAACTATCTGTGCACTCTCTCTAGAAAGTATAACTTAATGAAAACATGCCCTATGGTCTCCCACCCAATCAAATACATCTGATGTCTATAATATGGAAAATGCTCATCATCATCCTCTGATCCATGGAAATATTTGTAAGGCCTCCAAGTGAAATCCCTCAGTGTATCTATCACGTGCCTAAAATGAAATATATATCCCATCATCCCATATGACAAGGCTCCCGCATAGAAATATACATATGGAATATCCAGAATCAATACTCACTCTATTATCAGCTGAAACATAGATATATGATCATAGGCCCATATCTGCAATAATTTCACACCAATGCTCGTCAACAATGATCCTTTATATGCTATTTGATGTAAATGACAACAATTCATCAATAGCATACATGGACCCCATGAAAAAATTATCCCATCCATGAACATCCTCTCTAAAAATCTACCCCATCCAATAAGGAACCCATGTACTCTCTCATCTTTCACTACCATTCCTATGATCATGCAACATATAACTATGATCAATCTCCCATATTGACTCTCCAATGTCTCCCATCGAATCTCATAATCCCTGATATCTAGATCCTCATCATCATAGTTGAATAACTAGTGTAGTGCTTCCATCCCTATCTCTGGATCATACTCTGCAAGCTCTCCATGTATTGGTATTCTAAAGATATGCTAAACATCCTCTAGCATAACTATAGCCTACCATGTAGGCAAGTGAAATGAGATCATATCTGAATGCCATCTCTCTAAGAATTCTTTAATCAATCCATTGCTCACCCTCTTCTTAGATATGTAGGTGATGTAGTACAACCCTAATCCCACTAGGATGTCTCTCTCATGAGGACTTAAATGATGGTGTAACTCTTAGCATCCCGGTCTACCCTTTCATGTTTTCAAGAGAGACAACTCCTCCTGTGGTTACCATGCAACTTGTGTCAGTGTTATGTTGATCTCTATTATTATTGACCAAGTTTGACCTAAGTTTAACCTATGTTTGACTTTAGTTTGACCATGTTGACCTAATTTTTGGCCTAACCTAATATTTTGACTACTTTTTGACATATTTAGAGCTCTTTGTTAACTGTTTACCCTTGTTTGTAGTTTGGCTTCCCAACTGTGCAGTTTGGCTTACCAATTTCATGGATTGCATAGTTGGTCATACCAACTGTGCAGCTTGATCACTTAGTCATGCAAATTGCATAGTTGGACAGACAAAATATGTAGTAGGGGTGCATGGATTAAAAAATACACCCCCAAAAAAATTTCCCACTTGACACGCTATCCTAAGCTACCTATAAATGCATGAAATCAACCAAATCACTCAGAGGGATTTTTGTACTCACACGTGGTCATACGTCAGTCGATCATCAGTAGCTTCACACTCGTTCCTCATAATGCTTCTTCACTAGAAAGTGTTCAATCCTCCTTTTTCTAGAGCTCCAAATCCTCCAATTTTTGAACCGTTTGTTGTGTTGGATTCCTCTTGTCATTGTTAACAAATTGACCTATCATTTGTATTTTTTTAGTAAATTTCTTGAGGGGGAAGCCTTATATCACCAATGTATTCCATTATCACTAGGGAATATTTTATGCGATTTCTATGAATATTCTTTGACAAAACTCTCATAATTGCATTGTATCAAAGAGGGGGAAAATGTAGACACCTAATAATAGCTCGCACTTTCTAGTCTTTGTGTTATCATTTTCGCATTACAATCAAAACATTATTTTTCATTATAATTATTCCCTTATGTTGCACATATGGTTTTCATTGTATGTCAACATTATGTCTTTCTTCATCAATTAGGCATTGAAATTTTTTTAAGTGATTACTAACATTTTCCTCATCTTGCAATCATAGCCTTGATCTCTTTGACCAAATCAATCAAGACCAAATGGTCATTGGAATGTTTCTAATCATTCCTAAACTGATCCTAAATGTTCCTAATCATTCCTAAATTGATACTAATCATTCCTAAACTATTAAATTTAATGTTCTGAGTCATTCCTAAATTGATCCTAAACATTCCTAAACCAATCCTAATTGATCCTAAACCATGTCAAACCTTCCTAAATCAGTTCAAATCAATCCCAATTTGTCCTAATCAATCCAAGGCCATTTCAATTAGATTCAATCATTCTCAAATCAATTCTAGGGAATTGTCAAAGATCATCGATGTCTGATCAAATAACTTTTCAAATCAGTCCAATCTTGTCAATCCTTGTCAATCATATACTTATCAATTCAAAATTAGTCCAAGAAATTGTCCAATTTCATCAATTCCTAATCAAGTCTCATTCAAATCAATCCAATTCGAGTGCATTTACAAATTTTATCGATGCCTCGTCCTCATCATTGTAATAAAAATCAATCCAATAGCATTATCCAATTTCATCGATGCTATTTCATCATCATCAATCAATCCAATAACATTGTCAAAGTTCATTGATGCTCTTTTATCCTATCATCCTTCAATCATGCACATTGTCCAAGTTCATAGAAGTTGCGTTGTTTTGTAATCAATTTTTAATCATCAAGATTAGTTTGAACCCTAATCAAATCATTCAAGACCAAACCCCTTTTTGATCCTAGATCATCAATTAGATCATCAATTCGGTCAATCATTTTTTACTAATTTGTCTCCTTGGGATAGATAACCCATAGGTTATCCATTTTGTATTAATCTATTTATTAGATTAATTCCCCTATCATATGTTTCCCATAATTAATTAATTGATCCCCTTTTTGAATTATTATATTTTCTAATTCCTAATTTCCTAATTTATCCTTTTGAGGGAATAATGAATTTTTAAATATTAAAAATGAGACTCTTACACATTCCCTTAATTCATGCTTTATAATTTCCTATTAATTAGCCTCAAAATTCCTTCCAACTTCCAAAACCTTTTTTCCACTAATTAGCCTCATCCTTATTCTTCCATCTTTCCCCTAATTGTGCATTGATTTATGCATGCTAATTTATGGTTCCAATTTTTCATAATTATGAAATCTTTCCAAGTTGCACACTAACTTTCCCTTTCTTGCATTTTGGCTCTCATAAATTGATTATTTTTACACTAATTGGCTAACCACTCATTGACTACTCTTATTGTCATTTTTCTCCCAGTATTCTCATGCTATCATTTTTCTTTCAACATTTTGTGCATCGTGTGTCATTATCAATAGTAACATCATATCATTTTTATGGAGATGAAAGGAGAACATAGGAGCTGCACTTGAAAGGGGGTTTTCTTGTTTGAATTATTTTATATTTCAAGTGGCTTTAATTATGGTAGTTTAGATTGGTTTACATATATTTTTTATGAGATTTATGGTTCTCTCATTTATGCTTTCTAAATATTTTTGCAGTCTTAAACAATCACGTACTTCTCTTCCTAACCATCAAACACATCTTACCATGCTTAATACTCCTCTTGAGTAGTATCCTCCAAACACCAATCTAGTTTGAATGATATCTCCATGAAGTGCACTAGATTGATGCAATCCTCTGCATCTTAGTTATAATCAAGAGGGGAAATTACCTCTAATTTTACTTTGAGATGTGCAAGAGTAGATTCTTTTTTCACATTATCCATACTCTTATTTCTTTTTGAATTATTTCTATGATTCTTTTCTTTATCCATTATTTTCTTTTCTTTTCCTTTATCATCTTTCTACATTCCTTTGACATTCTGACCTTTCCTATCCACTTTCTACTTCTTAGTTTCATCATTCTTCTGCACCTTCTTTTCTTTCCCTACTAAACCACATTTGTTCACTTTCTTTCTTTTGCAATATTTAACAATTTGTCTAGATATGTTACATATGAGACATATAAAGATATTCTATCCACTTTATTCATCCTTCTTTGTAGTACATTGACATCTAACTTTTTTCTCTTTTGATATTATTATTCTTCTTTCCACTTCATATACTTGAGTCATGGCTAGTCCCTTTAAAATTATAGGAATGATTTTTCTTTCTACAATTGATAGCTTTATGACCAAACTTATCACAAAAAAATAATTAACCATTGAATTTATGAGTTTTAGGTAGTCTTGCCAAAGTCTTCTTACTTTTGTTCATATTTCTTTTGGTTTTAGTCAAGTGTCATTACCAAATCTAGAATTTTCTCCTTCCTCAAATATAGGATCATTGTTGTTGACTGAATTCCTCTAATTTTCAAGAAATGAACCAAGATTGGCTAAATCGATCATGAGCTTCTACTTGGAGTCATTTTAAATCATAAGGTCTTCTTTAATAGCTTTATCCCAATGATCATCCTGGTAGGATTCAACCACACTCTTTGGTTCAATCTTAGAGATTAAGCATACTTGATCTTGAGAAATCCTTCTCCTAGTCTAAAAACTCTTGTTCTTATCTCCAATGATTTGATCTTTATAATGGTTTATTCCTACATACTTTGGTGTTTTCTACCTTACCATAAGTCTTTTTTCTTCCTCTTCTTGGCTTCTATAGGTCTCACCATTTGTATTCACCAAACCACTTGGAGCTTGGGTATGAAATTTTTGTTGTCTTGTATGATTACCATTGGAACTTTAATCATCAGAATCATCTCCACAATATTTGGATACATTATCGAATATTTCATACACATTTACATTAGTTCTCTATAATAGCTTCTTTAAACTCTTTTTGTAGCACCTATATTCCTTTCTTTTGGTAGAGTAGCCAAGGAATATACCTTAATCACTCCTTGCATCAAGTTTCCCTATGTCCTCATCTAGCTTGATGTAACATTTACTACCAAAAATTCTGAAGTACTTAATAGTAGGCACATTTCCATATCAAAGTTCATAAGGTTTCTTACCCATTTCTCCTTTTATTTGCACTCGGTTAAGAGTGTACACAACATTTCTATATGCTTCTCTCCAAAACATCTGTGAAACATTTCTTTCACTCATCATAGTACTAGGAGTGTCTAGAATGGACTTGTTCTTCCACTCTACCACACTATTCTATTGTGGATTCCTTGGGGTAGAAAACTATCTCTTTATTGCATGCTTCTCACAAAAAATATTGAGCTCTCCTGACATGAATTCAGCTCCTCTATTTGATCTTAAGCATTTCAAACTTAGACCTATTTCATTCTTCAATAGGGACTTAAAATACTTAAAATTATCAAAATATTTAGACTTATTCAAGAAATTCACCCACAAAATATTTGAATAGTCATCAATTAGCAACATGAAATACCTTTCATCTTCCACACTTATAGTCTTAGCAGGGCCACACAAATTAGTATGAACAAGGTCTAATAAACCATTTGAATTTTTAGGCTTGGAATAAAAATTAACTCTTCTTTTCTTACCCAATTTACATTCTTCACAAATAGCATTAGCGGGATTCTTCACTCTAGGAATATCTCTTACAAAATGATTAGAACTTATAGTTATAATATTGTCGAAGTTCACATGACACAACCTCTTATGCCATAACCAGATTTCATCTATTGAAGCAATAAAATATATTTTACAAAAATTATTCAAATGAAATAAGTTACCTCTTATCTTTTATCCTACTACAATATCAATCCCAGAGCCATTGAATATCTTGCATGTGTCATTCTTGAAGTGTAGGTCATAAACATTGTCCATCAACTACCCAAAACTAATAAGAATATGTTGGGAAAGAGATGCTCATAGAAGTTGATTATATGTTGTCATTTATGGAAACTATACTTATTTCATATCATCTCCCAACATATTTTGTTTATACCAAAGGCATATGTGAAAATCATCTAAGTATGGATAACAAACAATAGTATACAGATTCTACAATATGATCGATATGAATATGTTTGGTTGAATTATGAGTATAAAATTAGTAGAAGTTTGTTTGGAGTATATTATATGATATCCTATGATCATATAAGTTGATGATATATTTCAATTGTGTTTTGGTAAGATGAGTATTAGGTTGGCAAAGAAGTGTAGAAGACAGAATCAGTTAGTAGGAGGATCGATCAATGATTTTAATGGATAGATGATATGATCAGTTTGATTGTATATTTTGGTAGGTTCAACATGCTACATGTTATCTACAACTTGGTATTAGGTTATCATGAATATTTTATTATTTTATTGCTTGAGTTTTCACACATTATACACTTTTCTATTAGGATCTGACAATGGACCTATTATACTTTGATGATAGGTATATAAGCTTGAGATTTTGTGGTGATTGATATGGTTATTATTGATACAATGAGAAGAATATATTTTGTAAAGATTAGATATGTTATGTACTTTCTTTTAGAAGTTACATTGATGCTTATCTGATGTACCTACATGGAATTGTATAGGCATATGTGATGTTATTTCCAGCTCACTATTTTGGATTGTAGTCCAAACTCATTTTGTAAGAAACGTTATTTGTAAGTGTTGTAGCCCTCTTTTTTAATTTAGTGTTCTCCTAGCAACACTCTTAATGTTCATGCATTCCACTTTGTAATTCACCCTTAACTGGGTTAAATTTATTTCTGTAGAGATATTTACGGGTTCCATCCCCAGCATGGTTTTTCCTTTAACTAGATTTCCATGCAAAAATCATGATGTCACAAGTTTGTGGATTCTTTCTTTATTCTATATATATTTACTTCTCATTGTGGTTATCTTATGGTTGTGCAATCAATTTTTTAAAGTAAAAAGAATCAAATACAAATTCTCCCCCTCTTTGTGTTCCTTAATACAACCAATTGGTATCAGATCTTAGTGCCTCAGAAGAAGTTTAATAGTTTGAGGAAGGCCCTGATGGGTGATTCAAAAATTTCTAGCAGTGTTCAGGAGAAGCTCCTAGTTGCACTTAAATATGTTGGCAATCAAATGCTAAGAACATTGAACTGAAATAAAAACTCAAAGAGGTTGAAATCTTTATAGAAAGTTTGAAGGAACAATTGGACAAATCCAAAGACAAGAGGAAAGAACTTATTGATTAGTTACAACTAACAAATGGTAGTGATAATTCACAAGATGTGAAAGGAAAATTAGAATATGAACATCTTTCTAAAGATACAGGTAATCTAAAGCATGAAATGGAAACCATAGTGATGAAGATGACTAAGGGAGTTAAGATAAGGAAAAATCTTGAGAAATCCTTGAAAGACACATTTGAGGAATGTCACAAACTAAAATGTTAGATTGGTCAATTAAAAATTTATCTTGAGTTGTCTAGATATAATGAACCAGAGCTTGGGAGAGTCAATAAATTTACAAGGAGAGAACTTGGAGTAGCTAATTAATTCAAAGAAAAATTCAAATCTAGCTCAATGAAGCTTGATAGTAGCTTGAGAGATAGAGAAGTAGGAGATAAGCATGGACTAGGATTTGAGAAAGGAGAAATTTCTAGATCAAGAGGGAAGATCAATTCATCAGAAAATCAAATAAAAGAACTAAAGGAGATACCTACGAGGAAACCAAATTTTAATGGAAGATGCTTTACATGAAACAAGGTTGGTCATAGAGCGAAGGAATGCAGAAGAAGAACCAATGCTATGTCCTTTTTTGGTTACTATTACACTTGCAACAACTATGGACACAAATTAAGTGAGTGCATAATTAAGATAAGGCAAGGTAATGCTACTTGTTAAAAATCCAATAACTTGGGACACTTGGTTAAGCAGTGTAGGTTCTATTAGACAAATCTAAGGTATGAAAAACCCAATGCAACGTGTTTCAATTGAAAAGTTTTTGGTCACATTGCTAAGAATTTTAGATACAATAGAGAGAGGTTTGACATAAAGAAATAATGCTAGGGATGATAAGGGAAATAAAATTGTTGATGTTGAAGAGGTCAAGAAGGAAATGATGAAGATATGGAGAGAAAAGAGCATATTGATTCTATAGGAAAAACCACACTAGTCTCTACTGTGAATAATTATTTTGCTAATTAATTAGGTTTAGGACCTACGGGGGGGTTTCTTCATGAAAAATACTACCTAACCCCTATTTTAGAAGGATTGAAGGAAGTGATCATATTAGACAATTGATAAATTGAATCTAAATCCTATTGATATCTTACTTGATAAATTTCATCATGATTTTGAGTGTCATAGGCATAATATATTTCACTGGTCTTAAGAAGCTTTGTGAACTAGGGTTTGACTATATTTATAGAAAAATGATTGTTGGAGTATGAAAAGAATTAAAAGGGATTTTTGAGACATTATTAAGAACCTTGCCATCTTGTGAATGAGATTGTAGAGAAATTGAAGGAGACTTGAATAGAAATCCTAAATTACTTTCAAAGATCAAAGTTGTAAACCCTATCATCAATGCAAAGGTATTTATCATTTCGAAGCTTTTTGAATCATTTGGAAATCATGGATAGTCCTATGGTAGTAAATGTTAAGGATAGATCCCATCCTATTTTTAAGAAACACCCCTATAAGTCTATGGAAAATGATCCTAAGGGTGCATTTTCAAAAGTTCCACATGGAGTTGTACACATTAAAGACAATAGGGCATACATTCACTATCATTTTGAGGAGTTTGGAGAGAATGTGATTCAAGAGGCATATGAGTCCTTATGTGAAAAATGTAAATTGAAGGTAGAATTCAAATCACTAGAAACCTTGAAGATTTTAGAGGTTACAGAGTTCATTACTTTTGATCAACCAAAGTGGACACAAATCATTTTGAGTAGGAGTCACAACCAATGTATTTGGTTAGATAGACCTTATAAGATTATCAAGGAAGTTTTGGAGGCTATAACTAGACTATGTGCTAAAGGTGAAGTTTTGTCCCTGAAATCCACATGTCAAAGCCTAGTGACAGACCTAATTGGATCAAAGTGGAATAAGAGAGAAATTATAGTTGATGATATTTGTAATGCCCTGCTAGGGAACACAAGAGAAATTAACCTAGAACATACTACTAAGTTTAGATAATATTTTTTTTAGAGTTTACAGAACAATAATGATAACAATGTAGAAGAAGTAAAATGTAAGATACAAAACATTACACAAGTACAACTCAATTTTGGTTAAAAAATCTCAAGAGTTCCATGACATAGAATCACGCATACATTAATTAATTATTTAGGATTAAGTATAATTACAAATCTCACATATACAAAATAATAAGTAAAACATCATATAAAAGACACATAGATACAACTAATACCATAAGGTATACACAATGAAACAACATCCACTGCACAAGTCATAAGGTATGTACTAATAACCAAATACAAAGTATAGTACAATATCCTAAAAGAATCATATTTGAAGCATTGATACAAGGTACACATATAAATAGAATAAGATAGATATGAACAAGAGTCTAATGAAGTACGTGAAGAAGGTAACTGCTACAAGGATTATTCAACACCAGTACATGAATGTCAAAATCTCAAATGGTAAAAGAATCACTACCACATAACTTTGTAGAAGAAAAGGTCCACACCTACCATTCTGAGGAGATAACAACAGACCTCACTCAGATAACATCTCAAATTCTAGCACAACATAACACCTATGAAAGGGATCCTCAAAGCTCTCTATCTCAAAAGGTACCACCAACTAATGATAAAGAAAAGATAATAACTATGAAAATACCAATAAGTAAAAATACCAAAACCAACCACCAACTACCAAATACCAAACAAATACCAACCACTAGATAATACAAAATACCAAAGACACACCACCCGAGGAAAATGTATAAACTATAGAGGAGACTTAGACTACATACTATAGGAGTTTCATCACATGGCCAACTACTTGCATTACCCTGGAATGGTCTCTCTAGACCTCAGACCCTCATGTGTTTATGTGGAACCAGAATACCCTCTCATAAAGATTAGGAAATATAATCATACCTACTCTCTAGATATCATCACATTCCCATCATTAGCCTATACAAGCTCTCAAGGCATGGGCGAGGCATACAATTATCTTATTAATTTTTGTCAAACAAATTTATTAAGTTATCACTTATTACACAACATACGATAGGTTACCCTAGTACTGACCACTTTGGGCCATGGATTATGCAGAGCTTAACAACAGAAGGTGAATAAGCCAACCAAACTTGAATATTCATTCAACTTGGGTACATTGTGACATTCAATTCTATCGATGCAGGAAGGTTCATAATCTTGTGATTCCTCAATGCTGAGAATACAAACATGAGATCTCGGTTATCATTTGAATCATTTCACTCTAAAACTTAGTGCTCACATATAATGACTTCTCTGACTATCATTTTAAAGATGATACCCAATACTTTTAGCTAGACCAAATGCACATAACTCTACACTTAGAGTTCTCAGATCTTAGTGGAAATGACTGCAAAACATATACACATATATGTTAGTTATCTCTTCCATCTACCAATACCGGTTATGAAACATAAGGTCTTCAACCAGACTCGGTCTCTCTATCAATAGAGTGCTGATGGTTTGTTTGTCTGTGATGATGCTCGGCACGGGCCGACCACCTTAAACTGAGCTTTTCTTAGTGATGTCGAACCCGTGATAGTCCTGTGAAACAAAAAGGAAATTTTTTCACACTTTTCTCTCATAACAAATGAACATATACTCAGATATCCCATGGAAGATATCAATCTAACAAATTTTTGATACCAAGATTGACACCAGCATGAACTTCATGTTACGGTTCTTGCAAAAGACCATTATGAACTTGACCATATTCAAGAGTTAAACAATCAGTTCCTCTGTCACAAAAATGACCTCAACAAGCAAATAAACTTCCTCGATATAACTTATACTAAGAATTAACATATATCCAGAAGAAACACAAAACATTAAAATAAACATTATTCTTGGCTATCATATTCCATCACAACATGTTGTATATTAAAGACATGTCTGATCAAAAGACAGTATAAGTAAGAGACTGTGATATTGAATGAATAGTCTAAACAAAATGAACTGTAACTAGCATATGAAACATTTAGGAAAATGAAACAATTATAGAGGAAATCATATATAAAAATGAATTGATATTTCATTCATCCTCCTTCATATTACATTGTTTTCCTTCTTTCATTGACTCCCATTATTTTCCCCTCTATCCTACTCTCGTCCTACTCTTGATTTTTCAAATTGCAAACATAAAGAACTTTTCAAAACTGAATACACCCAAATAACTAATTTTAGAAAATAACTTTCCCACTACACCAACTGACTCATGACTGAGTTGTATGATTATTTGGCATATGAACTAAACTAGTAATTTATCATGGATTTGAAAACTTCATGATTATACAAACCTATTATTTATTATTTCTATGATACTTAGACTACTAATAATTAGCCCTTAACTTGAGTCTCACACTCAATTACTCATTAAGACATAGAAATGGCTTATTAGCTATATTATAATATAAATTAACCATGTATAATTGAGAATCTTCAAAATATTGCCAATCATGGGATGCACCTGCATCATACTCCCAGGGACACAAAAATTCAAGTCCCATTGAATTCCCATGATCTTCTTTTGAGTCTTCCAATTGCATGTAGGTAATGTTGTCATCATAAGAATGACTGCATTGATGTCACTCCCCATAACGTGCTGGTTCCAATCTCCATGTTGAATACCCTTCATGGTACGTGTAGGGGTACCTTCCTAGAATTCTTGAACAAATACATTAGACCTGATCAACACATCACCCATATAGAGAAACCTATCAATTCAATCAACAATCTGATATTCTTCTTGTTTGTATATCTCTAGAGTATCACAGTGATCAACAAATATGACAATAGTCTTCTCCTCAACATATGATCTTTGCACTACATCCATTCCTTCTTGAGCATTTTTTTCAACATTCCCAACAGTCGAGAAAATAATATTTTCTTTTACCATACCTATCACCAACTCTCCTTCATCTGCAAGAACCTTTTCCTCATAAGGTTCAA